>CM034387.1:34255000-34615000 GCA_019925095.2 Dendrolimus kikuchii
AATCGCGGCATAGAATTGTAATTAAAAAATATCAACAATTTTGTAACATGATTTTGTACTTATAATTTACTTTTCGCTAAATTATTTAATTTATATAAAATTGACCTAACTACTTACAATCATCCGTGACAAAAAATACTGGCGCGTAGAATGCCACAGAAGGCGTTTAAAAGTCGTTCAGAAATCAAATTAAATTTAAAAGTGAAGTGTTCTTTTTTCATTTTTTTAGGTTTTGAATGTCAAACGTTTGACGTTCGTCCCGTCGTTCAGAAATCAACATTTTTTATTTATTGATTCTGAGGCGGTAGGAAGTTTGCCGGGTCAGCTAGTAGTAAATAAAAATACACATACATATTTATATACAAATATATGTACATAGAGTTACACACACATACATAAATTACTGTTTACAAATTTAGATAGTGATCTTTGAGGAGTTTATTAAAAGATGTAAGTGACTTTGCACTTCTGGTGCTCATTGTTAAGCTCTGGTGCTCATGCGTAACTTGCTTAATTTAGGGATACAGAATATGTGTGTTTGTCTGCCGATTATTATTATTGTTACGAGTTGAAGGACTCGAATTAAAATGCCGTTGGAATTGTTATAGAGTTTATTAGAACTATACAAACACGTATAACACAGGTACAAATATAACTGAACACAACCAGTCCAAACGTAATGCACGATTCAATAACACGCGCAAAGTCCGTCACTAAATAGATTACCGAATGTACACAAGTCTTGCTTCGCTCGTGGTTATCGCTTGACTGCCGAACTCTCCATTGGGGCATTGCTTTTTACTGCACAGGTGCAATATGTCTGCCCAACCGCGTGGGCCGTATTTCTTAGAATCAGTCCGACACACCTGGCTTTTTAATCACAAATTTTAAACACAAAGTAAACAAAAGAAGTCCAAATGTGGAAAGGTAATAAAGTCTGTTTTTATGGTATGCAGGTGTGAATCCACTTTTGTCGGCGTGTAGGTCGTAACGTTATTACACAAAGTCGTAACACATTTCAGAATGAACGCTGAGATAATAATAAAGATATACCATCTCCATTGGTGTGGTGTATCTTGAAGAGTGGGGGCTGGTTCTCTTCGTTGCGTACAATCTCGCTCAGCACAAGCGCACACTTGTCCCCTTGGCGAACGCAAGCTATCACCAGGTTATCACCGAGAGCGTCCACCTGAAAGAGAGGAAATTTCAACTAAAATATCACAGAATAACAGCTGACAGAACAAGAAAGAAAATACAGTGAAACCTTATTATAACAATTTTCTCGACTTAATAAACTCTTAGAAAGCGGCCATAACATTAAACAAACTATACCTCCATATTACGAATATACATTTTTTTGTAAAACCTCTTTATAAAGAATTCTCAATTAGTGCAAAACAAAAATGTAAAGTACAATTAGCACTTACAACTTTACCGGGTTGTTTGGGGCGAGTGCCTTCGCGAAGCGAAGGCGCTCGAGCCCGGGGGGGCAACTTGCTCGAGGGAGCTCCCTAAGGAGTTTTACCTCGGCTGGACTGTTGCCATGAATGGGGAATGAATTTAATGATGCCCACCATAGGGCGACACAAAATACTAATTGAGAACGGGCGACGAGTAATATACGACTCTGTCCGTCAGGACGTTACGCGGTCGTCGCACAAGAGCCTTTCGACGAGGCTTATAATCGGACGCGGCAGCGCTTCGTTCTTATAGGCGGAATATCCACCATATATCGGTGCCGCATGCCGGTGCGTCTTGTTATCGGATGATGGAAGGGAGGTAAATAAATATTAACGTGCGTTCATTATAAAGTGTTTTACTTTTTATTTTAAGTTTGTTTACGTGCTATAACGAATCTTAGACCAATCTAACCTCCATACAACAAACCTCATTGTTACAAATTTCTTGGTATAACGAATATTTTCTAATCTCCTTCAGGTTTGTCACAGCAAAGTTACACTGTATTGTCGAGAATGTACGCACATAAAACTGAAAAATGTTAAACTAACAAGACTTACAAGTAAAACATGAAGTACATATCGTATGTATATTGTAAAAAAATCAAGAAAAAAAATGTACACAACATTCATGGCAGGTAATTAGCGTTCTCAACCGTACTATAATGTATGTAGAATCCTGCTATATTTTACCCAATATATTACTATATATTATAAAAAAATAATAAAGTACGAAATTTACTATACTTTCATCACTAATCCAAATTTCGCTCTTTTAGTTCAGATCAGTTCAAAGCAAAAAGTCAATAACAAAATTTATAATATGTAAAATAATGGAAAATAAATTTGTACAATTTTTTCCCCTAATTTACCCAAAAGTACTATATTTTTGCGGTTCAAACACAATATACAACGTTTTTCAAAAAAGATGGCAACCCTAATTGTAACCATAGCTAATATACTATCTGGTAACTCAGCATTATGCTGTGCCAAGAGCTGACACAACAATGATTATCACTTCCAGAAGTCAAATCATAAGTTCCCCAAACAGGCTTTTTATTGGATGTGTTCAGCAGACATGCAGACGGCCCACCTGATGGAAAGCGGTTACCATCGTCTATGGACACTTCCAACGCCAAAAGTGCTACCAATGTTGCTCCACTCTAAAACACAACTCAAGTTTATTATGGCGACATACTCTAGACCAGGGGTGGTAGCCATCCAGTGGGGCAAATACCTTACTTCCTGGCTGTAGGTTACCATCTCGCCTCTCTTACGGCAGGCGATCCGATTGCAGGAAATTGTATTCCTTCTCTGTTCCTACACGGATAGATACTTATTATCTATGTAGTCAATTTATCCCTAAATATAAGAAATACGTCTGGAAACACCTGTAAATTACTCGCGTAAACAATATATCTTCCTCTGCCTATGCGGTCTGGCTGTGGAATGCGCTGCCTGTGAAAATCAGGTGTGGAAGAATCTAAGAACTTACCTCCCGAAAGACAAATTCTTTGTCAGCAATGCTGTCCGGATCCACCTTGAGTGCTGTTCTAGCGCATTGTACCAGATATCGGGTCAAGAACGGCTTATGGGGGCAGCGGAGGGCCGCTGACTTTAGTAGGCTTAGACCTGGGAGTAAAACAAAAATAGTAGGCTTAGTACTAGTAAAACCGAGCCAGGATAGAGCGGATCTCAAAGTTAGTCGAGCTTTGCTTTTCTAGTGCCAGGGTCTAGGTCAGGGATTCTCAAAGTGGTCGATATCGACCCCTGGGGTCGGAATCGGTTTCCCAGGGGTCGACATAAACGGATAGTACAAGTTGTATTACATGTACCAACTTGTTATATAATAAGAATGACTAATATTTTAGTAGGAAGTATCATTGTTGTACTTTTAAAAAAGTCAAGTCAATAAGTGTGGACAAGTTCGTGCAAGATAATAAGTTCGAGCGTACAAGTCTTTCAGGCACGTTTTGACTTGCTCTGTATTTGACGCATATACGCGATTCAACACGAACGAAATCATGATCAAGTTCAAGTCCAAACAAGCTCCTGATATTTTACTATATAACAAACTTGCACTTAGGTTGACAGGTTATTTGAGTTTAGTTTTGGTAAGTATTTTGTATCAATAGGGAAAAAACTAGAGTAATTTGGCTATGGGGATCGGAGGTGTCAGTTCATTTTAGAAAAGAATCATCACCTATATAGTAATAAAAAAGTAGCATCCAGTCGGTCAAATACACTACCACCTGGCGATAGGTGATTAAATTGTGAACAATCAAAAGGTTTTAGATTCAAGAGGGTGTTTTACCAAAGTCCGCGGTAAACAAGGAGGGCTTCTGTGCCAGTACCCTCTCGCAAATGAGGCCAAAGAGGGCCAACTGGAGATCCTCCTGATCCGCACCCTGCTGCAAACTCAGGATTATTCGATGCAGGACTCTGAAAAACGTTATTGAAGTGAAACTTCTATATAGATTATCTATATAGGCTTTTTCGTGACATAAAAATCATAATACCCCCCGTATTAGGATTTTTCTGTCACGAAAAAGCGTTACGGCCGCGTGGAGGGGTGACATAAGTTTAGAGTAGACGTGGTGAGAGGCGGAATAATTTTAGAGTAGACTATGGATGCGTCTTTTGGTTCCGGATCGAATTCAGTTTTTTTGTTTGATAAAATAAAATATGTTTATTAATAAAAATAGCATTCATTAAAATGTACCTAACCTAACCAAATCATTTGCAGTAAACCTGCGAAAAATCGAAATGTGTGCTGGGACACATAGTAGAAGTGAAACTTCAACGGACAAGCAGAAAAACGAATGGCAACGGACAAGTGGAAAAACGAATTGCAACGGACAAGTGGCAAAACGAATCGCAATAAAATTTTAACTTCAAACTTCAACTTCAACAATTTCAACTCAAAACTAAAAGAAAGGGTAGAAATTGTACCACGAAAGATATTGAATTAATATACTACATTTTGACAATTACCTACATTTTGAAAGAAAAAAATTATGTGTGACAACGTCAAATTTGTTGGTGCTGGCAACAGCCATTACGCTACCACGACTTGCATCACCACAATAGTTACTAACATAAGTACTAATAAAAGTAGTACTAACAAAATAGAGAAAAAAAAGAAAAGTAAAAAAAAACTATTAATCATTGCAATGGAATCACAATGAAATTGTACTTGAATGAATATCTTCCCAACCCCAAGGTTAAGGTTAGGAGGCAGCGGAAAGGGAACGGGAGGATACAACTTCTTCGGCCCCGATCAGTCGCCGTAAACCAGGACGTCGAAGAAGGGACTATCACCAATCCCTTCCGCCCTAACAATGGCCATGAACGATAAGGTGGGGATACTTATCGTTCAGATACTGGTCTAGAGATGGCGCTGCGCTGAGCTTGCACGCGCAACTTATCAATAATATTGGTGGACCAACATTTCATTCTATGTAAGGGGCTCTATGAGCCGTCGCCGTCAAGACCATTGGATGTGTCTTTGGTTCCCAAGGTCCTGACATATGGCGTTGAGATGGATGGCATGCCATCGGGAGTCCAACACTACCCTACTATTGTCCCCGAGCGGTAGGGTGTCCATGACACGGAGTACAACTCGTAAAAAAAAAAGGTTATAGTAACACGCGCGTTACCTCTCCTATGGGGCGCGTTACAAACTCCCCACGTTAAGGAAAAAACTGATTAGCCCGGGGCTTTGCCACCCCTCGGCAGTGGGAGACGCCTTATAGGCCGCCGCCAGCCAGGGCTTGCGAAATAGCTAGGCCAAATAACCCTGGCACAAGAACTAAGGACGGAACATCGAGGCGTTAGTGGGTATCCCGGACCGTGGCGTGGCAATAGCACTTCTCTTCTCGCTTGGGATGCTAGTGTCACCCCAACATGGCCAATCCCACACTATCCACCGCGGGATTTAATCCATTTGAGGACTCTTGCTCAAATGGATTTAACCTCGTTAAATACAAGCTTTTGAGATCCTGCATATCATGTAGCAGCAGAGTGCTAGCCATGACAAGTAAAACGAGCCCAAACACGACGGGTCTATCTTGTTTAGTACACGAGTTCCTATGGCCACCTTCCGACTCCATCATCAGATCAGCTACATGGTACCATATTATTGCATTGTCACGCGATATACATGTGTGCAAAATTTCAGCTCAATCGGAAACCGGGAAGTTGGTCAAATTTAACTTGCAAGATTCCACCCGAACTTACATACATGCATAGGTACATGCAAGTTAAATAAAAGCTTGTAAAAAGACCACGGACAAAAGTTTAGTATGTAAACAATGTTCGTATTTATTGTAGCATATATCCCTATTATTCATTAAATATGTTATTGTATTTTAGGAGGAAACAATTCCCTATTTGCCGATAAAATGTGTTCCATAAATGCCTAGTTGATAACAAATTAATTAAATATTTGTTTCATTAATAATAAATGACATTATACAAATTTTTATTATAAACTAACACAATAATAAACTGCTGGAACACATATTTGAAGTGAAACTTCAACGGACGAGTGGAAAAACGAATCGCAACGGACAAGTGGAAAAACGAATGGCAACGGACAAGTAGAAAAACTTCAACTGACAAGTGACAAAATGAATCGCAACAAAATTTTAACTTGGAAGCTTTACGGGCAGATTGTTAATGTACTTATCCAATTTGAAAACCTTAAAAAATTTGAAAACCATTATAGTTATGCCACAATAAATGTTCTTTTATTTTCAAAAATTAATTAAAAGGGTCTTTATTTGTATCTTGGTATTCATCCTTATCATAATAAATTACTTCCTATTCAAGACTGCTTCAATACCTTTGTATAACTTTTTGATTTATTCAATTCGCACATCTCATTCGAAAGATATCACGAGTTTAAAAATGTAAGTATTAAAACACGCGGCCGTGACGCTTTTTCGTGAGCGAAAAATCGTAAGACCCCGTCTATAAAGAAGTTTCACTTCAAAAGAAAATATGTTACATTATTTGCCCGTGGCGCTGCGTTCGCCCCTTCCCTTCTCCACTGTGTGTCAAGTGTTACAGTTATTTAGTAGCATACTTGTTCTCGTCTAGTTTCTTTTTAAAGTTAATTATGTTTTGTACCCTCTTATTTCTAAACGATACAATCGGCCTTTTCATTAATTGAATAATAATGTTATATTTTTATTTATTCTCTGATTAACACCTGTTTTGTATAGAGTAGTTCTCAATAATTTACCTCCATTTTATATAACAATAATATGTAGTGATTGTGTACAGATTATAATTTAAAATCTCGCAAATTGTATATAGACTGTATTCACTACATTTTGTTTTCATGTTTTGATAGTTTTGTACTGTGTTCGGTTTGTTTTATTACATGTAAAACTTTAAGTATAATGTTTTATAAATACTAGCTGCCCCGGCAGACGTTGTCCTGCCTTTAAAAAATAAAATTCTAGAACCCGATCCCAGAGCCACGTACCGGTTCTAATTGCGAATCTAAACCATCCGGGTACCCACTCATACACACAAAAACAAAATCACCAAAATCGCTCCAGGTGATTAGGAAGATTTCAGAACCCGATCTCAGCGCCACCTACCGGTTATAATTATGAATCTAAAACAGTAATTTTTTTTTTTTCTAAGTCATGACAAAATAAGATTTAAAAATATCTTGCCAAAAAATTAAAGTTTATAATTAACAAATAAAAAATAGGGGTTGATCGTAGAGGGGTGAAAATTGAGGATTGTATGTATTTTTGTATATTGTATCATAAAAAAATAGAAATTAAAAATTTTGTCTAAAAAATAAAAAAATAAATTTAGGGGTGGACTACCCCTAACATTTAGGGGGATGAAAAATAGATGTTGGCCGATTCTCATAGATACCGGATAAGCACAAAAAATTTCATCAAAATCGGTCAAGCCGTTTCGGAGGAGTATGGCAACGAAAACTGTGACACGAGAATCTTATATATTAGATCTTGCATAAAATATTATGTGGAATTTCCAAATAGTAATGTATTAATTTTTTCTCATTCATAACACTTTAATTAAAATAGTTTATCAATGACTTCACCGCTATCGGTTGTGCCAATTACTAAGTTTCATATACTGTAAAATTGGAGGGATGTCGAGGTGTTCTAAAAATGCTTGTCGAGTGTTCAGAGTTAGTGTATGTAATGTGTTAACCCTTTAGCTCACTATTAGCATATATGTGTCCGCGATGAGAGTGCAGATCGCGTTTGTGCACGAGATCGTTAATTGTGTTGTTGTCTCACTCTATTTATATAGGAGTTGTATGATTTGTAAGAAATGGGTATATTTTCTTGGTATATTACGAGATAGTGATAGTGTTAGTCTTGCGGCATTTTGGTATATCGATAATTGTCTCAAGGGTTAAAACCGTAAGGTTCTCTGATTATAAAGTATTGTGACCAGTTGCTGTTCTTTTACAACTATAAACCCTTCTGAGTTGTTACAAGTATTACACAAGTGTGTAAGACGATCTGTGTAATACTAAATAAATTATTCAAAGAATTCTTATGGTTTTACCGGTGCCTTTCCATAATACTATTCAAGTGAAATAAATACAATAAAGGAAATTTAATCTTAATTAAACTTGATTTGATTATCATTACTCGTATATTTATTTTAAATCATCATTTATTTTGGTTAGTCTTTTTTAAATGCTGCGGTACTTTGTGTACCAGGAATCACGAGGGAATTTAAAGTTAAGAGTGGATAAAGTCGCGAGCATATCTTAGAGTATAAATATAAGCGTATGAATTCAATCACTCACCCATAAGCCGTTTTCAAATCCAATTTGGCAACATTAAAGCACAGATTCCTTCTATCTTCCTCTTTCAACTTCTGCATATGATCTTTAAGCACGTCCTTGCAACTCTTCTTATTTAACTGGCAGCAATCTTTCTTCGAGAAATCATGTGAGATTTCCTTCTGCAGGTCCTTGAATCGCTTCATTGTCATCGTGTTGACTGGACTGGTCACCTTCTCTTCTGCTTGAGGGAACTCTTCGAACGGATAGATGTCCTGATACTTCTCATAATCGCTGGTATAAAATGGCGATGATCTTTCAGGTGATAAAGTATATTCCGAATTCGGTCTATAGAAGGACGTCTGGGACTCGGATCTTGGGCTGGGAACGTTCTCAGAACGCGGAGGAGTTGGAAACATAAAGCTCTTACTCAGCTCTTCTTCAGTTGTCAAAGAAGTAATTCCATCATCAAGCTCAAGGAGTTTAGAAATTTCCACGCACTCCTCGTAATTCGGAAGCTGGCTTCTTTCATCGAATTCTTCAATTGGGTTCGGTTGAGCTACTTTATGTGGCTCGAAGTGAATTGCACCAAAAGACTCTTGCTGAATGTTCATGAAATCTGATAGAATATCATCGGATGGTGGTGATAAAAGCGATTGGTACATTTGATCTGTTTGGAAGGCGACCTCCTTTTTGGAACTGGATGGCACTGTGTTGTCTTTGTGAATGATTTCCATGACATCTTGCCAGTGGGTGGATGCTTGTTCTTTTTGGGCATTGCGGGAGACTTGTTCACATATTTTTAAAGCAATATCTACTTCAGAGAAGTTGTCTTGTGGTAGATTTGGGTTGACCAGAACTTGACCACCAGTCAAGGTGTGTTTGTTGATTTGACTTATCTGCAAAAGATACATATTTCTTTTATTAATGTAATAGCAGACCGTATATGTGGCTATGTTGAGCTTAGGTCTGCTCCCTTATGAGTAATAGACGGTAAATTCATCACTCTTTGGCGGTTTTCAAATATAGGTTTTAAATTACACTATGCAGGTTTTTTTATGCTCCTTCACTATAACACAATAATTCCCAAATATCCATCAAGAGCGCTCAACTCCCTACAAAATTCTGCACTAACAAATTATCAACTACATACCTAAGTTTGAGAAATCATCGACTTCAGATTTCCGGCACTCAAAATACAAGCGTCATATAAATCAGTCACGCATTACATAGTATACCAAACAAAAGTAATCTTGATCTTTCTTGTATAACCGATACAAAAATAGATCAAAGATCATCTATTTTGAGTGCTGAAGCAATCTTTTAATAGCACTGTTCATTGTTTGCAAGACAATCTGCGCCGTGTGTCTTTCCAAACAATTTCAATGTATTGTTGTGCCTATAAAATATTGTTATTCCTTCAGAGATATTAGGACGGATATTTTATAAACAATTACTCGGGGATAGGTTAATAGGTAACCTATCACTAGGAATTTGGGAACGAATTAAAAAGATTGCTTGCACTGAAAATACCTGGTTGGATACCGGGTTTAGAATTATATACACATTCAAATGTGTTCTATTGACAGACCACCATTTTGAGATTATCTAATGAACTATCTTGAATCGGCTGTATCTCAAAAAAACGCAACGGGAAATCTCGTGCAAAATTGATTTGGTAAGTTTTATTCCATCCGGAGAACCACCAATGCCGAATTTACGCACCATGGAGTATTGGAATGAAATTGTTTCTAATAGACCACAGAACTTGGGCTTTAGCGTGTCGGATGCCAATTTCTTAGCTAGTGTAGAAAGAAGTCTATCTGTTTTTGTGTGGCAAAAACTAGACAAGATCGCGGTGACAGCTCAAGTCATAGGACAACGATCAAGGAAGATTCAGCAGGTATCCGAAACTCACAAGTTCCACAATTTCTAAGAACAAATACTGTTTGTTTCCGGGGAGTCAGGTGTGCAACATAGATCCACATCGACAAACAAGAGATAAAGAAACCTCAGGCAAAGTGAACCCCAAGCATTTTACGATCAGTGAGAGCATGGTAAAATTATACTATTTTACTGTTGACTTAGGTCATTATCTTGTGTAATAAGATAAGAAATTAATGTCTACATAACCCTAATACACTATAAAGGAAATAGAAAAACTTACCTCCTGTCTGTAGTTATGATCACCTTGTACAGGATAAGGTTTCGAAGCAGCACTCCTGTCATTCAACTGTAACCTTATAGGTTGTCTTGAAGTCACAACCTTCTGAACCCTCTTTTCTTTATCATTCTTTGAAGGGGTTTCTATAACATCATCGATTTCTTCTTTGATGTCAGCAAAACCGCTGTCTTCGGACGAATGCGAGTCTATTCTCTCACTTCTTCTATCATCTTCTACGAATTTCTTCGTGAATGCTTCATCGTCATCGTCTTCATCTTGTTTTACGACTTTTATATGAAGGCTCTGGAAGTTTTGTAAGATTGTGTCAACTGCAGCTTTTGAGTCTTTTTTACAATCAACACTTTTAGATTCAGTTCTAGCATTTGGATCGATTTGAATCTTGTCGAAGTTTTTAACGATTTCATTAACAACATTTTTTCGTTCAGCTGTTTCCGTAGTATCGTTTGTTTTGTCATCTTTGATATCGGGTTTCTTGTCCTTTTTCTTAGCGTTGAATTTGGGGAAGAGCGATTTGATTTTGTTGAACACTGATTTGTCCTTTTGGGTGGACATTGTCATTGGTTTAGCGCCGGTATTTCTGGCACTTCCCATAATTTCGGTAATTCCCTTCACTTGTAATCGTGGGACATCTGTAACAATTAATATACAATAATTTAGCTTTCATAATTAGTTTGTATTGAGCTTTAGTCAAATGTAGGAATACTAACAATTTCGTCATATGCATACGTCGAAGACTTTTTGCTCTATAAGTACGAAATTTAAAATAAAGATGTTTTCTATATGTCGCTATATCATGATATTGTGAGATTCGAAGGGGAAGGCGCAAAAATGTTGGTTTGACGTTGTGATGGATGACATGCGTACCAATGGTTTCACGAGGTGTTCGCTCCAACACCCCGACGTCTAAGGCACAACACTATGTGTAACATCACTAGTACAGCCCACACCGCCCACGAGTCAGTGTCAAATAAACAGCGTCAGTGTACACATGCCGAAAGTGACAATTAAACAAATAAATAAACTCCAGCTCTCGTCAAACACAGAACTGCAGCACCACCACTAATCAGGAAGTCCCTCCTACTATATTCCTAGCATCATCACGAGGGATGCTGAAGACCGCGCGAAGTGGAGCAGAAAGAATAGGAAAGCGGACCCCGAGCGTGAACGCTCCGAACGCAACCGGGATTTAACGCTCGGATGATGATGATGACCATCATATTATGAGATAGCAGTAAAACGCCAAAACTAGGGATTTAACGTTAAGACATGCCTTCAAAGTCATAACGACGTTTCAATTACTTATTTATTTAGACTTGTAGTGCCAGCGAAACTTTGTCCGCGTTGCCATGACAACATGTTTTGCAAAGTGTGAATTGCAACTGCAAAAATCGCGACTGCAGGACCATCTTTTTGGCTATATTCGTCTATCTCACGAAAACCACATTATTTATCGGGATGAATAATACCCTAAGTGTTGACCCAGAACATAACCTAGCTTTGTGTCTAGTTTCACTCAAACCCGCTAAGTAGTTTTCACTTAATAGTCTATAATAGACAGACCAAATCTCTCTCATTTCTTTCACCTTCTTCCAACTATTTGGCATCAGCAAAACATGTCTTCCTTAATTTTAAAGATAAAATGGCGTGGCACGGGCACGTCATTTGAATTAAAAGAATACGGAAATCAGGCAAACATAACCGCAGTGAAAGCGGAATTGCCTCCCTTATCAAAACCAAATCAAGACAATGATACCGCGTACAAAAATACCACATGTTGTTTAGTTATGGCGTGAAAACGTGACAAATAAACAAACTTACATTCGCATTTGTAATATGTATTAGTGCGGCTAGATAGTTTATTATTAACTTGTATTAAAATATATATAAATAGACATAGTATATACAATGGCAGATAATAAAACGACGTTTATCCTTATTAATTTTACATACTCGGCAACCTGCCAATCGGGTTTTTCATTCCTTAAGTTCATGAGGAAACTATGTCTCAATGTCATTTGCGTTCTGTCCGTGAGGAATTTCTGTCTGTCCGCCCGTCTGTGTATTATATATAGATAGTACAACAAGCCGCTGACAGGTCACCAGAAGCCACAGATGGCCACCTAAAGACGAAGCTAACGCAAAGCCCGCGAAGACCATAGGATGCCGCAGACTGGCCAACGAGAGAGAGGCTTCAATGACTCCAAACCCCATCACCGACAGGTAGTTGCTCGTCAAGTAGATGGAGGTTTTCCTCCAAGCCCCAACCTCCTCGCCGCCTCAAATGGCCAAGAGGAAGAAGACCACCGAGAGATAGATAGTGAAATAACTCTCTGTCGTATACTATATAGTACTATCTGCCCGTTCCGACTTCATAAGGGTGCTTTATGGCTAATTATTTTACACCTTGGGTTACTTTATTGAAGTTTTAGTGCGGATCCCTAATTTTTTCTAGTGATAAATATAGCACATGTTACTCAAGGATAATGTAGCATACTAATGGTGAAAGAATTTTTGAAATCGGTCCAATAGTTTTGAGTTTATTCGCTATTTATAATATTAAGTATAGATAGAACAAAGTCTGTCAAAACCGTCTATATAACCGCTAACTTCTCCTAAATCACACAAAGGATTTTTAAGTGGTTTTCACCATCAGTTAGACAAATTTTGAAAATAGGTTTATATGAATGAATGAAAACTCTTTATTGTTCACCATATCTTAAACCTAGACAATTTAATATGAATACATTCGCATTAGAACAATGGGCGGCCTTATCGCTTATAGCGACCTCTTCCAGTGTCCAAGTCACCATAACTTAAACCAAGACAATTTAATATGAATACATTCGCATTAGAACAATGGGCGGCCTTATCGCTTATAGCGATCTCTTCCAGTGTCCAAGGAGCCTTTAAAAGAAAATTTAAATAATATATGTTGGTTTAATTGAATTAATTCAAACGTAATTAAATACAATTAAAGAAACAAAAAAATATATACAATTAAATAGATTATTATAATATAAGTACATATACCTACATGTGAACAATAATACAATTCTCTTCATAAAGGTTAATATTGTTACGAGTGTGGGACTCGAAATTAAAATGCCGTTGGAATTACTATAGAGTTTATTAGGTACTATACAAGCACGTATAAAACAGTTACAAATAAAACTAGACACTACTTGTTACAATCTGCACGATCAATAACAAGCGCAAAGTTAGTCACTATATCGCTGGTCGAATGTACACGTCTTGCTCGTATCGTAATCGTCGGTCGACTGTCTCACCCCTCCGTTCGGGCATTGTTTTATATTAAACTGTACAATATACGATGGAAGCTCGTGGGCTGGGTTCTTCCAAGAAAATGTAATTTGCACACCTGCGAACGGCCAACAAAGTTGTAAACAATAACAATAAAGATTGGCTCGACAGTAATGACGACCATAAAAGTAGAAAAACAATTGCATGTTTTTCTTAATTACAATTACTAAACACAAAGTAAACAAAAGAATTACTAAATCCGGAAGGCAATAAACCGCACTTTTACGACAGGCAGGTGTTCGCATTTCTTTGGCGGTATGTAACAATATATACCAGTCAATCTTGATTTGCCAAAACATAAATACATGAATAGGTATTACATAATATAAATTTTCCAGTATTTTTGGCATTTACATGACGTGCAAATACTTACTTTCACTAAATGTCTTGAAGCTATAACCCTACACTAATGTTTCCAAATTAATTTCACTAAGAATACATACCAAATAAACAAAAAAGAATTGTTAAAATTATGAAAAACATTCTAAAGTATTATAAATATCTAATATATTAATTGAAAACTTCAATGTCATTATCTTATTTTATCGTATTATCATTAATATATTCTTCTACGCTATAGTATAATCTATATATATAAAAGAAAGTCGTGTTAGTTACACTATTTATAACGCAAGAACGGCTGTACCGATCTGGCTGAAAATTGGTGGGGAGGTAGCTTAGAACCAGGAGACGGACATAGGATACTTATTATCCCGTTGGAACCGGTAGGTGGTGTTGAGGTCGGGTTCTAGAATCCTCCTAATCGACTGCACCGAATTTGGTGATTTTGTTTTTGTGTGTTTGAGTGGGTTCCCGGATGGTTTAGATTCGCAATTAGAACCGGTAGGTGACGCTGAGATCGGGTTCTAGAATTCTCCTAATCACCTGGACCGATTTTGTTTTTATGTGTTTGAGTGGGTCCCCGGATGGTTTAAATCCACAATTCGAACCGTTATAGGGGAAACTAACAGTATACCCACCACGCTTGTTCAAGGCGGCTTGGCAGGTTTGACACATCGGTTATCTCTTTTTTTTTATTGCAAGGGTTCAGCAGACAGGCAGACGGCCCACTTGATGGAAAGAGGGTACCATCGCCTATGGACATTTGCAACACCAAAGGTGCTACAAATGCACTGCTGCTCTCTTAAAGGAGACTGGAACCTGGTCACTAATGTCGGAACACAACACAAGGTTGTTATAGCGGGATACTCTAGACCAGGGGTGGTCGCCATCCATCCTAGATGAAACCTTACTACTACATACTTACTTACTTAAACGTAAATTTACTACCAATGTGCTGCCGGCCTCGAAGGTAGAAACTGGAATCTGGCCAAACTGGCTGGTTAAACCTTTTACGGCTGCCAATCCTTGATCCGTGCAGGAACGGAGAAAGAATACAATTTCCTGCATCGCGGCGGCCTGTCATAAGAGGCGACAAAACAACCCACAGCCAGGATAAAAGTGTGTAAGTGAAGAAAGTAATGTATATTAAGGTTTTGATAAAATGCCTAAGGAAACATACAAACAAAGAGCTTTTAAACTTTATTTATTACTACAGATGAAGGTGAACTGACTGATAATGCAGAGTAGAACAATTATAATAAAACTAGCTGTGCCCGCGACGTCGTCCGCGTGGAATTTGTTTTCAAAACCCCCCGATTTTGAAACATTCTTCATTGGTGCTCCGCTCCTATTGCTCTTAGCGTGATGATATATAGCTTATAGTCTTCCTCGATAAATTGGCTATCCAACACTGAAAGAATTTTTCAAATCAGACCAGTAGTTTCTGAGATTAGCGCGCTCAATCAAACAAACTCTTCAGCATTACATATTAGTAAGTATAAGATAACACGCATTCTAAATATAGCGATGAACAATTCCCAATGAGAAACGATGAACCTGCGTACCGATTGGAATCCCGCCAGTGCGAAAATAATGTTCTGTCACACACAAAGCAGGCGAGAAGCTCAGAAAAAGATATCTATCTATGAACTATGCTAATTAAACGACTTCCAAAAGGAATTTTTAAAATTAACTGTGCTTTTTTAATGTTTGTTACACGAAGAGTCCCAGATAATCAAATCCTAACTTGGTGACAAAGGGATAACCTCAGGAGTATATATCTCTATTAATATTGTTACGAGTTACAGGAGTCGAATTAAAAATGCCGTTGGTATTACTATAGAATTTATTAGAACTATACAAACACGTATAACACAGGTACAAATATAACTGAACACAATCAGTCCAAACGTAATGCGCGATTCAATAACACGAGCAAAGTCCGTCACTATATAGGCTATCGAATGTACACAAGTCTCGCCTTGATCGTGGTTCTCGTTAGACTGACCCCTCTCTCCATTGGGCCATTGCTTTATACTGCACCGGTACAATATGGCTGCCCGCCCGCGTAGATCGAATTTCTTAGAACCAGTTAGACACACCTGTCTAATGACTGCCATAAAAGATTACAATACACAATGGACTCTTTGTCCAATTACAAATTTTAAACACAAAGTAAACAAAAGAAGTCAGTCATAAATAGTTTCAATGTTATTAGCGCACACGCCGGCAGGTAATAAATGTGCTTTGTCTACAGATATGCAGGTGGCTCAAATTGTAACAATATTATAAATGCGAAAGTAAATCTGTCTGTCTGTTCCGTTTTAACGGAAAAACTACTGGACCAATTTGGCTGAAACTCAGTATATATATATATTTTCGATGCCGAGGATGAACATAGGATACTTTTCATCCTGAAAAATGGTATAGTTTCCGGGATAAAAATATATCTCTCTTTCTGTTTGTTATCCTTTTATAGAAAAACTATTTTACCGATTTGGCTGAAACTCGGTACATATGTAATTTTAATACCGAGGGTGATCAAGGAATACTTTTCTTCCTGGAGAATAGATAGATTTTGGGATAGATTTATGTAAAGGTTATCCCGGAAACTAGGATAGGTTTGTGATTTTGACCATTTCGTCCACTTGGTCCACTTGGTGACATACTTTACAGATAGACGGGAAGTGGTTTAGTTTGCGATATAAAATGAAGTGAATCTTGCGGGGGCAAGTAAATGAAAATTTAATACAATGTTTTTTTTTCATTGCAGGAGTTCAGCAGACAGGCAGACGGTCCACTTGATGGATAGCGGTTACCATCGCCTATGGACAATTTGTAACACCAAAGGTGCAACGCAACAAATGCGCTGCTGCGCTCTTAAGGGAGACTGGAGCCTGGTCACTAATGCCGAAACACAACTCAAGGTTGTTATGGCGACATACTTTAGACTAAGGGTGGTAGCCTACCAGTCGGGAAATGCCCTACCATCTAGCTGTGGGTTGTTTTGTCGCCTCTTACGGCAGGCCGCACGGCCGCAGGAAATTTTATCCTTCTCCGAAATTCTTTCTCCGTTCCTGCACGGATAAAATGTAACCTGTACCGCTTGCTCTTTAAACAGAAGATACGCAATGAAGGTTGACCCGCTGCGGGATAACCACACTACTTTACTTAAACCATCGAAGGACCCACTCAAATGAACCCCAAGAAAATTCATCAAAATCCTGGAACCCGATTCTAACGCCACCTACCAAATCCAATTGTGGATCTAAACCATTTTCGAATCCACTTAACACACAAAAAAATTCATCAAAATCGGTCCAACCGTATAGTAGTAGTTCAGTCACACATACGCGTATAGAAGAATTATAAATATAAAAAGCCCAGTTATGAGACGTGTGACATGAAATAAATGGTGGCATCAATTAAAGGCTATTTGATGCTCATTAACTTAGTTGACAGCAGAATTCATACTTACCCACCTTTCGGTAAAAAAAATCCTTATAAATTAAAAGGAAAAAAAACATCAAAATCGGTTGAATACTTTCAGAGTTATCGCGGTCAAACACTGTGACAGGGAATTTTTGTATACATAGATAAATTATACGGATTCTGATCGTGCTATCTAACTAAAAATATATTATTAAAAAGAACTCCTAAATAATGTAAAACTGATTATTTATCTTAATTAGTTTGACTCGGCCATAACTGTGTAATGAAATGATTACAGTTTTGCCTATTGTACAAACCGGCATGAGTCATACACCACAATCAACAGTCTACTTATACGTAACTTGATTATCTCAACTCGTGCTACCCTCCTTTAGGGATGTACCACGTTAAGTAGATGGAGACTTATATAGGCCACTGAAATGTAATGAGTTGAGATTATAGCTAAAAAAGCATTATAGGCCGCCTATTATATTACCTAGAAAATATTATAAATATGGTCTGTTTTTGTAATTGTATATTTTGGTGTGCAATAAAGTGGTATCTTTTTCTCTCTCTCTCTCTCTTATACATATGATTTTTCTCTATTACAAAATGGAAAACATCAGCCCTAAATTCTATCTGAAAGACCAGAAATCTTAAAAACAAAATCACAAATAAAATAGATAGATAGATAACAGTTTACTGCTCACCGAATATAAAATTTCAAAAATGCACAATTATAATATTGTCATGGTAGGAACAATAGGCGGCCTTATCGCTTAAAGCAATCTCTTCCAGGCAACCTAACTTAAGGAATAGTTTAACCTAATCTGGCGATGTAGGTGGTGCAGATTATTAGGTATATCATAAATAAACATACTTAAAATACATATTTTATAAATTAAAAAATAAGTTATCGATTACTCGATTTATTTAAGTATGCAAATGAATTTCAACAATTAATAACATAAAAACACTTATACCGCAACAATAATTCATTCAAAATAAATAAACCCACTTCAATTATACCACATCGATTTAGTGAAAACTGTGTCGGAATAAGGTAATTTGTATGCACCCGAACAACTACTAACCGCCCCCGGGAAAATTCCCGGAATAAAAAATATCACACATTGTAATACATACAATTTCCTATCAATCACTGAAAAAAATCCCATTGATATGCGATTTTTTTTTAATATGGCAATTTTAAATCATTCCCAGAAAAAAAATCCGCGATGTTCCCAGGCTAAAAAGTAGCGTAGGATTTGCTGTCGATCAGAGAAACCGCAGCGAAATCGACTATGTAGTTTTTACGTGAATCCCGAACAAACAGACAAAAACCTAAAAATTTGCATCGTGTTCTCCGTCGTTCATATAGTCTATTCTAGTTGTTTTTTTTTTTTAATAGCTCCAATGTACCGACGCGGCATATTTACAATTTTATAATATTATGGATTTCAACATAATCCAAACAAATATTAAAATCACTGTCATCCTTTGTTACACAAAATTATCGACTAAATACCGAAATCAGCACAACACTAACATTTATGTTTTGATGTAATCTGTGGTACATAACAATAACCGCGAGTGCGTGAAAATTAAACGATTGTGTTACCCAGAATTCAACACATTAGTAGCTTTACTAAGAATTGTAGTTTGAAACGAAACCAGATTTTTGTTTACGTTTTTGAAAGTTGACGCAAGGTTATTTAGCACATGCTATTGCTCCATTAACGTGTACTAATGGTCGCCAGTGGTCGAAATTCGACCATAATAATTACATACATACATAACTTCACGCCAGTTCCCGTGCGGGGTAGGCACGGACAACAGAGCGCCATTCAGGCTTATTCTTACACACCTCACTTGCTTCTTTGACATTTATAGTTCTTTTCATGCATGATCGTCTGTTCTTAAGGCTCCTGGCATCACCTTCTGCTAGAGGCGACTAAACAACCCACAGCCAGGTGGTAGGGCATTTGCCCGACTGGATGGCTACCACCCCTGGTCTTAAGTATGTCGCTATAACAACCTTGAGTTGTGTTCCGGCATTAGTAACCAGGTTCCAGTCTCCCTTAAGAGTGCAGCAGCGCATTTGTAGCACGTCTGGTGTTGCAAATGTCCATAGGCGATGGTAACCGCTTTCCATCAAGTGGGCCATCTGTCTGTCTGCTGAACTCCCGCAATAAAAAAAAAAAAAAAATTAAGTACCATAATAATTAATTTAAATTAAAGTTTGAACATTATCAAGGTTCTGTTGTCAAAGACTTAATAACTTCTATAATCACAGATTTTGCCAAGGCTACATTGTTAATTTGACTTTAACAATAAACAAAAGAGTATATATGCGTCTGTGTGTCAAATACATGGTAGTGTATGTAATGCTTTTTTTATTGATTTAATGTATTTTTTATGCATAATTTAAAAATATATTAGGATTCTGCACTCCTTCTCTGTGTAAACTACTAGCTTTTAGGCCGCGACTTCGTCCGCGTGGAATAGTTTGAAAAAAGCAAGTTAAAAAAACCTCCGATTTTGAAACATTCTTCATTGGTGCTCCGCTCCTATTGGTCTTAGCGTGATAATATATAGCCTATAGCCTTCCTCGATAAATGGGCTATCTACCATAGATTTTTTTTTAAATCAGACCAGTAGTTCCTGAGATTAACGCATTCAAACAAACACACAAACTCTTCAGCTTTATATTTTGGTATATAAGTGTACGAAATTTCATACTACTCCGTCCACGCAATTTTCGTAAAAAGGGGTACAAACTTCTTGCTGTTTTTGCTTCACGTATTAATACATACATACATACATAACTTCACGCCAGTTCCCTTGCGGGGTAGGCACGAACAACAGAGTGCCATTTAGGCTTATTCTTACACATCTCACTTGCCTCTTTGACATTCATAACTCTTGTCATGCAAGCTCGTCTGTTCTTAAGGCTCCCGACATCACCTTCTGCTAGTACACGATCAATTTGATCATGGAAGGTGTGTCGTGGCCTTCCACGACTTCTGCATCCATCCACTTTTGCATTGTATATCTGTTTAGTCATTCTTTCCACATGCCCGAACCACCGGAGCATTCCTTTCCTTACCTTCACCCCGACACTCTCTTTCAGACGAACTCTCTTTCTTACTTCGGTATTACGAACGCGGTCCGCGAGCGTCACTCCGCAGACCGCGTATTAATATATAGATAATAATCTAGTGACCCATTCCTATAGTTTAGTCCTCCCCTTCCCACGAAGGCGGTGGACCGTGATGAGTGACGTGACCGTGACGCCGACTTGGGGAGGCCTACGTCCAGCAGTAGAGTGGGATTGGCTGACGACGGCGACGTGCCGTTCCTTCATCTTACTGTTGCAAACCGATAATAATTTTTAATCCTTTTACCCCTTTCTGACGTAATGTGCATTTTGTAAACAATTACCACGTGCTAACAACGTTGAAGGTAAAACATCGTGATGCAACCTGCACATCGAGATAACCCATGTGTCAAACGTGCCAAGCCGTCTTGGACAAGCGTGGCGAGTATGCTGTCCGTTCTCTAATAATGGGAGGCCCGAGCCCAGCAGTTGGACATTTATGGGCTGTTATTATATATTATACTAGCTGTGCCCGCGACGTCGTCCGCGTGAAATTTGTTTTGAAACAGTCTTCATTGATGCTCCGCTTCTATAGCCTTCCTCAATAAATGGGCTATCTAACAATAACAGAATTTTTCAAATCAGATCAGTAGTTCCTGAGATTAGCGCGTTCAAACAAACAAACTCTTCAGTTTTATATATTAGTATAAGATATTACCCCTTTAAATTTGAATTATTTGTAATACTTGTTATGATTCTCTTAATTGTTCGCGCATTTTTTTTTCATTGCATGAGTCCAGCAGACAGCCCAGCTGATTGAAAGTGGTTAATATCGCCTATAGACATTTGGAACAACAAACGTTGCTACCTTTCCATCAGGTGGGTTGTATGCCTGTCTGCTAAACTCGTGCAATAAAAAAACGACTTACTACAAACGACGATTTTTGAAATTAATATAAACTATTGTAATATTCGGATGGACGGATATGACGACTAGAATTAATTTTTTCGAAATACGGCTTCGGGACTAACTAAAAATACGTGCAAATAATGACGATCGCTGTTGAAATATTAATCACTCAGAACAATTGTTGTGCGAGTCATAAAATATTATAATAGTGTCATAAATCATTGCTGACAAACAAAATAAGAATTTAAATTTGTATAGTAAGAGTTGAAAAACATCTCATGCAACTAGATGGCGCAATGGTCAATAAATCCTTATACATTATGCTCTGTGTATATAATAATGTATAAGTAATTACGTCGCTATTTCTTCAAGTAAAGTTTTTCCTTGCTTCTTTAAATCAAATTTTTATAGACTGCGTGCGTTGTCATTGTCAATAATATAATTATATTTATATATTTAAAATATATACAAGTAATAATAATAAAACCGCAGGGGGGCTTTGTGGCGAAGCCTTAGGTGAGTAGCGACACCTCGGACCTGACTCCGGGGGCCAAGGCAAGGCCCCCGCCTCTGTGCTTGCCTTAGCCAGCCGGCACGGAGTGGAGATCGCTAGAGTTCAGACTCAAGGTCCAGGGGTGGGAATGATAAATGGCCTTACGTCAGAAGTAGCTTCGGTGAACCTGCAGGCGATCTCTCTACACCTCTTAGCCACTCGGACCCATGTTTCCCCTGTCTTCTAAGGCATTTTTTGGGGCCCATGCAGGGAGTGGCATTTTTCCATATTCCCCGAACATTGCGATGGGCAGACGCCATAGTCCCCATATTTCCAGACCCCCAGTACCACTAACAGTTCACCCCAATAGCCCGGTACTTTTTGTCCTCAATTCCCACAATAGTCCTACACTGGCTGGGGCTTGTCCTTGGGTGCATTATTATATGGTGTAGACAGGGATAATTGCTGGTCGTGTCACGCCACATTTATATTAAATTTGTCAAAGGCCTCTCTACCTGTTGGCCTCACCATGGCTCCACACAAGCCCTCCAAAAGTCCGCGCCATTTTTATGGTCCGTGGTCTTCAAAGACATACAATGTATATAATAATAAAAACAGCCCATAAACAAGGCTTGGAAACCAGTGATAAAAACTCGAACCTGTTATAACTTAAGTAAATAAGAACCTTTTTCGGGTTTTTTCTCACTTTAAGCTCAATCTAGTCAATCTAGGTTCATAAGAAAGGAAGAAAGATTTTTTTTTATTTAGAACAAAAACTGAGTTAATTTTAATAGAAATAAAAAGGCAATAGAAACAAAATAAGTCTCAGCACAATGCTAGCCAAAAAGGACCAGCGCTGTTCTTTCGTCTGGGACCAGAAAGTGAAGTCATGGTGGACAATACAACACACATAATAACAACAACAATATATACAGTACAATGCAGTTTGATAAAGGTAAATTAATTATAGACAAAAACAATATAATAAAGCAATAATTTAAATATAAATAACACATACATGTACAAAATCATTGTAGCAACGCACACAACGAAATAAATAACATAAATGTATAAAATAACTAAATTAAAATAAATAAATAAATACAATGAAATTGAAGATACATTTCTAATAGGTGGAGGGATATTATTCCAACATCTTGATGCTGCATACCGGAAGCTTCCTCTGAAAGCTGTCCTAGTGTTTCGTTCCATCGCTACTTCTATTACACATTGCCGTGTTCTATATGTGTTCTGCTAGATGCCCAAGAGGAGTTCTTATATAAATAGGAATATATATATATATTAGCTGTCCCGGCAGACGTTCTTCTGCCCTGAAGAAATAAAATTTAGAACCCGATTCCAGCGCCACCTACCGGGTCCAAATGTAAGCTATCCTATCTTTCAAGTCGGATCAAGCTGCACACGATGTGCAAATTTGATTAAAATCGGTCAAGTAGCTTAGGAGTCCATCGCGGACAAACAACGTGACACGTATATATATAACTCTCTTTAAGGTTTACATTTCGAAGGAAATAGTTGACTAAAACCAGTTACAACCGATGAAAACCGGTTCCAATTCTTGCCCATAAAAGTCTGACTGCTGGACTGGGGCCTCCCATTATAGAGGGAAAGGGCAGAGGGTTTGACACATCGGTTATCTCGATGTTCAGGTTTTACTACGATGTTTTCCTTCACCGTTAGCACGTGGTAATTGTAACAATATGTACGTTAAGTCACAAAACTGCCTAAGTGGTGCATGCGTTCCGACTAGGATTCGAACCCGCGCCCTTTGAGTTTGGGACGCGTGCACTAGCCCTTACGCTACCACGACTTAACTTATCCATATAAATAAACCATTTTTGTAATAAAGCAAAAAAAAAATATATAACATTTTTTATTTTCAAATCGATTAGTTTCGATTTATTTACATATACGAGTAGTGTCGATAGTTTAATAGTCTGTGCGTTATATGACTCACAGGACATCACTATTACGTCACCCACAACAATAAAGTACGACAATAATTTCATTTATTTCGTGTGAGCTTTACTGTCAAAAACATGTAATTTGATAGACGTGCAAACATTAAAAGTGTAATAAATGCTTGGAAACGGTATACGGAACCCAGACTTAAATGCGACAATGGCTTTGGTTTGACTTTAACCTCATACTTAACAATCAATGCCGTATATCTTTCAAGTGTGCTGTTTACCTACACTCGATTGTATTATTCAGAACTCTATTTCTGAACATATATAAGGTATGCTTTATATTGCACATAGGACTTATAGTATGAACTTGACTTACGTGTGTGTTTGTTTGCCGGGTTATCTCAAAACTGATCCAAAAACAGAATTTGCATGTGAAAAGGTACATCAATTTGAATACTTACGACCTATTCGCGCGCGCAAAATGCACAAGCGTCGCCAATATGGCCGACCGACGCCATCGCAATGACGTAATGCGTTTAAAGATTCCAATTTATTGGCAGATCATCCTGTTTCACCGCTATTCGTGTATACAAATAGCATAAAGTAAACAGAATGTATTTCATGAAAAAAAAATACTATTTACAGACTAGCTTTTGCCGGCGGCTTTAATCTATACTAATATTACAAAGAGGTAAAGATTGTGACGTTGTAGGGGGTAATCTCTGGATCTACTAAACCGATTTAACTTTTATGGCCCGTAGTCTCCAACGACATACAATAATTACATTTAATTATTCATTTATTTTCGATACATAATATTATAATTATTTATAATCATTGATTTCGGTTTATTGATGTTTTCCAATAAATAAAAAAATAGTTTATTACTGTTAATATCCAAGATTTATAAATATTAAATAGACCGAAAAAAAGTAAGAAGAATATAGTTACTTTTTTTCGGTGTATTTAAAAAACGCAATAAAACCGATTCCGTAAGAAGTGTCAGTTACTTAATTTTACTATGACGGGGACTATATTTGCTTTGATAACACAGAACATTACAGAACGGTTAATTACAAATAGTACATCATTTACTGGCGAAAAAAAAAATTGTTATCATCACCAATATGTAACAGAGATAAATGCGTGATAATTTTGATTACCGCTAAACTACATTGTGTGTTGATTAAATCGTGTTCATCGGTCATGATGTACGTGGAGAATTTGAGATCGATAAGGTTAAGCGCCGTCCGTAGTGGGAAATATTTTAGACGGGTGACCGTTGACTATGTTCACCATAGGTCCCCAAAGTGGTCTACATAGACACCTAAGGGACCATATCGGAATTCAAGGGATGCACGTCAGCGAAAACAAAATCTGGGGGTCCGCGAGCTGCAAATAGGGGTCCGCAATAGTAAATAACATTCAAGCAAGTCGTGGCGAAATTTTCAACTTTCTATAAATAGATTATGATAGTGCTTGTTTCTGCTTACAAGCTAGAAAACCATATGGAACCAACTAGAAACTATAGTGAATCCAACATAGCGAATTGTCAAAATCATTTCCCAATATTAAAGTTATAGCTGAACCATTGATATACTAAAAAACCCATATTCCGTACATCAAACGACTGACCACACATTTATATATATATACATATATATATATATATATATATATATATATATATATATATATATATATATATATACATATATATACACACACACACACGCACGCTCGCGCGCGGGCGGACACGCGCGCGCACACACACGCACACACACGCGCGCGCACACACACACACACACACACACACGCGCGCGCGCGCGCGCGCAGACAAACGCACACACACAGACACACGCACACACACAGACACACACACGCACGCGCACGCACGCGCGCGCACACACACACACACACACACACACACACACACACACACACACACACACACACACACACACACACAGAGAGAGAGAGACACACGCACACAGACACACACACACAGACACACACACACAGACACACGCACACAGACACAGACACACGCACACACACACATATATATATTATATATATAATGAAATTACATATAATCGAACACGATGCAAGAAAACTTATTTGTATTGTATTCTACTCATAGTCCCGCAAGACTAGAATAGTGAGCCTAGATCACCGTCTTCTATGGGTAAGGTGCCCAGAAGGCTATAGTCAGCCTATATATAACATTTTCCTTCACGCTAGGCGGATGACCCTCAGTCGGAATTCCCATCGCTTAAAAAAGGGTGCCGTTTACCAGGGATAGAAAACATGAAAATGACATCGATAGAAGAGTAATTGCAGGTAATAAGGTGAGTGGAGCGCTAACTATTTTATAAAAAGCCTAAAAGTGTCTGTAGAGGCACGCTTGGCTGTCCATGCAAGGGTTGTAGTGCCAACACTAATGTACGGCAATGAAGGTTGGGTGTGGCAGAAGAAGCATGAAAGTAGGATTATTTTTTTACTTTTTTTATTGCAGGAATTCAGCAAACAGACACACGGCCCACTTGATGGAAAGCGGTTACCATCGCCTATGGACATTTGTAACACCGAAATTGCTACAAATGCGCTGCTGCTCTCTTAGAGGGGACTGGAACCTGGTCACTAATGCCGGAACACAACTGAAGGTTGTTATGGCGACATGCTTTAGACGAGGGGTGGTAGCCATCCAGTCAGGCAAATGCCCTACCACCTGGCTGTGAGTTGTTTTGTCGCTTCTTACGACAGACCGCCCGGCCGCACGAAATTGTATTCTTTATCCCATCCTGCATGGATAAGAATATAGTGGTGATAGAAAATCGTGATATTTTGGATAATTCACGCTATATATTTATAAATTATAGCCCATGTGTTATTCTGATGTGTAAGCTATATTATTGTAAAGTTTCATCAAAATCCATTTAGTAGTTTTTGCGTGAAAGAGTAACAAACATACATCCATACATACAAAATTTCGTGTTTATAGTATTAATATAGTAGGATTCGTTTTTTAAGTCTTTTGGTGTGGGATGCGACTTGCGTAGACACGTTGGCCGCATCCTATTTACCAAACACGTCTAGATCAGCCGGTTCAGCGGCGGACACAGCTGAATCACTCAAACGGCGCAAATATGCAATCCTCAGTGAGAGTTATATGTTTGCCCCGTTTGCTGTCGAGACGCTGGGACCGTGGGGTCCTGACGCCACGAGCCTCTACCAAAATTTATCGAAACGACTCATTGACTCTTCAGGTGATCAGAGGGCTGGTGCTTACCACGGCCAACGGATCAGTATGGCGATCCAGCGAGGAAACGTAGCCAGCCTTCTGGGCACCTTACCCACAAAAGCCGGTGATCTGGGCTCAGTATACTACTTATAGTCTTGAGGGACTATGAGTAGAATACAATACAAATAAGTTAAGTTTTCTTGCATTGTATTCGATTATATGTAATTAAATAGAAATTTTGAATTTTATAATATCAGTCTTTTGTATAACTGACACATTAAGAACGTAAGTCTGACAAATCAAATTTATTGTATTGCATAGACCGGAAACCAAACTGGTATAAGATTTTATCCCGGAAAACTGAATAGGCAACCGAAAGATTTTCCTGTATAAGGCGAGTTTTAGTTTCGGCCATTATAATATTATTGTAAACGGATTATAGTACCTACGCTTATGTACCTATTTTTTTTATTGCATAAGTGTACGGCCTGAGTGACAAAGCGTCCGGCGGGGCGGGCTGCGGGCAATAGAGCGTCCAACCGAGTGTAGTGATGAGTATTACACGTATGAGGTAGTACATTTGTCCCGTACCAAATCGATTTGAACAGATACTCAAAATTTAAATTTGTACTAATTCAAAAATTTTGTCCCGCTACTACTAACGCGTCAAATGTAAGAGGAAGGACGGATCGAGGACAACAGTACAATATCACGACAAAATGACATGTACGACTGCTAGTAAAATGAGGCGACCGAGGCCGATCACAACCGACACGAACGGTTAAGGAACATTTCAAATGTACTGCCACGGTATAAGCCGTACAAATGTCCTCGCCTCATTTCAAGTGATACATTGTACTGTTTCAGTACACAATGTCATGTTACTCTTACAAACTCCTTTTAAAATCTTGTCCTACCCAAATTTAACCGAGTAGCTTCAGTGCACGCTCAGCGTTCATCGTTCACAAATTAAAACTGTACGCGACGCCCTGCTTGATGCACAAGAGCGCGCTACAGCCGCCGCACATATCGGCTGGCACTAGGGGCACTCGTTAGCGTTTATATACATTTAAATTAGTTTATCTACGGTCTCAGTGTACGCCCGAACAGAGCGTGCCGCGTTCCTATACACGACGCGTCGCTCAACGCAAACATGCCCGCTGGAGCCGCCGCGCCAGCCGTTTGAAACGAACGCTGCACGCTCCGCCCCGCTGCATTCTCGAATAGATCGGGTACTTAGGCCATACGCTAAATTCAGCAGACGGCCCACCTGATGAAAAGTTGTTATCATCGCCTATGGACATTTGTAACATCAATGCGCTCTCTAAAGGGAGACAAACAGATTATTATGGCGGCATAATTTACACCAGGGGTGGTAGCCATCCAGACGGACAAATTCCCCACCGCCTACTATAAAATTAAAGCATTTAAAATAATACACTAATTTTCGAACCTTTTCTCTGAATCAGGGTGGTACAATAAGGTAATATTATATAAAGAAAGGGTCCCTAATTCAGGGTAGTACAATGACCGCTTTAAATGGATACGATTAACTAAAATATTAAGCAACGAAAAGGTCGAAAAACAAATCAAGTGTAACATAACAAGCCTCGCGCACGCGCATCGTGCGTGATAATCCGCATTAGTCATCGCATGATTTGTCTGTGAGCGTAATATATCGTTCTCTTTTTCTCGTATGAAGATCGAAAGAGATGACTATATATACATTAGATTAGCAACTTTCAAAAGCGAATTTATATATGTGGCTTAAATGTATGTAGTGGGATGTTATTATGTATAACATGTATACATGAATGAAAGTATGCGTTTTCCAAAATTCAAGTAGAAATTTGTGATCTGAGGGTCTGAAGCGGACGCCTTTGGAATGCTCCAAATAGTGAAATTGGCACGTGTCTAAATATATTAGTAGTTGTAAGGCACAAATCACCGCTTTATGTTGATACTTATCCTCAATTATCACATTATCTCTCCCAAGTTTACGTAATTCTATACAATATTACTATGATTACTATTATTATTTATATATATCAATATATGTATATTCAAATTGATTTTTATTTATTCACAATAAGTTCCACTGGAGAACACTTTTTGAACACATGCATGTAAGTCAAAAATTAAATCTACTTCCTATTCTATGTACACCGTTTCGCAATGTGTTATCGCTGTTCAAAGGAGAAGCAGCGGCAAGAAACTCCCCAGCAACACGTCTACCAAGTAACGGTAAAAAATTTTACCGGCATGGTAGTATATTTTTCGAAAATACCGGTAATTGCTAATCCCTATTAATATTATAAATGCGAACGTAACTCTGTCTGTCTGTCTGTTCCGTTTTCACTGATAAACTACTGGACCGATTTGGCTGTAACTCAGTATATATATATTTTCGATGCTGAGGATGAACATAGGATACTTTTTATCCCGAAAAATGGGATAGTTTCCGGGATAAAAATATATTTGTCTGTTTTTTTGTTATGCTTTTACGGAAAATCTACTGGACCGATTTGGCTGGAAATCGGTATATATGTAATTTTCATAATGAGGGTGGACAAGGGATATTTTTTATCCCGGATAATGGGATAGATTTTGGGATAGATTTATGTAAAGGTTATCCCAAAAGTGAGACAGGTTTTGGTTGGTTTTGTGATTTGCCATTTTCATCATTTTGGTTATTTTGTCCTTTTTGTCCGTTTTGCTCATTCTATCCTTTTTGCTCTTTTTGAACTTTTTCCATTTTTGCCCTTTTGACCTTTTGCCCTTTCGCCATTTTGCTCTTTTGCTCTTTTTAATTTTTTGTCATTTTTGTAGTTTTCATAGATAAATAAAACTAGGACTGTTTGTAATAGAGGATGAAAGTTTGGATGAGACCAATCATTTCTCAAGTTCATAGATATAAAAATTCATCGTCTATAAAAATGCGATAGGAACTCGATGTGTTTCGCTGTTAAGTTTTCGAAAATCACTGGGAATACTGGATTGTTTTTATTGTAATTTTGTTTAAATGTACTTTTAATTCCGAAAATGGACATATTTTATATACTCATGCCAGGAGATCGGATAGTTTGCGATATAAAATTAAGTGAATTTTTCGGGTGCAAATGGCACTAACATAAAAATGTTGTACAATGTAACCTGCATTAACGCCTGCTCTTTAAGCAGGAACTAGAGGTTAACCCGCGGCGCGGGGTAAACTCTAGTTACCTATATTTTTAGAGGTAAATGATAACTTTTCCAGGCCTGGTTATAATACGTTATTATGCACGATATATGCAGAATTTAGCATCAAATATAGACATACAATTTACGAATAGGTTACTAATGTAAAATCCTCATTGTAAGTTGACTAAGTGAATATAATAATTATGATTCAAGTAATATGAAATTAAAATAGGTAGTAAAGTCTATTTAAAAAAGAACGTAATGGCTGACACATTCATAAAATGCAAAATTAATTTCCCTCCGAAAAATATATTGTATTATTTAAACATAAAAATCAACAACATATTTGATTGTAGTGCTGTTTGGTGGCGGTTATTATAGAAATAGTGGTGGTGAAGCGAGGACCAAGAGTACCATCATACAGGGTTAACCTAGTTTGGGCTCCTGTCTTTCCCATTTTATTAAGTTTCTCAAATTGTTGTACTCTATTCATTTTGTTCTTATTTTTATGGGAAGTAAATAAATTGAAGACCATAAAAATTGCTCGGACTTTTGCAGGACTTGCGTGCAGGCCCCTTGACAAGTTTAATGTAAATGTGGCGTGACACTGACCGGCGATTATCCCTTTTTTTATGGCAGGAGTTCAGCAGACAGGCAGACGGACCACTCGATGGTAAGCGGTTACCATCGCCTATGGACATTTGCAACACTAAAGGTGCTACAAATGCACTGCTGGTCTCTTAAGGGAGCCTGGAACCTGGTCAGTAATAGCGGAACACAACACAAAGTTGTTATGGCGGCATACTCTAGACTAGGGGTGGTCGAGATCCAGTCGAGCAAATACCCTAGCACCTGGCTGTGTGGGTTTTTTTGTCGCCTCTTACGACAGGCCATAACTAGAAAAACTCAGAAAACTGTCCAAGTGGTGCATGCGTTCCGGCCAGGATCGAACCCGCGCCCTTTGAGTCTGGGACGCGTGCACTAGCCATTACACTACCACGACTTAACTTATTCATATAAATAAACCATTTTTGTAATAAAGCAAAAAAAAAATATAACATTTTTTATTTTCATATCGATTAGTTTCGATTTATTTACATATACGAGTAGTGTCGATAGTTTAATAGTCTGTGCGTTACATGACTCACAGGACATCACTATTACGTCACCCACAACAATAAAGTACGACAATAATGTCATTTATTTCGTGTGAGCTTTACTGTCAAAAACATGTAAGTTGATAGACGTGCAAACATTAAAATTGTAATAAATGCTTGGAAACGGTATACGGAACCCAGACTTAAATGCGACAATGGCTTTGGTTTGACTTTAACCTCATACTTAACAATCACTGCCGTATATCTTTCAAGTGTGCTGTTTACCTACACTCGATTGTATTATTCAGAACTCTATTTCTGAACATATAAGGTATGCTTTATATTGCACATAGGACTTGTAGTATGAATTTGAAGCCTTGATAATGCTTTGTAAACAACAAAAATATCTTTAAGGATAAAGAAGATATAACCCTCATGCTAGGGCCTCACCTGGGATAATGTTATTGTACGGTCAGTGACGTAGAGGCCCTGTATCAAAATGTGTTGGGGGGCCCAAAAGATTTCAAAGGAAGGGTAGTTATTGTTATATAAGAAACAAAAAATGCTCGTTATTTAATTAAGTTATTACTTAAACTTACTATGAGCTAAGTTAGATAAACAATTAAAAACAAAGATGCACTTTCGCCTTTTTTCGGCAAACTTATTTATCAAATCATGCATAGCTGAAGGCGATTTAAGTTTTTCTAGCAGGGCGTTCCATTAGTAGCTCACAACGCCCAATATGCTCAGTTAGCCGTTCCACCTGGCGACCGCGGTCGTTGTGGTCGTGGCGAAAACGTCACTTTTCACGTCACGTCACATTTTCGATCACACGACGCTCACAACGACCCATGTCAAGAGGTAGATAGAATAGCCGTTCCACTTGGGTTTACGATTGTAACGCCGCGAAGCAAGTGGAACGGGAAATATCTCGGTCGAGAACGTGGTCGTTGTGAGTCCCTAATGGAACGTAGCCTAGATTTTCTGCTTCTATAGACAATAATGACAAGTCTGATAACCGTACCTTTTGGCCCAGCAGTTTTTCTCAAAAATGTTATCAACCTATAAAAGATTTTGGATAACATTTTAGGAATTTTTGATTACACATTTTCAGGGCCCCTGTAGCCTGGGGACCCGTATCATTGATACAGCTGATAAATTCAAAAGTTTTCATTCAAAATAAGTTCCACTGGAGAACACTTTTTGAAGGTCATACATATAGGTTAAAATTTAATTTGACTTCCTAGTCTACGTACACCGCTTCGCAACGTGTTATTGTGAGTTGTGTTCCGGCATTAGTGACCAGGTTCCAGTCTCCCTTAAGAGTGCAGCAGCGCACCTGCCGTGTTGCAAATGTCCATAGGCGATGGTAACCGCTTTATATCAAGTGGGCCGTCTGCCTGTATGCTGAACTTATGCAATAAAATAAAAAATAGCAAATTTAAAGTTTGAAAAATATAAGGTTCTAAAAAGTTTCAACAGTCTGCTTTCTCACCTTTCTGCCGTTTAACTATTTTTTAAATACTCAAATTATGACTTCAATCTATTCGAGCGAATCCGCGGGCAACAGCCAGTCCTCTTATATGTATGAACTTCAAAAATTTCCTTCATTTTGAAGTGAAACTTCTATATAGACGGGGATTAGGATCTTAGGATTTTTCTGTCACGAAAAAGCGTTACGGCCACGTGGAGGAGCGGCATAATATTAGAGTAGACTATCGATGTTTTTATTGGTTCCGGATCGAATTCAGTGTTTTTGTTTGATAAAATAAAATATGTTCAAATAAAAAATACATTAATTAAAATATACCTAACCTAACTAAATCATAATTTGCAGTAAACCTGCGAAAAATCGAAATGTGTGCTGGGACACATAGTAGAAGTGAAACTTCAACGGACAGGTAGTAAAACGAATCGCAACAAAGTTTTAACTTGAAGTTTTACGGGCAGATTGTTAACGTACTTGTCCAATTTGAAAACCTACCCGTAAAACTTCAAGTTAAAACTTTGTTGCGATTCGTTTTTCCATTTGTCCGTTGATTTTTTTTTTATTGAATAAATACGTTTGAATAATGAATTCCACTTCCCGTCCAAAAAGGTTTTGTGGTTTGAACTAGCCAAAAATTACAAGTCAATTATAAACAAACCGCAAACTCATGAATGAGATTTCTATAGGATTTTACAATAGTCGTTATATAACGTGACCTTGTTTTGGGTTTTTCGACGTGCGGAATTACCAAATAGCTGATTAGTATCATTATTATGTATGTAATATGCTAAATGTTCTTTATGAAAAATGCAAACAGATACCGTACTAGGCAAGCGGACAGTCGAACGAACTAGCGATGAGCAGTACACGTGTGAGCCGGCACATTTGTCCCGTACAAAATACATTTGTACTGGGGATGGGCCGAATGTGGTTTGAATTGAATACGAATTTCGGCCGAACATTCGAGAATAATGCCGAATCTTTGACGTTTTTCTAAGTCTCTATTAATAAGACCGTTACTGTTTAGTTTGTAAAAAAGTGATTTTAATCAAAATTAAATTCAAGTTACGCATTATAATTAAGAGTTAGAAGAATACTATGTATATTTCATTTTTCTTTTAATTTGATGTCTATTTTATTAGGCAAAGATTATAAGGCTCTTCCATTAATAAGAACTAATTTATTTTTTATCAAATTGCAAGTTATGGTTTTACATGTTCTTAATTAAACCAAATAACCATGAATATATAATGGATTAATTTTATTTTACGTTTATGATAGACATGATTTCTATTTTAGTTAAAGTAGGTATTTTACTTTTTCTTGCACCGAATGTTCGGCACTTAAACCGATTTACGGCCGGATTCCGAATTTCGCCTCAAACGGTCGAAATTCTGTAAAACCGAATGTAAAATGAATTTCGGTCCATTCCTGATTTGTACTTATAGGGCTCAAAATTTGAAATGTACCACTTAAAGAATTTTGTCGCGCTACTATTCAAAAGTAAGAGGAAGGACGGAATGAGGCTTATGCTACAACACCACAATAACGCCGGTATTGGCATGACAAAGAGGGACAACATGACAATGTCATAGTACGACTGTTAGTAAAATGTGGTGACCGAGGCCGATCACATCCGATTCTTAACGAACATTTTCGAACTAGTTTTGAACGGGACAAATGAGGAAATGACGCTCTCCGCCTCAACGGCCTGATCGCTTCAAATCTACTGCCGCGGTACAAACCATACAAATGTCCTAGCCTCATTTGAAGTGGTACACTGTACTGGTTCAGTACAAAATGTCATGTGACTCTTACAAACTCATTTTAAAATCATGTACTGCCCAACACTAAAATGAACTTATATCCATAATATATAAAATTCTAAATACGCCGCATCTGTACATTAAAGCCATTAAAAAACCTAGCTAGAATAGACTATATAAACGACGGAGAACACGATGCAATATTTTTTTTCTATTTGTTCGGGATTCACGTAAAAACTACAAGGCCAATTCCAATACAATTTTCGCGGATCGAAAGCAAATTCTTAGACTTAAAATCTGCGCTACTTTTTATCCCGGGAATCCCGCGGAGATTTTTCTGGGAATTATTTAAAATGGCCCATTTGAAAATATAAAACCAAATTCCTCCGAAAAAAAATCGTTTTTTTTTAATAGCTTTAATGTACAAACACGGCATGTTTGGAATTTTATAATATATATACTAGCTGACCCGGCAAACGTTTTGCCATATAAATTATTTCTAGTGAATATTCTGCTATTTAAATAAAAAATAACTAACTTCTGATTTTCAGCCCTGCTCCGTGATGTTTGCTGGGTGAGAAGTGACACCGATAGACACCTGGCGGGGATAACTGGTCGATAGATAATTGATCAGTTGTCGACCACTGAGAGATGAAGATTATTACAGTACTAATATCACTTTTAAAAAATGGGTGTTGGTGGTAGAAGGGTGAAAATTAATGGTTATATTTTATATATGTACTTTTTTTTATATGATTATTTATTGTAACAACCAAAATTATTTTAAAAATTAAACTAAACTATAAAATAGAAACCTAAAATTAAATACTAAAACTAAATAAAAAAAAGGAGAGCAAAATTATAGATAAAATATTGGTCCCAAACCACTGTCACTTACCGGGAACGTTCCCAAAAGGCTGGCGGCGTTACCACGCTGAATAGCAATGCTTACCCTTTGAGCAAAATAGACGCCAGCCTTTTGGTCGCGTGAGAGGTCTACTAAGCGCTCGGCAACATCTCGATAAAGTTTTAGAGCGTTAGGACCCCACGGACCCAGAGTTTCCACCCCAAACGCCGCAAATGTGTAACTATTGCCGATAGCGGCGTACTTGCGGCGCTTGAGGGCCTCCTGTTCGGAGGCTGTTTTATATATTATAAAGGGTTATATTTAATTCCAAATCACAAATAAATTTTAAAAAAAAAACAAAAAACTTTTTTTGGCTAATTTTATAAAGGGGGCTAAAGGGGGCCACCCTTATCATTTAGGGGTATAAAAAATAGTTTACGACCTATCCTCAGACCTACAGAATATAGACACAAAATTTCATAAAATTCGGTCAAGTCATTTTGGAGGAGTTTGGTTACAAACACTGTGACACGAAAATTTGATATATTAGAAAGATAAACCAAGAGCAAATCACAGGTATTATTTTCATAAAATTGGCAAACAAAAACAAATATCAACAAAGCACACCCATCCATTTCGACGACCGTCGCATACGTTGCTTAACAATTTAACATAGTCTGTGTGTCGCGTCCGCCAATATACGTCTTACAGATGTGAGAATTATGATAATGAACTATGTCCAATTGGGTTTTCTTAGTGTACAAGTCTTGGCGGGAAATTCCCTCGCGTCGCTAAAAGCCGGTTGCTACAAGCGACGCATGTGTGTTGACTTGCAAACTACATACGTAAAGTATATCAAATTATTTATAACTAATGTCAAAGAGGCAAGTGAGGTGTGTAAGAATAAGCCTAAATGGCACTCTGTTGTTCGTGCCTACCCCGCAAGGGAACTGGCGTGAAGTTATGTATGTATGTATGTATTTATAACTACAGTATAATAGGCGCGGCAGCATATTGCAACTGCGGCCATTGCTAGCAGGCTACACTAAACAAAAATGTATTGGGACTGGTTGCAGATTGCTGCATAGAATAATTAATTTAATGAAAAATATATGTTAATAAAATGCCAGTAAAAGACTGACCGACTGACTGACTGACTGATGTATATTTATTTTTTAATTTAATAATAAATAATTTAAGTATAGTATTTATTGTAATTACGGGGCGGCTTTCAATATGCAATCTCAATCTTTAATCTCTAATCCAAAATCGATATTTTCAATCCATTTCCTACTTTTGTGATTTCAATATTCGATCCACAGATCGTTTCGTCGATCCGTTTTACGAATCCATCGTTGGGAGGGCGATCCGGCATTTTTGGATTGCCACTTGTATGAAAGTGACAGCTACACGTTTTCAATAAACGATCTCTAATTTTGACAGATCCGTTTTTGACCTCAATCGATCTTTATTTGCGATCCCCCAATATTGAGAGATTCTTGTGTAATAATGGAGTTATTTGCGAGTGATGGTGATAGTGATTGAAATGTTACTTCAATTATGGGATTTGGATAGTAGTGACGGCGAACTAGAAAGAGCAGAGTCCTCAAAAATAAACTTCTTGCAAAGTTTAGAATAAACAAAACATCCGTTGAAATGGTTTTGAACGAAATAATGCCATTTGTTAGTGAAATCGAGGCGGTAAAGTGTTTTAATAATATTTACATTGCTTTATACATTAGATGACCTAAAATAATATTCAATTCTATTTTTAGAAACAACGGCTGTCCACCATTGCATCAACTTTTACTTAACTCTACGATTTTATGCATTGGGGACAATGCTAAATTCGGTGGCTGATTTTGTTGGTGTATCCCTATCAGCGGTATGTAGGATAGTGGCAGATATATTTGCTGCTATTGCTAGATTGTATGGCAAATATACTGTTCTGGACTACAGACAAATTTTATAATATCACTCGGTTTTCTAGAGTATATGGTGCCATTCATTGAAACTGAACTCAATATTAAGAGGTTGGCAATATTATATTGTCACTTCTATTTCAAATATATAACACAATTTTTACTGACTTGCTTGCACCTTTGTTAAACCCATCAACTACACAAGAAATCAGATACAATGAGGCCCACATAAAAACTAGAAATACAATTGAAAGGTAAAACTAACACTTAAGATTATTAGGTACTCATATTGCTTACCACAGGTGGGTACTTCCTTTACTGTTACCATTTGACCTATGCTTTATGTACATGTAAGAATTTTTACAACTATACATATAATAAAACTGTAGAGGTCGAATTTCTGTACAATGAGAAAAAATGCTATATACCGAGTCAGGGGATGTAAGAAGTGAAATAGAACTAATTTAGATTTTTTTCAAATTTTCTGTTTCTGTTTGTCTGTCTGTTTGTACCAGTTAATCTCCGAACTGACTGGATTGATTTAAATGAAATTTTGTATGGTGGTAGCTTATATCCCTGGTCAACATATAGGATAGTTTTTATCTCGAAAAATTAAAAAGTTCCCGTGGGATAGTTAAAAAACCGCACCACGCAGACGAAGTCGCAGGCATCAGCTAGTTTAAAATATATTTCTATTTAAAATGTAAACATTCTTACATGTACAGGAAACATAGGTCAAATGGAAGCAGTAAAGAAAGTACCCACTTGTTTACTAGTAGGAAATAGCATTTCTTTTTTAATTTGAAAAATATATTTCTTTGTACAGGTGTTTGGAAACATTGCTTCCCAGTAATATCACTGACAATGCGATTGTCCTGAGAAAATATAACAAAGGTTATAATAGCTACAGCAGTTCTTCGCATCATTTGTAGGACCTAGTATTGAGGAAGTGGTCCCTGAAGTAGAGTTGTCGTGAGAAAGTTACTGTGACATCAGAAAATTTGGAAAATAATGTTACTCATAGAATAGATACAATTTCAAATTATTTTTAATAATACACATATATATTATACCTGCCTCTAAATATATATTATGTGTGTATAATATATTGAAATAAAAAGTTGCCTGTGTTAATGGAGATTGTAAGCTATGTTTGTACTACTGCTACACTTTACTGAAAATTCTTTCACCCATTTTGTGTTATTGACAAATAAACACTCACACAAACAAACTTTCACATTTATTTATATTTATAGGATTTGTAAATTGTTTAAAGTTCATGTAAATATGTGTTGTGATGATGGCTATTACTTAAATTATGCTAGATTTAAATGGAATAATGTCCAGGAAATAAAATATACAGATCATACTATAACATTGTTTAATTTCAACATAAAAGGTACATCATTACATATTATTAAAAACTTTTTTAATGTAGGTAATTCTAATAGCTACATTTAGGTTACTTACTATTAATATTTACATTCACATTATACACACAAACTTAAAATTAAAATATACAAATGTAAAACATCCTAGAACTTATTTTTTTTTAAATTAAAAACTAAATGAATTAATATGACTAAAACAAACAATTTTATACATTTTCTGCCTTCAAATTCCTTATCTCTAATTTTACTTGTCATTCTCTAATTTAATATTTTCAACCATACTCTAATAATTTTTTCTTGACTATATAATATTCTATAGCTTTATTTCTGGCTTCACAACCATCATCACTTTTTATCCTCCTGCGTTTGGCACCTGTGAAAACAAAATGTGATATAATAATCTGCATTTAAATATAATTAAATTCCTTCTAGAATTATATTTTATATGTAGTTTACAGAATCTTAATGTCATTGACATCTGCAATAGTTGTAAAATTGAGTCATTGAGGCTACTATATGTATGTACTCAGTGTGCGAGTTTCAATACACAGGGGGGGAATCAGACCTAGGATATCTAAGTTGTGACTCAAATGTAATAACACTTGTCCACAATAACTTATATTCTTACTAAACAGGGTTATTTAGTAGAACTTTAACAACCGCCCAACCAGGACAAACTTACTTGCACCATACTTAACAATATCTTATCTATAATTATTAACAAATATGTTGTTTTAAAAAAGTAATAAAACACACTTGTCCTTGTGGTTGTGTATTTAATTAATTTTATCACAGAAAATTGTTATTTATTCATAAATATGATGGGTAATTCAATAGATATTTAGTTACATAATGTTTACTTACCATTAAATTCTCCATTTTCTAGTTTTTCTTGCTACAAAACAAACTTTAAACTACCTAAATATCTAATACTTGCTTACAAAAACAACAACATTTTAATAATATCAAATTGACTGGCGTGAAGTTTATTTTTCTTAAGATGCTGTTCCGTTCCTATTCAAAGGTTTGAGTTACAGAAGAACAGAACGTGTGCTAAAATGTTTAATAAATCCCCTAAGGTTATTTATAAAATATATATTAATAAATATAAAAAATATTATGTTTATTCGTGAAATATACTACTTTGAATGTAAAAATTATCATCAAAATCTAAAGAACTCTTAACTAAAACTGCGTGAAACGAAACGTTCGGGAGGACACAAATTTATGACCAATCCCTTTTTTTTTGTGAGATTTTATAACCAGATGTTATATTGAAACGAGGATGATCGATCGATGGATTGGTTAAAATCTGGATAGATAACCATTTTAGGCTTTTGACTTCTTAGAAATGAGATTTGATGCATTTGGCATATAATAATAGTAACATCTGTCGCAGGACCGACGGCCGATGGAGCAAACAAGTACTGGAGTGGAGACCACGACTCGGCAAATGTAGTGTGCGACGCACGCCAGCCCGGTGGACTGACGACCTGCGCAAGATCGCCGGCAGGGGCTGGATGAGGAAAACGGGAGACCGGGATATGTGGCGCGTACTTGTTGAAGAGGCCTACGTCCAAGTGCACAGAGATTTGCCGAAGAAGAAGAATAGTAACAGCTCATAAACATCCCACTGTTGGGCTCGGGACTCCCGTTTTGAACCGACTTAAAAAATAGGAGGTTCTCAATTCGTCGTGTAATTTGCTTTACTTTTATGTATGTTCAGGCCATTGATCTAAGGTTCAGACATAACTTTTTTGTTTCTGAATCTATTTTCATGATTTTGGCGTTGGATTTAGCAAAGCTTCAAAACGGTCTCATATAAATTTGATTTCTATTAGACTTTGGGTTCTGAGGCTATAGTAGAAAATTTATTAAAATCGGATGGAATATGTTAATTTTCGGCGGTTTTTCAGCTACAATGTCATTATGTTTCCCTTCACGCTCCACAGATGGCGTTAAGTCATTCCCATATTGCTTTAACATGAACGTGAGCACACTGATCTTAACTTGGTCACAATGGGATCACCTTAGGATTGTACTTTATCAAATAAAAACAATTGAATATTGGTCCACAACAAAACAACACAAACATTAAAAAAAAAACAGCCGAACTGGGACCTCCTCTTTGGAGTCGGTTAAAAAGCTTGATGTGCGTTGATCACCACCACGGAACCCTTCATTCTGCGTGTACAACACGCACTGCGTCCCACTCCTACATCTTACCGAACATTCATTTGGTTAAAGTTTGCCATATGTTCCATACAAGTAATGCTAAAACTGTAAGGCAAGTGAATGAATAGTATAACATATAGGACCGGCCACTGGACGATTCGATTTACTAATCTATTATCAATATAATTATTATAAGTATGCATTTATCTAAGCGTCCGTTTAGCTCTTTGAGTGTGGTTGCTAATCTATATAAGATTATCTAAAAGAAAGTTTAGTATTGGTGCCTACTTCATAAGTATTTTTCAACACGTTCACAGCGGCACTGATTTATCTTACTTTCCATTCCGGTACGGGGCGTTTTAGACCTCGCTCTAAAACTACATTTACGTTACGTTACGAACGTTTTAAAAACAAATCCTTTTTTGGCTTATATATTATTCTATACTATTAGATAGTAATAAGATACTAGGTCAAGGTAACGCTATATTAAATTATAGCACGGAACTCTGGTTTAATAGCACACGTTAAGAGACAAATATTCATCCTTTTTCTACAGTACTGAGCCAAATTGAATTGAGCCCTTCGTACCACAGAAAAGGCTGTTTTTCTTAGCCGCATCGCAAGTGAGACACGTTCGGGGCCACTTAGACCCAGTTTAGCAGTCAACGTGTTAAAGGAATTATATGATTAAGTATTTTTTATTAACAGGCTTGGACACTTCAATTCTAAAAAACACGTTTTCGAAGTGAATATATACAAAAAAAGTGAAGGCATTTATCTAGGACACTCACCTCAGCAACGCAGCTACAAAATCCAATCAAATATTCACTGATTATAATACAATTAATTCAGTTCACTAACACTGCAATCCAATGTTATCTCAACAGTTGAAACGCCAAAGACGTGTAACTACGGGATGAGCACACGTTTTCCTGGAATTTACTGACTTGTTTTGATAATTTCGTGATAAAATTTCGCGACACATAACAACACCACTAACAATGCGCACGATTTGCGCAGAAATGAAAATGGCGCTGGCGCGTGGAGGCGTTCGGTGTTGCTAGTTAGAAAAACTAAAATTACAGTCTTTGTTTAAATAAAAGCTACAGTAATATAAATGCTGCTTTACATTGATCCAGCTACTGACTACAAATTCGACGGAAGCAAGTCACGACTTCATACTGGCAAAGTGTAAATTGATTTGAAGTCAGTACAGCGCGACCAAGTCGGTCAGACTTTAATATATGAATAATAATAATATTGAATATTTTGAAGTCAGCCGGCCTCCCAAGTCAGTAGTTGGATCACTGTGTAAATTGCTTTAAATGTTTTAATGACGGCCCCTGAGGTATAATGGGCTAAGCCTTTGCCAGCCAATTTCATTACAACGCAGAGGCTCTGGATTCGATTCATTAATTCGAATTTTCAGTTATTTACTGTGGTCTGGGTTTAGCTCCGGAGTAGTCCATTGTATATTACCCATAACAGAAGCGTAACTTTCTTAACTTGAGGTTTTAGAATGTATGTGTTAGTCAGACGATTCCCTTTTTCTTTATTAAACTAAATTGCATTGTAGTCACTTGCATACCTTTTTTTTACATGAGTACAGCAGGATACCTGGCTACCAATGCCGGAAAACAACTCAAGCTTGTTACAGCGTCATACTCTAGACCAGGAGAGAATGAATGATAGCCATCTAAATGGACGAATGATTTACCAGGCTGTGGATTGTTTTCTCGCCTCTTACGACTGTCCATCCGGCCGCAGGAATTAGTGTTATTTCTCTATTCCTGTAATAAAAAGCGACACCAAGACTCATCTTGGTACTCATCCCATATCATGATTAAGCGAATAAAACGGAGGAAAAGCTTGGCACCCGACCATTGTGAAGCACAAAATTCAGCATTGACTGTCGTAGTTTGTTAACGCCTGTGTCATATAAACTCAAAATACAAAATTATATGTTTATTTTGATCACTTAGGCATTTGTTTTACAGAAAAAAAATATATTAAAATTTTGCAAAATTCAAGAAGTTTATCTAATACTTGTGCTGTGCTGTTGATAGCAATTAAAAAATCCCTTTTGTGCTTATTTTTAACAAAGTGCACTGTGCTAAAATATTTACTACAATTTATCGCATCTCTTACTTAAGTGGTACTTTCTTTTGTATAATATTTATTTATTGTAAAAATATTCCGAGCTATAGGTAAAATTTAGTTTATAAAAACTTTGAATACGGTAAGGGTTATCCAATTTAACCATATATTACAATACAGACTATCTTGTTTATAAACTATTTGACTTCTTTGTTGAGTCGTCATAATTTCCAAGTAATTTAGTTTTTGTTTTAAATCTGGCAACATTAATAACAGGTACCTGTCAAGCAAATGCGTCATGCATGACTGAGATAGGTTAAGGAACGATAAACTATGTTAAAAAGAGACAAAACACAAGTGTTGTCCTTGTACAGTGATAAAAGAATATTAATTATTGACAAATTGTATTACTGACAATGATGGTTATTTTTACAACAAGCGCATTACATCTCGATAACAGTATACGAACATAACCTCAGACCAATATCGTTTAAGATTTTAAACACGATAAGTGTGTTATCAGATTCCGCTTTCCGCTTTGTTATTTATTACATACTAGGATATTTTTATTTATTACATACCTTTGTTATTTATTACATACCTAGATTCCGCTTTGTTATTTATTACATACTAGGATATGCTCACGATTTCGTCCACGCTTGACTTGAAATTCCCACGGGATACCCGGGAGGCAAATTATCGCAGCACTTAAAAAATAATGTAAGCTATCGTTAAAACTACAACTACAAAACGCTCCCGGAGAAATTTCCACGGGATTTCCGGGATAAAAAGTGCAGATTTTAAGTCTAATAATTAGCTGTCGATCATTAGTTTTTACGTGAATCCCGAACAAACAAACAAGAAACCTAAAAACAATGCATCATATTCTTCATCGTTTATGCCAGTTGTTTTTTTTTTTAATATCTTCAATATACAGAGACGGCATTTTTAGAATTTTATAATATTATATTATAGACTAGCTTTATTATCCACGACTTCCACGTGGATTTTTTTCGCGAAACCTAAAAAACAGAAGTAGCCTAAGGTACTCTTTATAACATCAGCTATACCGAAAGTTCCGTCAAAATCGATCTATTAACGGGACCATCCAGACAGACAAACAAAAAATTATAAAATTGATTATTTGATATAAGTACCGTATATACTTCCATAAAACCTGTTATTTTGACATTACACACATACATACATACATAACTTCACGCCAGTTCCCTTGCGGGGTAGGCACGATCAACAGAGCGCCATTCAGGCTTATTCTTACACACCTCACTTGCAAAGAAGCAAGTGAGCAACTCTTGAGTGCACGCTCGTCTGTTCTTAAGGCTCCTGATATCACCTTCTGCTAGTACACGATCAATTTGATCATGGAAGGTGTGTCGTGGCCGTCCACGACTTCTGAATCCATCCACTTTTGCATTGTATATTTGTTTAGTCATTCTCATTACAAACAGACACTTTAATTTTATTTATCTTTATAGATATTATTAGCCACTCACACCCATGTTGCCTCTGTCTTCTATGACATTTTTTGGGGCCCATGCAGGGAGTGGCGAGTCACCATCTGCCCATTTTTCCATGTTCCCTGAACATTGCGACGGGTAGATGCCATAGTCCCCATAGTCCCAGATCCCTAGTTCCATTAGTAGTTCATCCCAATAACCCGGTACCATTTGTTCTCATTCCCTACAATAGTCCTACACTTACCTGGGTTTGTCCTTGGGTGAATTTTTATATGGTGTAGACAGGGATAATCGCCGGTCAAGGGGCCTCTACGTGTTGGCCTTCCCATGGCCCCACGCAAGCCCTACAAATGTCCGGGCCATTTTTATGGCCCTTGGTCTTCGAAGACATACATAATTGGCAGACAAACACACATATTGTATATACCCAAATTAACCAAGTTACACTTGTGTTATGGGTAATACACAACGAAATACTCTGGGGCCAAATCCAAAACACCCAGACTGTAGTAAATAACGGAGGAAATTCCTTTCCGAAATTTACCATACCAGAATTTACTATACCAAAGAGTTAGCTTTTTTTTTTTTTTTTTTGGTTTTGAGGCGAGGGAAAATGTTTAACCGATTTACGCACAAACTGGGTCGTTGCTAGGGGAACGACACGCGTCGGTCGGGGGCGATAACACTGCAGCAATAGTATGCTCTTGGCAGCGCTCCGTCCGCGATCGACGTCACAGAATAGTGTGGAAGACTCCGAGCGTTGCTGCACGGGCGAGCAACCCCAATACCCACTAAAAACCCCCTCCTCCCTGACGACCCTGCGCTTTGAATGTGTTGGAAAGGCTGAACCAAAGAGTTAGCTCGCTCAACCACAGAGGCCGTCAAACACAAAATAAAAACAGGGTTACCAGCCGTCAAACACAGGCTATTATTTACTGATAAAAGAAAATGTAGACTTTAGTTGGCTGCAAGCTAACAGCTCGGCCATCCTGTTCAAAGAGAGTCCTTGCAGTTTTCGCATAAATAATACACGGCCTTACTTATAATAATCTCGCTAAGAAACGATTAGCCATCTCTTAAGTAAGAAAGCAGAATCAGACCCTAATCAATGAATATCTATTTTTTCCCCTTATAAACGTGTATTACCTGTTGTTTACCGAAGACGAGCACAGATAAACCAAAATTTATTTTAGTGTAGTTGTACATAAAATATTCGACTAAAGAGGAGTTTATGGGTAAGATATTCAGTAATCAGTTGCTGAGCAGTTTCTTTAAATTTAAGAAACGATTATAAATAAGGCCCACAGTGTTTAGGAATGCAATTGCGACAAAGCAACAATGTATGCTAGCATGTCAACAAAATAATTAGTCATTACCGATATAAAACTAATTAATTTAATAGGTAACAATATTTAAGACGATATCATAAAGGATTATAACATTGATTATTTACAACATTTTAATAATCAACAGTGATTACTTATACCAATCTAGATTACAAGCTAAATAAATATCCTGTTATAACGCCCTTGCTAATAAAATGACTACCTATCAAGTTTTATTCACTATCGTTAACCTCATCATTGTCACTGCTTTCAAATGAATGAAAACTCTTTATTGTTTACCATAAACTTAAATCTAGACAATTGATATGGATACATTTGCATTAGAACTATGGGCGGCCTTATCGCTTATGGGTCAGGATAGAACGGAGCGCAGCGGAGAGGATTTTATTGACGCACTTGAAAATAAACTTTAAAATTATGACTATAAAGTGCATAAATGCTTGAACCTGACAAACGCGTCCTTGAAGATACGCGGGAATCCTCGCGCGGCGTCGAGTCGGCGCCCGCGTCGTACGCGTAGGGATGCAACGTCGTTCATATAAAACATCGATGTTAGGATATCGATGTTTTCAAAAGTGAAACATCGATGTTAAAAATATCGATATTTATGAACGATATATCGATGTTTATGAACGATATTTTTTATCACCATTTACATAAACTTTTGACGGTTCTTTCTGCGATGCAAATGTAATATCGTTTTTTTTAACATCGATGTATCGCCCAAACCACTCTAGCAAACCTTTCTTAATTCTTGCTTTCACTAACATCATCCTTTTACACCACTGTCACTCCATCTTTCAAAGAAATACCACACACACTTCTCAATGCTCTCATTGCTACTAAATACTATGTTTATTCTATTTATATGTCTTTTCCCTAACCGAACATTCACTACTTTACTTTTCAACAGCGTGGGCACACACTAACACATCCCTATCATCATTTTAAATAAATGTACATCTAATAAAAATTTTAATTTTTAAAAGAAATTAAAGAGATAGGTATAATAATCAATGTTTACATTATAAATTATTATTGGCAATAAGAAAAAAATATGAAAAAAATAATATAATGGATATCTGTATAGAGATAGAGCGCAAGATGGCACGTTATGTCTATGTAAGATAAAATATCAGATTCACAAAACATCGTTCTTGAACAACGATGTATCGTCGATGTTTCGGTTTCAACATCGATGTTAAAACATCGATTTTTATGAACGATATATCGATGTTTGGAAACATCAATGTTTTGTTTTCATCCCTACGTACGCGTACTTTCAGTGTTGTCACTGAGTTCAAAGAGGGATGACGTCATTTTTTTAGATTTTGAATTCGAAGTACCTACATAACGAATAATAAATATAACCATCATTATACATTTATGAAGTTGCCTTGTTTGTTAAAAATAATCTACATTTATACACTAAATGCAACAGTAAACGACATAACAGCTACCTGCTTTCACTTCCTTCAAAAACTTCTGTATAGCGACTAAAATTTACAATAAATTAGCACTGACAATGAAGGAACTCAACATCAAAAGCTTTAAATTAAAATTAAGACAATTATTAATAAATAAAGCATATTACACAATACATGAGTATCTTTCTGACGCAAATATTAATACAGAAGTCTGATTTTGTGACACGAGGAATCATAATTATTATTAAGCATTATTACTATAAATTCTAAATTAATCCAGACATTATTAGCACAATTATAATCATATCCCAGTCCACCATCGTTGACGAACTTTCGCGACAAACTGGCATGTTTACTGTAGAGTGGTAACCCAGAACGGTTTACTCGCGCAGGCTCGCGAGGTCGCGCGCAAGCTCGAGCATACGCGATCCGTAAAGAAAATGCCCCAGACCGCGCGGGGATTATTGCTCTCTGTCTGCGCTGACCCTATAGCGATCTCATCCAGGCAACCCAGTGTCTAAGGAGATTTTAAACGATATTTTGGTTGGTGTATTACAAAATAATAAAATAAAATATAAATAAAGTAGTTATATATACAGATATACATATATACATACAGATATACATATATAATTAGATATGCGATGATATTATATATATACGAACAATAGATACATTAATTTAATGCAACAATTTTTATTTAATAGACCAATAATGGTCAGTGACCACATGTTTAAATGTAGTAATTGATTTAGCTTGTCTGATTGGAAAGGGGAGGGAGTTCCACAGTCGAACAGCCTGTACGGCAAAAGAATTTCCTACGAAGGAAGAAGTGTGTGCAGGTGTTGTTCACAAAAGATTTTCATTTAAGCGCAAATTGCAGGAAAATTATATATATATCTAGCGGCCCCGGCAGACGTTGTCCTGCCTTTAAAAAATAAAATTCTAGAACTCGATCCCAGAGCCACCTACCGGTTCTAATTGCGAATCTAAACCATCCGGGTATCCACTAACACACACAAAAACAAACTCACCAAAATCGCTCCAGGTGATTAGGAGGATTCCAGAACCCGATCTCAGCGCCACCTGTTTTAATTGTGAATCTAAACCATCCTGGAACCCACTCATCCCTATTCCGTGATGTTTGCTGGATGAAAGGTGACAACGGTAGATATCTAGCGGGGATAACTGGTCGATTGATGGTTAAAAAAAAATGCGATGGAAAAATAGGGGTTGATAGTAGAGAGGTGGAAAATTAAGAGTAATATAATTTTTTTTATTCTAAGTCATGACAAAATAAGATTAAAAATCTTGCCAAAAAAATTAAAGTTTATAATTAACTAATAAAAAATAGGGGTTGATCGTAGAGGGGTGAAAATTTAGGGTTGTATGTATTTTTAATGCTATATCCTAAAAAAATTAAAAATTAAATTAATCTAAAGCTTACAAAAAAAATAACTCGTGTTATTTGTTAGACAATTCCAAAAACACAAAAATCATAAAAATCGGTCCAGCCGTTCTTGACTTTTAAATGGTGAAACTAACACGACTTTGTAGATTAATGGAGCAGTATGTTAGAGAAAATGTCGAAATTAAAGCTCAAGGTAAATCGTTTTCACTACATAATTGACCCCTTTTCCTTATCAAATGACGTAAGGCTCGATGTGGTAGACAAACGATTTTATAGTTTTATATCAAGTGTGCATGTAGTGGTTATTATAAGTTGTGCGCAGAAGGTTTGCCGCTGGGCGCCCCTCCTGCATCCTACGACTAGGACCGGGGCTTGTCTTAGCAGTACTAAGAACTAGACGACCGCGGGTCGACATTGTGGGAGGCGGGAGGGGCTGTCATTAGCAAACCTTCTACGCATAACTTATAACTGAAGGTATTTTCAATTATATTTTTTGCTACCCTCTATTAAAAATAAAAACAGGGTTACCAGCCGTCAAACACAGGCTATTATATATTGATAAAAGAAAATGAAGGCTGTTGTGGGATGCAAGCTATCAATAGGTCCCTTTTTATTACACTAAAGGTATACCTAAGTAGTATCCTAGTGTCGTGACATTATCAGCAAGCACGCATGTGTTAAGCTAATATTAATCGGTGTAGCACGCAAAACAACGCGCCGTTTTGAGTTTTTGGCGGGAACTGAAAGGGGACGTTGTGCTGTGCAGTTTTATTTTCAAAAAATGTGTAAAATCACTCTAAAATGAATAATAGTTGTAGAATGTTGATAGTTTTTGAGTATTAATTATGTTGTGAGAAATGTGAACTGTTTAGTCAAATGTGGCCTTTCGAGTTTTCACAAGAACTCCGTTATACGGCGTCGATTGTAGCCTACAATACAATTGCGCCTGGCTTAAAGGCCTAGTTACCAGGCCATAAACATAAAAAAACGCGCCGTTTTATGACAGCGCGGGCTCACAACGTTCCCGCCGATTGGCGCGAAAACAACATCCATCAAAAACCGAACGACAGTTCGAGACAATCGACACGCGCCTTCAACGATGGCACCCAAATTCGTGGTCTTGTACAAATTCAGTTCGCGCGCTTGCTGCTTGACACCACCTAAACAAAAATCCTTCTGATTTGTAAATAACATACGAGTGTGTGATTAAAAGTATACGATACGAAGTTATCATTTATTCCCAGTACAGCGCTCAACGGATAAAACGTAACCGACAACCATTCAAACACATACCTCACTGGTAGTCTGTGCTAAAGGTGCAATTCCGAAGGACGCGGAGTTTTTGGCGGGAACTGAAAGGAGATGTTGTGCTGTGCAGTTTTATTTTCTAAACATGTGTAAAATTACTCTAAAATGAACAATAGTTGTAGGATATTGATAGTTTTTGAGTAGTAATTATCTGTTTTGTGAGAAATGTGAACTGTATAGTCAAATGTGGCCTTTTAAGTTGTCTCAAGAACTCCGTTGAATGGCACCAGCTGATAACCTACAGTTCAACTGTGCTACACATAGGCTTAAGAAAATGAAGAAACTATCTTGTAAACTAAGACCTGGCTTAAAGGCCTAGCTGCCAACCCATAAACCTAAATTAAAATTAAAATTACCGAAGGACGCGGCAGGCAGCAGGCGGCTACGGAAGACAGCAGCAGCAGTATTAATTTATGTGAAACATCTTCCAACATTCGACTTCAATTGCTACGTGCCAGGTCCTGAATTGTTTTGACGCAACACAGTACTGCCGTTGTTGATGTTTGACATTATGGACATGTTAGAAGACGACAATATCAAAAATAACTTTTCTTCCAATGAAATTTCATGTGTCCCGCGATGTTTTGGTGCAATATTATTATATAAGAGAAGATATTATAACGCCTGAAATTTTCTTCATCGTTGTTATGTCACGTACATGAAATAATTTATTGCTACATAAAAGCAAGGTTTAATCTCAGTAGTCAGCCAAGTAGCCAAAATCTGTCAATATAGTAAACAGAAAACCTTCGGAGATAATAGATGGATAGATAACACTTTATTATACACCAATAAAAAAAATAACTTGAAGACCAAAATTATATCTAGTTATGTACAAAGGGCAGTCTTATCGCTAAAAAGCGATCTCTTCCAGACAACCCCAGGAATGAATTGAGATGATAATGTCGGTGGTGGTATACGTAACATATAGTACGAACGACTTAGGTACATCATTTTAATAATAAAGACATAAATTATATATATATATATATATATATATATATATATATATGTAGATGCAGAAAAATTATATATTACATAGATATATACTTAATATACATACCATACAAATCTACAATCTACAAAATATATAAATGTTTATAAATGAATTTAAATATCATATATCAACGGCAGGTAGTATTTTTAGAAATGATGCATGAACATGAATAGGGTTTTACATATTTTCACGTAGCAGTTAAGATTTCTGTATATATAGTATTAAGTTTAATGTTACATTAATTAAGCAACAATTACACCTAAAGTACAACACTCGTCGTCTTATTTGTACCGTCCAGCGGTTGAGCCTAGCTCCCGCAGCGATGGAGTCATGGACTCTCGCTAGTGGTGCGTCACCTTATTCAACGGGGTAACATCATCGACACACCTGTCTCTCTTTCACGCAAATGTCTGTTTTATCAAAGATTCATAAGAGCCTACTTGCATTCTATCTAAGTATAATGGTATTCTGGTATGGTTTCTGTTTAAGTAATGAAAGTAGAATAAACGCAGTCGAGATGCCAGCACTGCGCAAAATCTGCGGAGTGACGCTCGCGGACCGCGTTCGTAATACCGAAGTAAGAAAGAGAGTTGGTCTGAAAGAGAGTGTCGGGGTGAAGGTAAGGAAAGGAATGCTCCGGTGGGTCGGGCATGTGGAAAGAATGCATGATGAAAGAATGACTAAACAGATATACAATGCAAAAGTGGATGGTTGCAGAAGTCGTGGAAGGCCTCGACTCACCTTCCATGATCAAATTGATCGTGTACTAGCAGAAGGTGATGTCAGGAGCCTTAAGAACAGACGAGCGTGCGTGACAAGAGTTATGAATGTCAAAGAGGCAAGTGAGGTGTGTAAGAATAAGCCTGAATGGCGCTCTGTTGTTCGTGCCTACCTTGTAAGGGAACTGGCGTGCATGTTTACCAGAGACGAAAAGCATGAAAGGGATATTGAAAGGAGAGTTAAAGCAGGTAATAAGGTGAATGGAGCGCTAAACTCTTTTATTAACAGCCAGAAAGTGTCTGTAAAGGCACGCTTGGCTGTCCATGAAGGGGTGTTAGTGCCAACCCTAATGTATGGCAGTGAAAGTTGGGTATGACAGAAGAAGCATGAAAGTAGGATAAACGCAGTTGAAATGAGAGCTTTGAGAAGTATATGTGCGGTTAATTTGAATGATATGATTAGGAACAGTGTGATAAGAGAACATTGTGGATTGAAAGAAGATGTAATAACAAGAGTTGAAAAAGGAATGTTAAGATGGTTTCATAAAAGTAGAATCACAAAACAGGTGTATGACAGTATTGTGAATGGTAGAGATGTTTCCGGTTGTACCGAGACGTACACACTATGATCAAATATCAGAAGTGTCAAAGAGAGATCAGGTAAAAAGCATTTCAAAGAAACGTGCATGTATGAAGAGGTTAATGAAAGTAGATGAAGCGAAAGTTGTTTGTCAGGATCGTCACAAGTGGAGATCTCTGCGTACCCCCATGGGAAACAGGCGTGATATTATGTATGTATGTTTAAGTAATAACACAATAGTAAGTCGTCATTGTCTGCTTCTTTTAGCAATAAAACTTTCAGCAGTTAGTTGATTATTCATTAGGAACTGTATAGCGAAACGCTAGTAATGTTGCACCTTTTGCCCTTAGTATGCCGTTTGATATTCCTTCACAGAAATTGATTGTACTGGTGTACAGGTGTCATTTTGTTTTCAAAATCAGTCGATTCGATTCCCGACTAGGGTAATTGATTATTTGCTATTTCGTATAGTTTAGGGTTTAGGATTTGGCCCTGAGGGCCTATTTGAATAATACACCTGTATATCAGGCATAATATAGTAAAAAAAACACCATTCAATTTTTATATATATTTTATTCAATCAATTCATTGAAACAGTCAATTTTTTTTTCGGCCCCATTTAGGGGGATTTTGGTAATGCTCCATATAAAATAAGTAACAATATTCAAATCAGTTTACCAATAGCGGAAATTTAAGTAAAACATTCAATGCTCAATAGCTTTCTGGTATGTCACTTTAATCTGATTGGCTGAAGGTGGCTTCAGTTGGCTATAATGACAGATAAAGTGATTAAGTTCATATGACTTTGACAGATGTCAAAATTAATAGATTCGCACTAAAGCGAATTGATGATTTTTGACAAGAAATTACTCGAATAGGAACATTTACTAAAGAGGAAACATTTATCAACAAAGACGTGAATAAGAATTCTTGCTCATAAACCATCAATACTATATCTAATATAATTAATTGTTCCTATATGTTGCCATAATATCGGTTAAAATGTGACATAAGCTAAACGTAGAAATTAAGTTCCATCGATAATAGAGTAAGTGATTGGATAGTAAGATACTAGAAGCAGCCACGAGTATTTACTACTTTGACAGAATACACACGTAACCGCGAAAAGAAAAAAAATAATATCCTCCCATTGTCCTCTCTCCCTGTCTGTCCTATCCAACAAAAGACTCGCGCGAACGAGACGAACAATGGGAAGAAACAAAGTCTATGGCGCTTCGCTTCCGTGGCTGTCAAGTGTCATGCAGTCCTGCTACGCTACCGCGGGAAGTAGTTTAATGTGTAACGGAAAATACAAAATTCAACAACGATCCAGTAAACCCAACAAACAAGTGAGTGTTCCATACTATTCCTATTATCCTATAACGCATCACCAACAGATGTCAAAATAAATAGATTAAAATCGAAGAATTTAACGAGTAAGCAGTCGAAAAGCTAAATTTACTAAACAGCACACATTTTTTCAACAAAGACGAGAATAAGAATTCTTGCTTATAAATAATCATTATCTTACTAACATATCTATTATCGACAATTTTGAATCAATTATTATAGAAAAAAATGCACGACCTAGCATTACTGTTCAAGTCCTGCCAATGATTTTGTAAATGAATCGAAATGTTCATCTTCTTTTTGAATGGTATGATTCTGATGATTTGAAGTTGGATATCTAGATTTAAAATTTGCTTTAATGTAAGGTCATTTTAAACCTCAGAAATGTTTAGTACATCGAAAATATCTTCAGTACCTTGAATATTAAGTTTCACATTCCATTCACCAAGAACATTGTATGTTTACATTAAATCCGCTGCCATTTTCGATCGTAGGCCATTTGTCGCTTATAGTCCAAGAATCTGTCGTCTGTATTGGTAAGGGATGTCATTCACAGTGTTGAAACAGAGGCATATCCTTCCACGACCTGCTTTAGAACCTGGTCTAGGGCGAGGTCTTGGCCGGGATCTACGTGCTGAACTGCTGCCTCTCCCATAACTTGAGCTAACATCTCCAGAGTCTGAGCTATAACTGTCAGTGTAAGAATCTGAGGAACTGCCTGAGTCACTACCATCGTCATCAGAATACCCGTAAGCTTCACTACTACTACCACCTCTAGTAGAGCTAGTGCCTTTCTTGCCTGTGCTGGTACTCTCAGTATTCGAGCCTGAAGAACTGCTGGTACGGCTTCCTTCTGTAAATATAAATATATGTGAATACATTTTATAGCATTTTTATAGCAAAAACACAATTTTTGAACTAAATTGAAAAATTATAATATGGACTGAACGGTTCTGGATGGAATTTGGCACAGAGATAGATTATTGTCTTAAATAGCACTGGGCTACTTTTTATCTCGGAAAATGTACGGTTCCTATGATATAATATTAACGCGAGCAAAGGCGCGGGCAAAAGCTGATAAATTAGGTATACAAAAGTAAAGTGCAGTTGCAGAAATATGACTAAAAATAAAAGTTAATCATAAAAAAGTATGAATTCACCTGAGATAATCACTGGTCCCGGACCTACCCCAACGTTACCTGGCCAAGGCTGAGGCCATGATTGTGAAATAGGTTGAGGACCGCTGGATGACCCAGAAGAACCAGACGAGCCGGACCCTTGGCTCGCACTCCCGCCTTTACTGCTAGAGCTGCTACTGTCGCTATTGGAGTTGGATGAGGTATCTGACTTCCCGCCAGAGCCAGTATTAGAGGCAGAAGAACCAGCTGAGCCGGAGCTTTGACCGGCACTCCAGCCATCACCGCTCGAACTGCTACTGTCGCTATTGGAGTTGGATGAGGTATCTGACTTTCCGCCAGAGCCAGTATTAGAGGCAGAAGAACCAGCCGAGCCGGAACCTTGACCGGCACTCCTGCCATCACTGCTGGAGCTGCTACTGTCACTATTGGAGTTGGATGAAGTATCTGACTTTCCGCCAGAACCAGTATTAGAGGCAGAAGAACCAGACGAGCCAGACCCTTGGCTCGCACTCCCGCCTTTACCGCTAGAGCTGCTACTGTCGCTATTGGAGTTGGATGAGGTATCTGACTTTCCGCCAGAGCCAGTATTAGACGCAGAAGAACCAGCCGAGCTGGAGCCTTGACCGGCACTCCTGCCATCACCACTTGAGCTGCTACTGTCGCTATTGGAGTTGGCTGAGGTCTCTGACTTTCCGCCAGAGCCAGTATTAGACGCAGAAGAACCAGCCGAGCCGGAGCCTTGACCGGCACTCCTGCCATTACCGCTGGAGCTGCTACTATCGCTATTGGAGTTGGCTGAAGTATCTGACTTTCCGCCAGAGCCAGTATTAGACGCAGAAGATCCAGCCGAGCCGGAGCCTTGACCGGCACTCCAGCCATCACCGCTGGAGCTGCTACTGTCGCTATTGGAGTTGGCTGAGGTATTTAACTTCCCGCCAGAGCCAGTATTAGATGCAGAAGAACCAGCCGAGCCGGAACCTTGACCGGCACTCCTACCATCACCGCTGGAGCTGCTACTGTCGCTATTGGAGTTGGCTGAGGTATCTGACTTTCCGCCAGAGCCAGTATTAGACGCAGAAGAACCAGCCGAGCCTTCGCTGGAACTTGAAGTATACGATGAAGATAAATTGTCAGCTTGGCTTCCATAATTATTAGATTGGCCTGACGCGGTGCTAGTGCTTCTTCCTTGAGTTGATCCCGAATCAGAATCAGTAGTGGAGCTTGTGCTTGCAGAAGTTAAACTGCTGGTTGTTACATCTGTTAAAAGCAAATGCATTTTTAAGATGAATTATTATGAAACTTGGGTATTTAGTGGCATAATTATGTCTAGGACAATTAGAGAATGCCATCACCTATGAACATATAGAACTTGCGTCGCTAAGTATGGAAGGTCGTAAAGGAATCAAAAAGCGTTTGGGAAGGACTGTATTGTGTACTATTAATCATAATTAATATTTCGTATTATTATGGTAAAATAAATTTTCATTGATATTTTTGTTAGGCCTAGAGCAAATGAAGTCTGTAGCATACTACAAAATTTACAGATTTATTAAATCCGGTGCGGAATAAATTCCGTAGTGCTCGCGCTTCTATGAATCTTTATAGGTTACAACAGGTTTTGTGGAAGAATATCGCATCGAAATATTTGTGGGCCTCAGGGTGTATTCCAGAAATACATCCCTGGAATGCACAGCCAGCAGACACGCGATCTACTAAATCCATCCATTCCTTTAACAAACTTGTGAAGGAGCATTACCTGTATATTCGTTTATTATTTGATTAGTATGTATGTATATGCGTGTGTGTGTATGTGTGTGTGTGTACGTATATTTATTTTATATCTGGATGTAAAATATTTTATATACTTATTATCTTGTCCAACTGCACACCAACGCTATCTTTTTGGCTACGTAGGTCTTATACATCCGAAGGTTGCCTTTGCCTAAAGGGATTGCTTTAAGCAGTAAGGCCATCCATTGTAATATTTAAGATTATTGTGTGCTTTTTTATCATGTTGCTGTACAATACAGATTATTATATTGTAATTTGAAAGCTAAAATAGCAGAGACCCACTGGTCACGACTGCAAGATAGAAGCTCGATTGAACAGATGAGTAGAGTAGGATGCCCTTCAACCAGAAAGAGCGACAACCAGCGCATTGTCATTGGTGGAAAAAAAGAAGAAAACAAAAGATCTAGATTTGAAAAAGAAACAGTCTATATCCAATTATAGACATCATTTGATTGACAACTTACCAAAGACGTTAATTCATTTAAATCTAATTAAACACTATACTAACCTGTAAAGAGAACTGGACCAGAAAACAAAATAGGTTCATCCCACGGGCCTGGTTCGATCCATACTCCAGATATTGGATGTGGTAGGCGTACTGGACGTACAGAGGTTTCAACTGATGCTCTGGCTTCAGCTGAAGCCGTTGCAGTAGACACGCCCGAATCACTTACACTTGTGCTACTTGATGACGAGCGAGAAGCACTTTCTGATTTTCTTCCCGAGTTATCTGATGAGCCAAAGCTGTTGGTACTACCTTTGGTCCAACTTGTGCCTCCATTATTTGAACTTGTACCACCTGTGTTCGAATTGGAAGAGCTACCTGTGCTACTTCTGGTCCCATCCGATGAGGCAGATGCGGTTGAAGAACTGCTTCCTTGGGCCGTGTTACTGCCAGAATCACTTGAACTGGAGCTGCTACTGTCTGAAGAGGACGAGCTTGCAGTTCGTGATGGCTCTAGTCCAATGAGTCTCCACCACCAATTATCGCCTGACTCATCTATGGTTGCTGTAAATAATTAAGTTAACATTGTACAAATTGTAAAAGTATTCTCTTCTCGGTGGCTTGTATACTCTTCAAGACGAATTAATTGGCAAAAATATTAAAAATCGTCATGCAAGATTAAATATCGTAAGGAGTGGATTTATTTTAACATCAATAACATATGCATCAATCTTACTCGTATTTATTGGTAGATAAAGAATATCAAAATATTCATGAATGGAATTTTCTGGAATAAATACATTTTAACTGTGCTGAGCAAGGAATACAATATTTACGTGCTATAGTTTTTGCAATTGATGTAGGCGTGCGGGCTTGCCCTGTGGTAAACACATGTGTGTGCGTAAGACCAAAAGCAGGTATGTTTGGATGGGAAACTCGTTACTGATCGTTCCGTCAGGTTCGTTCGCAATGCAGCATTTCATCTGCACACTATCGGAGGACGGACTTCAACCATCGGCCGTCTGAAGCGGGCGGCGGGGATGGATCCCTGGAGGAGGATTCCCACCAGACAATAAGGATATTTTTACGGGCAGGTTTTCAAATTGGACAAGTACATTAACAATCTGCCCGTAAAACTTCCAAGTTAAAAATTTTGTTGCGATTCGTTTCGCCACTTGTCCGTTGCCATTCGTTTTTCGACTTGTCCGTTGCGATTCGGTTTTCCACTTGTCCGTTGAAATTTCTCTTCTACTATGTGTCCCAGCACACATTTCAATTTTTTAATTGTATATATATTTATTTTATATAGTAGTTTTGTTTTTAGAGGCTTTTTTAAATATTATACGGTGTAAATACAGGTAGAAACATATTGTAAATAAATAAATGATAAAAGTGACGAATTATATTATATTAATACCTGTAGCAGAACTACTGCCTTTTGAGTCTGAGGAACTCTCACCTCCTTTGATTGAGCTAGAACTTCCAGCGTTAGAGGATGATGTACTAGAAGAATCTGAAAGGAAAACGGCTTACTTGCTCATTCTCTACCGTCGTTTAAGAGTTTTAGGGAAACACCTAAAATATTATTTATATATATATATATGTGGGCAAGTTGTATTATTTAAAAAAAAAAAACAAGATACCGGGAAACAAATGGATTTTAAATCCAAAATTAGAACAATTCATTTCTTTCTTTCAATTTGTATAGAAATGGAACATAAAATTAAAACAATCCTGATTGTTAAATAAAGTTTCAAGTTATAATTGTTTAAATACTAGCTTCTGTCCGCGACTTCGTCCGCGTGGAATAGTAAAAATATCTTGTTTTCTTAAAAGGTTTTTAAATACAAGCTTTTGAGATCCTGGATATCATGTAGCAGCAGAGTGCTAGCCAGGACAAGTAAAACGAACCCAAACACGACGGGTCTATCTTGTTTAGTACAGGAGTTCCTATGGCCACCTTCCGACGCCATCATCAGATCAGCGCCATGGTACCATATTATTACATTGTCACGCGATATACATATGCGTGCAAAATTTCAACTCAATCGGAAACCGGGAAGTTGATCAAGTTTAACTTGCAAGATTCCATCCGAACTTACATACATACATAGGTACATCCACTGCAAGCTAAATAAAAGCTTGTAAAAAAGTTTGGTTTTAGCGTAATGATATATAAGCCTATAGCCTTCCTCGATAAATGGGCTATCTAACATTGAAAGAATTTTTTAAATCCAACCAGTAGTTCCTGAGATTAGCGCGCTCAAGCAAACAAACTCTTCAGCTATATATACTAACTAGCGGCACCAAAATCTAGGACCCGATCCCAGCGCCACCTACCGGTTCCAATTGTGGATTTAAACCACCCGATTTTAACACACCACTCAAACACACAAAAACAAAATCACCAAAATCGGTCCAGGTGTTTAGGAGGATTCTAGAACCCGATCTCAGCGCCACCTACCAGTTCCAACGGGATAAAAAGTATCCTATGCCCGTCTCCTGGTTCTAAGCTACCTCCCCACCAATTTTCAGCCAAATCGGTATAGCCGTTCATGAGTTATAAATAGTGTAACTAACACGACGTTATTTTATATATATAGATAGGTATATAAGATACGTAATACTCTATAAATAGTATCGAAGTGAGAAGCAGAGGATTCACTTTATTCCATTGTTACATCAATCAGGTCAATGCGTGCTCTTCATGCTATACTTCCCTTATCTGAATTGTCCCATACATTATTTCCCTATAATTTGATACAGTCCACAAGTATCAACAAATTCAGCGCCGCCGCATAAGGGATGACTTATGCTAGACCGTGGCGGGCGCGAGCCGTGTCCGAGCCCCGTACGGCTACAAATTCATATTATACCGAGTGTGCGCCGAGTTATTATACCGCCGCGGGACTCGGTTACGGACGTAGTGTTGTGACTTCTTATTGATTTAACACAATTATTACTAAATGATGGATTTCTCGATATCGGAGATGGCAGATATTGCCATTGCCATTGAAGAAGAAAAGTAATCAATAGCCAGAAGAAATGTAAGAAAATGGGGCGTGCACCTTATTTGGAGAAAGCGCCGTTATAAAGGAGAATTTTGTACCCTATGTAGAGATTTACCAGATGATGAAGACAAATGCTTTGGATATTTTAGAATGTCTAAGGATAACTTTAAAATTTTACTACATAAGTTAACGCCTGCTCTTAAAAGACAGAAGGCAAAATTTTAGTCACTATAAAACCCGAAGAAAGATTAGCAGTATGTCTCAGGTAAGAAAAGAATTTTTCGTCGTCCATTATGACTCAAAAATACGTGGTTCCTCCCTAAACTTTCGTCGCTCACTGCTCGGACACGCCACGGAAGCTAGTTCATGTTGCGATGAGTCGAGAAGCGTGCGAGGTGGAACCGTGCGTCGTCGGGGTACATCCGGGCCTCGTCCGGGACGCGGACACCGCACGGTATAGCATGAACTGCATCATATAAAATCATCGTGAAGTTTTGAATCCGTGCCTCGTACGGGGCACGGCTCGCGCCCGCCACGGTCTAGCATAATTCATCCCTAAGGTTGTGAATTAACCCTGTCCAACGGTTTATTTTACTTCTGACAGGTAAACTCTAATGCAATATCAATTTGATATTTTATATAAATCGAGTTTCTTTGTCAATAATTTTTAATCAATTTAGTACACCCATATTATTTGCTAAAAAATACAGTAGTAGTAATAAATAAGCCTACAACCCATATGCCCATATTTAAAAATGATTTAAAGCAAGAGTAGGACTTTATAAATCTATTTAAAAAAAAATGCCTGCCTTTAATAAAAACTTTTTCATTTGAAAATGATTAATTACCATTGAATTTAGATATAATGAAGACTGTTTCATAGATTATAGTATAGTCACTATACATTAGACGACACACAACGGCACTAATACGTCGCTTGGAGCAATTAAGTGTAATAATTGTGTAATGTGTGTACACTATAACTTATATACCAACCGTTTAATCATGTTTCGAACAAATTAATTTCAATTGATTTCAGTTCTTTAGAGTCAACAAGTCAAAAGTAAAATAAATCGTTGAACAAAGTATAGGTACCGATGGGAGCGAAGGAGAGCATCGTAGAAAATAAATAAATACACAGAGACAAATGATGCTTGAGTGCAATAATAGACCATTTATGATCTGATATCACAACAACGTTATGCTAGGGCGTATGTAACACCGTTTATAACTGTCATTACGATCAAACGTAAAGGAGTTACTCTGATTGTGGTTTCATTTCATGACCAATGTATACTGTATATCTTATAGTAAAGTATATGAAATGCTACTAACCTGTTCTTGATGGTGAGTACCACGGACCTACCGTAGCCGTAGGCCAGGGCCCACGCCATGGTACCGTTTGACTGGGTGAGTTCGAAGAACCTGATGTAGAGCTGCCGCTTCCAGCATATGCATTGCTGCTACCTGAATTCCCAGAGCTAGTGCTGCGAGTACTTGAGCCAGATGAACTGCCAGTGGTACTTCCAGAGTTATCGGAAGATCCATACGCGCTTCCCCAGCCGGTGCCTTGTGCGGAGCTACTGCCACCACTACCTGACGTATTACTGTTAGTACTCGAACCGGATGAACTGCCAGTGCTACTTCCAGAGTTATCGGAAGATCCATACGCGCTGCCCCAGCCGGCGCCTTGTGCGGAGCTACTGCCACCACTACCTGAAGTATTACTGTTAGTACTCGAACCGGATGAACTGCCAGTGGTACTTCCAGAGTTATCGGAAGATCCATACGCGCTACCCCAGCCGGCGCCTTGTGCGGAGCTACTGCCACCACTACCTGAAGTATTACTGTTAGCACTCGAGCCGGATGAACTGCCAGTGCTACTTCCAGAGTTATCGGAAGATCCATACGCGCTGCCCCAGCCGGTGCCTTGTGCGGAGCTACTGCCACCACTACCTGAAGTATTACTGTTAGCACTCGAGCCGGATGAACTGCCAGTGGTACTTCCAGAGTTATCGGAAGATCCATACGCGCTGCCCCAGCCGGTGCCTTGTGCGGAGCTACTGCCACCACTACCTGAAGTATTACTGTTAGCACTCGAGCCGGATGAACTGCCAGTGCTACTTCCAGAGTTATCGGAAGATCCATACGCGCTGCCCCAGCCGGTGCCTTGTGCGGAGCTACTGCCACCACTACCTGAAGTATTACTGTTAGCACTCGAGCCGGATGAACTGCCAGTGCTACTTCCAGAGTTATCGGAAGATCCATACGCGCTGCCCCAGCCGGTGCCTTGTGCGGAGCTACTGCCACCACTACCTGAAGTATTACTGTTAGCACTCGAGCCGGAGGAACTGCCAGTGCTACTTCCAGAGTTATCGGAAGATCCATACGCGCTGCCCCAGCCGGTGCCTTGTGCGGAGCTACTGCCACCACTACCTGAAGTATTACTGTTAGCACTCGAGCCGGATGAACTGCCAGTGCTACTTCCAGAGTTATCGGAAGATCCATACGCGCTGCCCCAGCCGGTGCCTTGTGCGGAGCTACTGCCACCACTACCTGAAGTATTACTGTTAGCACTCGAGCCGGAGGAACTGCCAGTGCTACTTCCAGAGTTATCGGAAGATCCATACGCGCTGCCCCAGCCGGTGCCTTGTGCGGAGCTACTGCCACCACTACCTGAAGTATTACTGTTAGAACTCGAGCCGGATGAACTGCCAGTGGTACTTCCAGAGTTATCGGAAGATCCATACGCGCTGCCCCAGCCGGTGCCTTGTGCGGAGCTACTGCCACCACTACCTGAAGTATTACTGTTAGCACTCGAGCCGGATGAACTGCCAGTGCTACTTCCAGAGTTATCGGAAGATCCATACGCGCTGCCCCAGCCGGTGCCTTGTGCGGAGCTACTGCCACCACTACCTGAAGTATTACTGTTAGCACTCGAGCCGGATGAACTGCCAGTGCTACTTCCAGAGTTATCGGAAGATCCATACGCGCTGCCCCAGCCGGTGCCTTGTGCGGAGCTACTGCCACCACTACCTGAAGTATTACTGTTAGCACTCGAGCCGGATGAACTGCCAGTGCTACTTCCAGAGTTATCGGAAGATCCATAAGCGCTGTCCCAGCCGGTGCCTTGTGCGGAGCTACTGCCACCACTACCTGAAGTATTACTGTTAGCACTCGAGCCGGAGGAACTGCCAGTGCTACTTCCAGAGTTATCGGAAGATCCATACGCGCTGCCCCAGCCGGTGCCTTGTGCGGAGCTACTGCCACCACTACCTGAAGTATTACTGTTAGCACTCGAGCCGGATGAACTGCCAGTGCTACTTCCAGAGTTATCGGAAGATCCATACGCGCTGCCCCAGCCGGTGCCTTGTGCGGAGCTACTGCCACCACTACCTGAAGTATTACTGTTAGCACTCGAGCCGGATGAACTGCCAGTGCTACTTCCAGAGTTATCGGAAGATCCATACGCGCTGCCCCAGCCGGTGCCTTGTGCGGAGCTACTGCCACCACTACCTGAAGTATTACTGTTAGCACTCGAGCCGGAGGAACTGCCAGTGCTACTTCCAGAGTTATCGGAAGATCCATACGCGCTGCCCCAGCCGGTGCCTTGTGCGGAGCTACTGCCACCACTACCTGAAGTATTACTGTTAGCACTCGAGCCGGAGGAACTGCCAGTGCTACTTCCAGAGTTATCGGAAGATCCATACGCGCTGCCCCAGCCGGTGCCTTGTGCGGAGCTACTGCCACCACTACCTGAAGTATTACTGTTAGCACTCGAGCCGGATGAACTGCCAGTGCTACTTCCAGAGTTATCGGAAGATCCATACGCGCTGCCCCAGCCGTTGCCTTGTGCGGAGCTACTGCCACCACTACCTGAAGTATTACTGTTAGCACTCGAGCCGGATGAACTGCCAGTGCTACTTCCAGAGTTATCGGAAGATCCATACGCGCTGCCCCAGCCGGTGCCTTGTGCGGAGCTACTGCCACCACTACCTGAAGTATTACTGTCAGTACTCGAGCCTGATGAACTGCCTGAGGTACTTCCAGAGTTATCGGAAGATCCATAAGCGCTGCCCCAGCCGGTGCCTTGTGCGGAGCTACTGCCACCACTGCCTGAAGTATTACTGTTAGTACTCGAGCCGGATGAACTGCCAGTGCTACTTCCAGAGTTATCGGAAGATCCATACGCGCTGCCCCAACCGGTGCCTTGTGCGGAGCTACTGCCACCACTACCTGAAGTATTACTGTTAGTACTCGAGCCGGATGAACTGCCAGTGCTACTTCCAGAGTTATCGGAAGATCCATACGCGCTTCCCCAGCCGGTGCCTTGTGCGGAACTACTGCCACCACTACCTGAAGTATTACTGTCAGTACTCGAGCCGGATGAACTACCAGTGCTACTTCCAGAGTTATCGGAAGATCCATAAGCGCTGCCCCAGCCGGTGCCTTGTGCGGAGCTACTGCCACCACTACCTGAAGTATTACTGTTAGTACTCGAGCCGGATGAACTGCCAGTGCTACTTCCAGAGTTATCGGAAGATCCATACGCGCTGCCCCAGCCGTTGCCTTGTGCGGAGCTACTGCCACCAATACCTGAACTATCACTGCTAGTACTCGAGTCGGATGAACTGCCAGTGGTACTTCCAGAGTTATCGGAAGATCCAAAAGCATCGGCCCAGCTGGCGCCTCGTGAGGTGGCACTTCCCTTACTTCCCGGGCTGGTACTGCTTGTACTGGATCCGGAAGAGCTTTCAGTTTGACTACCTGTTTTGTATAAATGATATTTACTTTATCTAAACTACGCACAAAAATTAAGAAGGCAACAAATGTCTACATTTTTGGGTGATTTTCAACAGGCTGTAACTTGAAGGAAAATGGTCGCAAAGCAAATTTAAAAGAAGCAAATGGTAGCTCCAAGTGTTTCGTTTCTGGATGCGAATTTCAAATTTTTCCAAAAATTTGGCGAATAATTTTCAGAAAACTACCGAAAAAAAAGAAATTGTTTTGGTTTCCTTTGATCTATGGGCTTGGGCTAATTTTTTGTGACTTAACCTAAATATGGACCAGATAACTTGTCTATTGAGCTTTAATTTATTTTTTTAAATACCTCGATATGAGCACACTTAGCTGAGATATGAACCTTTGAATGGAAAAAGATTATTTTACTTTCGATCATCTATATCGCAGGAACTAATGATCGCCCAGAAAGTTGAAAGTGAGTTTAAAAACTTAAATAAATTCTCTACATGGGTCAGTTATTGATTTAATTTTTTTTTTCAGTCATTAGATGAATTTAAAAAAGCAACAAAAAAGAGCTTTTCGTAGTTTTTTGGAAAACCAAGTACTTAATGAAAAATATTGTGGAAACCACTAATATTAACTATGCTTTTTACAGTTCCAATATACCGACAAAAACTCTACAGAGTTTCAAGTTGATCCAGTCAGGCATGTTTCTATTCCATTCGATTGAATTTTGAAAGAAATAAAAGGAGCTAAATGATAAAAACAAATCTCATCTTTGTTGTCGCAAAACAGCGTTCAAAATTTTTAGAAAAAAAATACCAATGTTTCATGAAATAAAAAAATCACTGCTGGCATTAGCGTTACACAAAGCGTTCCTTATTGCTGTAGAATTACATGTCTTTTTTTTATTGCAGGAGTTCAGCAGACAGGCAGACGGCCCACTTGATGCACATTTGCAACACCAAAGGTGCTACAAATGCGCTGCTGCTCTCTTAAGGGAGACTGGAACCTGGTCACTGATGCCGAAACCCAACGCAAGGCTGTTATGGCGACATACTATAAACCAGGGGTGGTATGCATCCAGTCGGGCGAATTCCCTACCACCTGGCTGTGGGTTGTTTTGTCGCCTCTTACGACAGGCCGCAGGAAATTGTATTCTTTCTCCGTTCCTGCACGGATAAAAACATGTCTAACATTATTTATTTATTTAATCCCTTTAATTTACAGATTTCCACTAATAAAAAGAGTTAAAAATGCGCGGTACATTTAAAAATGCAAAACGCAACGCTATTGGTCAACTGACAATTGATAAGTGACGCCATTTTTCATTTTGTCATTTTCAGATTGTCAACAAAGGCGAACTTACTGCTTAGTGCATTTAGTTTTGTGACTGTGTGTATCGTAATTTATTAGTGTAGTTTCGAGAAATATTCTTGAAGATATTTTCTCTTTTACACAACCTTACGCCATTTTCGTAGTACGTTCCCATATTTTGGAACAGAAAAAGATACTTGATTGGGTGTATGTACTTTTAAGTTTACCGTTTGGCATAATACAATATCTATGCGATGGTCTTTTTTAGTTTTTTCGATGGACTGTATCTAAATCTAGTTAAAAACTGAGAATGAACTATGACGTCATCAAAAGCGCGCGAAAATAGTGGCGTTTAAAGAGCTCAATTTGAGATTCGAAATTTTAAATATTTTTGCTATGGTAAAATGATGTAAACAAGGATTTAAAAATACAATAAAAAGACATGCATATTCCTCATTATAACCCTGTTCGGCGCCGGGAAAAGCTGAATCTCTCGAGCAGCGCAAATACGCAATCTTCAGTGAGAGTTAAATATGTGTTTGTGCTGTTTTCTGTTGAAACGCTTGGACCGTGAGTGAGGTCCTAACGCCATATACCTCTACAAAGAGCTCTCGAAATGCCACATAGACATTTAAGTGACCAAAGGGCTGGTTCCTACATCCAACGTAAATCCTTTTGTTCCTAATGTGTAATGTTTCGCAATGTGTTTAAATAAATGGTCTTTCTGTGTTGAGGTTTTGTATAGAGTCAGGGTCTCGACGGAATCGTAACTTTTGATGGTTTTGGTATTCTGTAAACCATCTCCAATCAATATTGAATCAAATTTGACCGAGACTGACTCAAGGTGAATTTTAGATATTACAGATACTGGACCAAATGGTCAAATCAGTCGAATGGACCTTGACTCGCACTGGCATGGATTTTTCTTTGTGAAAGTTACAGACTTGGGGGCCAATATGGAGATCCAGGGATGTAACGTAGCCAGGCTTCGGGAAACCTTACCCATAAGTATATTTACGCCACAACTGGCCGTATTTGGTAAATGGGATGTGGCCAACGTGTCTACGCAAGTCTCATCTAGTACCAACATGCCACAACGCCAAGAATTAGAGTCATTCTCTCAGGACACCAACGATCGTCACATACAATACTGTTCGACTCCAATACACCCGCAACGCTAGCGTAATTTAAGACCAGCACTACGGCGGCAAGAACGGACGTAGTAGTAGGGGAGGCCAAGCGGGGATTATGGGATTTACTCGAGCGTGGCAGAACAACATAAGGGAAGAACCCTTGCACCCTATTATGTAGCCCCACCAAATATGAACCCTTCATATAGGGCGGGGGTATTTTTTATTGTCAGATTAAGGAAATTCCTCCACATAATTGTCAGATTATGAGTCAGCACGACAAGGACATCAAGCTGAACCGTCTGTATATTAATTTGACGCGCTCGAGTATTTCAACGTTACGTTGTTTGTTACATTTTCAAAGATTGGGTTTCTTTGAATTCTTTGATTGGATTTTGGATTTGTCAAAATTTCGGTCGCATCCAAATCGTCAGTCTTTCGAATATCTGACGCGTTTGAGTATTTTTTTTTAAACCTGTACATGCTCCCTCCCACATCATATATAGGCATACATCATATAACTTTTTTTCTTTTTAGCATCTAATCTTCACAATCCAAGTGGTCCCCAGGACGCTCGAGTAAGTCCAAATTTAGCATCTTGGGGTCCCCTACTATTTTGAATCGACCGTCAATCAATTTCATAATACGGAGAACTCAAGAGGCGCGTCCTTGGCGCTGACAATAGTTGACGCGGCACTGTTCTTGCTTACCTGGTCTCGACCATCTAGGACGCTGAATTGGTGGATATATCTTTCCAATACGTCCAGTGGATGGATCTATTGAAACCTTGATAGGTTGCGGTTGGTTCGAGTCATCTGAATAGAAAAAACGTATTTGTTTAGAAGCATGATGCTTTAATCTGTGCAGGAAAGGACAAAGAATATTTTTGGTTGAGCGGGCTAAGACGCAGAGGCTGAGGGTTCAATTCCTGACAAGTTCTCGGGAAGCAACGATCCGTGCAGGAACGGAGAAAGAATACAATTTCCTGCGGCCGGGCGGCCTGTCGTAAGAGGCGACAAAACAACCCACAGCCAGGTGGTAGGGCATTTTCCCGACTGGATGGCTACCACCCCTGGTCTAAAGTATGTCGCCATAACCGACCAGGTTCCAGCCTCGTTTAAGAGAGCAGCAGCGCATTTGTAGCATCTTTGGTGTTGCAAATGTCCATAGGCGATGGTAACTGCTATCCATCAAGTGGGCCGTCTGCCTGTCTGCTGAACTCTTACAATAAAAAAAAGAAAAATAACAGCAAGTGGAACGGATAAAATCGAGGTCATCAACATGGTCGTTGTGAGTTTTAAATGGAACGTAGCCCGAATAAACGTTTTTCTTTCTATCTTTCAGTGAGGTAAGCCGGCAAAGGCTTTGCCAGCTCAACCACAGAGACCGTAGTCGTGTGGAGTCCCAACATAACAAAGAAGAAAATTCCAAAACTGTCACATACCAGTTTCTTCATAGCTAGAAGTAGAATCACTGGAGCTACTGGAAGCAGAAGATGAACTCGATGATCCTGATTTCTTATCTGTAAAATTAATTAGTTTTATGTAAAGAAATATTATTTTTATTGAGTGGCTACATTTTTTTAAAATAATTTACAAATAATACAAAGGTCCCAAATCACCGTCGGCTAAGAAGGTACCCGCTAGCAACCAGGTTGGACGGCAACACTTATGCGTCGCCCAAAATACAAGCCAGCCTTTTGGTTGTTTTCCGCAGCTTCACTCTCATTAGTTTTTTATTGTATGAGTTCAGCAGACAGGCGGCCCACCTGGTGAAAAGCGGTTACTGTCGCCTATGAACACTCGTAACAGCAATGGTTACCTGGCCACTAATGCCGGAACACAACTCAAGGTTGTTATGGTGGCATACTCTAGATCAGGGGTGGTAGCCATCCAGATTATTTAGGTAGATTTTTGTCCATGCTCAAAAGCGCCTCAGTAGGCATAGCCGGTTGTTTTGCCTCGCTTGTTCATGCGTCATTTATAAAAAACAGTGTATTTTGAAATTAATACAATATAGCGAATATGGTTTACTTTAGTTCTATCCGACTTCACGTGAAACTGAACGCTCGATGCTGAATAAATCTGTACTAATATTATAAAGCTGAAGAGTTTATTTGTTTAAACGCGCCAATCTCAGGAACCGGTGGTCCGATTTGAATAATTCTTTCAGTGTTGAATAGTACATTTATCGAGGAAGGCTATATAGGCTATATTATATTTTCAAAAAAAATAGGGATCTTTACTAAAAGTCCAATAATGTAACCCAAGGTGTAAAAAAAAAGACCCGAAAAAATCCTTACACGGCGTGCGCTGCGAAAACTATTGATTATAGAACAAAACAATGTACTACCACTTTGCAGGACGTATAATTGTCTACAAAAAATATCGGGTAACCATATGTCTAACTATTGTAGTTATCTCACAATAAGTGTTTTCTTTTATTTTTTTAAATAAATAAAATGCCGTCGCTTCAAAAACTCATTTTGTACCTTGGTATAAAAAAAATTACTCTATATTCAAGACGAATTCAATACCTTTCTAGAACTTTTTGAATTATTCAATTCGGACGTTTCATTCAAAAAATATCGCGATATTTAAAATGTAAGTATAACTACTGGTCTGATTTGAAAAATTCTTTTAGTGTTGGATAGCCCATTTATCGAGGAATGCTATAGGCTATATATCATCACGCTAAGACCAATAGGAGCGCAGCACCAATGAAGAATGTTTCAAAATCGGAGGGTTTTGAAAGCAAATTCCACGCGGACGACGTCGCGGGCACAGCTAGTTGAAAATAAAATGTGGTAAAAACCCAACATGTAACAAAAAACAAATAGGCTTACATAATTAATAATTCCTCTCGATGTACCTGCGCAGTATAGCAATAGCGAATCATAGTGTACTTGCTCTGTCCCGTTTACAGTGTAATCGTGTAAACGGGACAGAGCTAAGAAGGCATAGCAAGCTTTTGATCTTAATAAAGTTCAGTATAAGTTATTTATATATCGAAAACCGTTCTGTCTTAACTGCATAAATGAAAACCATCTATCAGAATTTTAATTTGTGTACTATAACAACATTTACAAAAAAAAAAAAAATTGGACAGGATACATTTTACAAAAAAATCTATAAAATGTTTTAAAGAGCAGGACTTGAAACACCGCGCTAAAGTTTATAGCTAATTAAAGTAGATATTCGAATTATTCATAAACTTTTTACATGGCAATACTAATACAAACGTCAATGTCATTTTACCAAAACATTGTCATTATTTTGGTGTAATTGTGTTTTAGCATTTACGAGCTTTAAACATGAATAAAACCATAAAAAGTGAAGCGCGGAAGTTATTATTTTGCATCATTTCCAAATTAAAGGAAAAGCAACACAAGAAAAACGCTGAATTCTAAGAAAAACAAAATTGTTTACGTATTGTGTTTAAAACTATGATAGTTTAGGAGACGCCATGCTGACTTTTTTTAAATGCCGCGCTTTTACAGTCTCCACTTTCATTAGCCATTTTACTTAAAAAAATGGTTTCAAATAGTTTTAATTATTGGCTTATGCAATAATTAATGAACTATTTGACTTATTGAAGATATGTCGTCATAACATTTTATATTCGAACAAAATGTTGTCTCGATTGATTTCACTGTCAAATATCCTATTCTCTTCAATTCAAGAGATTCTCTTCAATTCATTGTAGTGTAAATGCAGTGCGATTTTTTTTAAACGCTATATACTTTGTCCAACCGTTTATTTAAGTTTTAACAGGTCAAGTATAGGTCAATTATGCCCTAAAGCGTTATTCGGTTTCATATAAAAATCGAGTTTCTGTGTGAATAAAGTTTAATCAATTTAATTCACCTATATTATTTGTTAAAATACTATATTGAGTAAAAATAAGCCATATAACTCATATGTTTATACTTAAAAGTGAAATAAAAGCAAAATTACGACTTATTGAATCTAAATAAGTTACATTATTCCATTAAAATATCTTTATTTAAAAATGATTAAATTTTGACTGTGCTTATGATGCATTGCAGCACTGCGTCTGTGGCACGTCTTTCGTGGCGCGGACTCTTATGTGAAAACTATCAAAAATACGCAACTTGATAGACGTGCAAGCGTCAAAAGTAAAATAAATAGTTGGACAGGGTATATCGGTTTATCTAGCCAGCCAGTGTCAAGTTTTTATAATCTTAAAGCAAACAAGCATAAAGCGCAAGCCAGGTCTATATACATAACCCCCCCACCTAAACTTCAGTCAAATTGTAAGTCTTTAACTAATGTCAAAATACGAAGTCATATTTTATTGGACATTAGATAATTTCTACACAAACACAACTTTTACAATAATAAATTCAATGTTTTGCTACTAGTGTTGCCAGTTATTCCGGTTTGCATGGGACATCCCGATTTTCAGGGGTCTGGGGACGCGACCCGATATGTACCTGATCGGGACACAAAATTTCCCGGTAAATCAATAAATTTATTAAAAAGCATTATGATTATAAAATTAAAAATGTTATTATTAGAAAATTAAGAATAAGCGAATTATTACAATTAAAAACCTTGTTTTTTTGTATGTCCCGATCTACAATCCCAAATCCCGATGTGTTATACTTCTGCCTCAATTGGAAAAAAATGGACCTGGCAACACTATCTACAACTATTGTTCAGATTTATAAATGTTTTAAATATGAAACAGCACGCGTTAAGTTCCAGCCAGCCTTGGCCTTGAACCTTGGCATAATAAGATAGCGTAAGATTTGTGTCATGATATGCCATAAAGAGTTATCTGTATACATAAATAAATAGTCTATCAGATGCATTAAACTGTCATAGAATATTTAACATAAGGTCTTACTTTTTTCTAATAGTTTATGGCCTGGTTATAATGTTTTTAAGTCAAGTCTTATTTGAATAATTAATCACTAGATAAACTCTAGCCCCGGGCTAAATGTAGGTCTTTGACTAATGCTAAACGAAGGAGTTTTTGTGGCAGCTCGAAAAAGCACATTTCACTAAACAGTTTAGATTTTCAATACAAATATATAACTAATTCTTCGTAGAAGACAGTCAATATGCTACAACGAGCATCATATGATTTTTTGGAAATAAAACTGCTCATCAAAACGTAACTTTACAAATTCCCGCCAAATACTACGAGGGATTTTTATACTATGTGTTCATATTCTATGATACTTATATCAATAATAACTGTTACTTTAGATCTATTCCGATATCAGTTACTTCGCTTTAATCGTCGAATTTTCACTTACCAGTTGGTATTACTTGTAGTGTCATAATATTTTTTCCGTCAACAACCTCATCAAACGTCTTTATTATATACTCTGAATCACCATTGATATCTGCGAAAGACCTCTCTTTATTCAAAATTTTATTTTTTAACATCTATACTAATAAATACAATTGAATTGTCTGTCCGTGATTTTAAAATAAATTCCAAAATTTAGATTAAGGCTACTATTTACACGATGCATAATCAATAGACCGTTTTTATCATTTTTGTCTGTCAATCTGTCTTAAACTTTTTCTCGAATAAAACCCAAAAACTGCTCATGTGATGTCTATAAATATTTTAGCGATTAAGAAAGGATTATTATGTTTTTATTTCTGCATATTTCATTTGGATACATTATAAGACTCAAACAATGTTAATGCCACACGAATGAAATGGCTTGCACAGCTATTTTTAATCTTTTTTCTTTTAATATTTTTAGGGATACTTGGTCACTTGAACAATGAACATGACAATGCCATTAGGCAATACTAAACTAAAATTAATTAGATTAGTACTGATAAATAACAATATTTAAAAAATCTTTAGCTATTTCCGAAGTAGGCTCTGTGTGTGTCACTCTTTAAATTATGCCTAGTTATAAAATAAATAATATTTGTAAATGAATGAAATCTATTATTAGTTTTAAATATGCTTGGTACTTACTTGGAACAATAAAATCGATCAATTCGACTGGAGCTGTGAAAATTTTAAAACATATATGTTATAAAATACACGATTAATAATAAAAAATCAATAGCAACACATTAATAACAAAACAACAGATACAAGTTAACAACTGTTAAAAGCAACAACAGAAAAAATGCATTTCCAATTTCAAATTAAGAATATTACACAAAAGAAAAAAAAAGAAAATATCAGACCTCAAACACATCACTAAACCTATACTAATATCGTATTATATTACTTAATACTTTCATAATCAAGTTAAAGAACAAAAAATACTAGGTATGAATAAGGCCCAAAGCGTAACTCTGAAGAACTCCCAACTTTTACTTGATTGCGGTACTGTAGGTAATTCTTCTTTTACTTTTTGAAGTTATTCTATTTAATAAATGATTAAAAAAAACTTTGAAGTTTTGTCATTTTAAACATATTTTTTAAATAAAGTAACTAATATAGACCTTAAGATTTTCAATTTTTATTTGACTTGGTTTAAAAAAATGTTTTAATGAACAAATCGTCTCAAACCGAAAGACTTTAGCAATACCTAATCATGCCGCATTCAGCAGCTCTTCAAAGCTACTAAAAGTTGTCGTTCCTAATATTTGCGTTACCGTACGTAATACGTTCTCTATATTTGACTATTAATGTTCCGATATCTAACTTTTCATTCACTTGTCTTACCGTCGGTTGAATGTTGACGTTACATGTATGGACCTTATGTCAAACTTTAACTGATAGTAAGGCAAATGAACCGGACATAAAGCATACAGCAAACGCAGAACTGAATACGCAGCTGTGCTCTGACCATGTGTTTTGTTTTCCCGGCTCTAACTTACCTCTGTAGTCAACTTTGCAATAGTTCTTGCAATTCACGAAGGCTTTTCTGGTGGTATCTGTTTGTGCGTGAGACCAAAAACATTCCGTCAGACACGCATACTATCGCATTGTGCATGTACATATTCCAACACTAGTAAAGCCTCCATGCCTTCGTGGATTGCAAGAGTAATATTAGTTTGTAACAATAGCAAGTGTAGATACCAAACTACAGTACATTTAACACATAAAAGCATTTCAAAATCATCTTAAAATATACAAACCCGATCTATTCGATACCGAAGATCTCTGCGAAGAACGTTGGTTACTCGAATATTTTGTGGAACCATCGTCGGTCTTTACATAATTACGGTCTTCTGAGCTACTATTATCACTAGAGCCTGTCGAACTAGAAACAGATCCATCAGCACCTTTATATTGATTGCTATATTTTTGTCTATCATTTGAATTGCGAGCTGAACGAGAATTTACATTTCCATTTTTATCTGCATAGTAACTATCAGATGCACTATTATCAGACGCACTACTTCCTGAATTTTTCGATGACCCATACTTGTCTGCGTATGCGTTGTCGTAAGTGCGACTTGCGCGGTTACTCTTGCCCCTGTTAGCTGAATAAGAATCTTTATCTATATAAACATTACTGTTTTGCTGTTGAGATTGGGAATCAGTACCACGAGATGAGGCTACTACATCCTTATCGGCGTAACTGTTCTGGTAGTTACTGTTACTGCTCTTTCCGCTGCCACTGCTAGCAGCAATCCTATCCTTATCCCGATAATTAGAGTTGTATGCATTCTGGGAAGAGTCACTTTTACCAGAGCTAGTAATTGTTCGTTGTTTGTCTTGATATGAGTTGTTATAATCGTTATGTTGGTTTGCACTTGCTCCTGATGAACTAGACTCGCGACCGTCTTTATCAGCGTAATATCTGCGATACTCGTTCCTATCCCCTTGGTCATTTCTAGATTGAACTATATTTTTGTCTGCATCTTTGTAAGCGTACTTAGTGTTTTTCCTAGCCGTATCTCTATGGTTAGCGTTCGAATTTACAGAATAATCATCAGCGTATATGTTCTCACGATAATCGTGTGTCCTGGCAGCGCTTTTACTAGTGTCTAAAGTTCTTCCATCTCGTTCTGAATGTCGGACTTGATCGTTATTTAAACTGGCTCTATTTCCAGAGCTGGCACTTAGGACATTCTTATCACTGTAATAATTATTATAATCTTGATATTGTACTTTGCTACTATCGCGCCCACTCTCTGTGTTCTTGCCATCAGTGTTATAATAATTACTATTCTTGTTCCTAGCAGAATAGTTGTCGGAGTTACTACTCACAACTGGTCCATTAGCTCCCCAGCTTCGGTAATTGCGACTATTACTTGCGTCTGTGTCATCAGAGTTGCTCGAACCGGATCGCACGCCATCTTTATCTGCACGGAAGTAGTCGTTGTTGCGTTTGTCGTTCTTGTATTTGTTCTTTCCACTACTGGCCTGTCCACCGTCTTTATTGGCATGGTAATTTGAGTAACTGTTATCAGAGTCAACGTACTTTCGTGAGTTTCTTTGAGATCCTACAGCATCATCTTTGATGTAGTAAAGCCTGGAATCATCTTCCTTTGCTAAGTAACGTTGTTTTTCTTCACCAGCGTTGACTTCGTCGTTATTTTGGTTGTAGTATGATCTCTCATTGTTTTTAGCATCTGTAGTATGTTTGTTGCTCGTCACTCTTTTCCCTGTTTGATAATATAAAATTAATTAAAACATTTACAAGAAATATTATAACAGCAACAGTAGTACTTTAGAGCCTAATGCAACAGAGTTTCATTTCAATGAGCTGAGTTCGAATCCAGCCCGGAAAGTATTTACTGCTTAAGCAGTTTTTCTGTCTAGGCCCATTCGTTAAAGGAGCCTTTAGCTATAATTTTTTTTTTCAAAACAATGGCATTATAAAAAAATAAGATTTCTTAAACGTGCTCCCTCAACGCGAGCATTCGCTTGTAACAAAACATTTATAATTCAATTTTGAGCATTTAGTTGATTCCACAATCTCAGCCGAAGCGGTAGGTAGTTATGTTAAAAGTTGTATCAAGATATTACAGATTCTATAATTACAGGTTGTGCATTGTATTTGTCGGCTCCTCCTTCTCTGGTGTAATGCTCGGATTTGTAATGTTACATTACAGGCGAATGCTCGTGGTGAGGGAACACCTTAATGTTTTGAATAAAATTAATAATAGATTGTCCATGTTTAAGGTTTGTCAACAATGATAGAGTTTACCGTATATAGAAAATAGATAGATTATATATACTATGGGTATATCAAGATTACGCTCATCTCTTAATAAAAAGAAAATACTACGAAAGTGACAACTTCTTACCACGCGAAGGATCTGCAACAAAGAGATATTATTTTTTAATACTTCTGAAATAGCTGTTAAGTAATCTCCTCTGTTAAAAGCCCTACTGTTCTCCTTTTTAAATAGAAAGAAACAAAGAATTTAGTTGCTAAAAAAGCGACAGGATCAAGGATGTATGGTACGACCGATGAGTCGCGGCCCGTCTAAACATAGGCTTTGCGAACTAATGCGAACTTTCGCCCATGTACAGTGTACACTCGTGATTGTACTCGAGAGAGTGATAGCGATACGACCAATGCTGACGTTTGACTAAGACAGAATACCTCGTGGTTCGTTCTCAGTATTGCCGATTTTTTTTTAAAGTTTATGGCTTGGCAACTAGGTCTTTAAGCCAGGCGCAGTTGTATTGTAGGCTACAATCCACACCATTCAACGGAGTTCTTGTGAAAACTCGAAAGGCCACATTTGACTATACAGTTCACATTTCTCATAAAAACACATAATAACTACTCAAAAACTATCAATATCCTACAACTATTGTTCATTTTGGAGTAATTTTACACATTTTTAGAAAATAAAACTGCACAGCACGGCGTCCCCTTTCAGTTCCCGCCAAAAACTTCGTATTGCCGATTAAGCATGAAGAAACAAAAAGAGATGTGCAACGTCGCCTTGTTAAATCGATTATTATTCAAATCGAGTATGATTAAAAAATAAAAATATATTTATTTTCTATGTTTTAACAATATTTAAATTTTCTCTAAGAAAATTTTGAAATTAGTATAAAATTTGTTTTTTTTAAAGCTCAATAGTAATACTATATGTGTCATATTTTAAATACGGATAAAAACTCAATGAACGAAAAATGTTTAATTTGTTTTGTTTTGTTTGTTGCTTATGCCAATGCAGAAAATGCGGCGTACAAATTCTCAAAATATGCTCTATGTATAATAATATATAAGGAATGTAATTACGTCGCTCGCTATTTCTTCAAAGAAAGAAAGAAAATAAAGTCTTTTTTTCTGTTCGTAATCTAACCACTAAACAGAAACACTGACCTAGTTTTTCAAACAAATATAAAACTTACACGAAATATTACCCGTATTGTAAATCAAACTATAGCATGGTACAATATTGGTCAACGCCATCTATGGACGGATACGAAACTATATCGATGTAACTATTTTTTTTTTATTGCTTGAGTTCAGCAGACAGGCAGACGGGCAACTTGATGGAAAGCGGTTACCATCGCCTATAGACATTTGCAACACCAAAGGTGCTACAAATGCTCTGCTGCTCTCTTAAGGGAGACTGCAACCTGGTCACTAATACCGGAACACAACTCAAGGTTGTTATGGCGGCATACTCTAGACCAGGGGTGGTAGCCATCCAGTCGGGCAAATGCCATACCACCTGGCTGTGGGTTGTATTGTCGCCTCTTACGACAGGCTGCCAGGCCGCAGGAAATTGTATTCTTTCTCCGTTCCTGCACGGATAAAAAATTAAATTTATTACAAATCCTAACACTTTATCCTTTCTTGCTTATGGGTTCCCATATTTTACTATTCATACACTTACCTTACCATCGGTTAAATTTTGACATTACTTGTTTCATAGCTTATGTCAAATTTTTTTTTTTTTTTTTAGGCGGGCGAAATGCTATTTACGCACAATACCGGGTCCTTTGCAAGGGATTAGACCATAGTTGATCATGGAGGCTTTTCCCTTTAAATAAGGGGCAATCCAAACAGTAATCAACCGGCTTGTGTGGAGACTCCGAGAAGTTGCACGGGCAACAACCACTACCCACTAAAACCACCCTCCTCCCATGTGCCCCGCGCTTTTTATGTAGGAAAGGCTGAGACTTAGAACGTAGTTAATAGTAAGGCACGTGAACTGTTAGTAAGATATAAAAATCGGCCATTAGTGAAATTACGAGGAGGAATTTACGAGAATACGCGCGCGTTCGTGCACATTCGCTTTAAATGTGAAGAATTTGACGCTTCGATGCGCTTCGACTCTACGCTAGTTTGTTCGGACAGACCCTCAGTGTTAAAAAAGTAAATATTACATACCGCCAAATGCGAAACCGCTTAGTGCCTGAAACAAAATTAATATATGATTTAATACATTCATAATAACAAAGCTCATAACTGTCCCACTGCTGGGCTCGGGCCTCCCACTATGGGGGACGGACAATATACCCCGCCACACTTGTCCAAGGCGGCTTGGCAGGTTTGACACATCGGTTATCTCGATGTGCAGGTTGCATCGTGATGTTTTCCTTCACCGTTGTTAGCACGTGGTAATTGTAACAATATGCACATTAGGTCAGATAACTGCCTAAGCGGTGCATGCCTTCCGGCCAGGATCGAACCCACGCCCTTTGAGATAGGGACGCGACCTAATATTTAATTCACTCATCTCTCTGAAAGTATAAATTTATCTAATAGTCCTGCTCCACCTGCGTTAATGTTTGTCTGTGTCCAAATACGTCTTACTTACAGCGTTACAAAATAATGCGTTAACGACTTGTTACACTAGTGTATATACAGGAGTCATCTGTCAATGTTTAATATCATTAACAATGTCTGGTCTGGAAGATCGTCGGCGGCGATAAGATCTCCTATTGTTTATGTATGTGTAACTTATATATGCAATAACTAACATTCATTCATGTCTTGGCTACATCTGGGTGACAATCACTAACACTAACATTATCATAGGTTTAGCATTGTCCTAGGTTATCCGTGCAGGAACGGAGAAAGAATACAATTTCCTGCGGCCGGGCGACCAATCGTAAGAGGCGACAAAACAACCCGCAGCCAGGTGGTAGGGCATTTGCCCAACTGGATGGTTACCACCTCTGGTCTAAAGTATGTCGCCATAACAACCTCGAGTTGTGTTCAAGCATTAGTGACCAGATTCCAGTCTCCCTTAAGAGAGCAGCAGCGCATTTGTATCACCTTTGGTGTTGCAAATGTCCACAGGCGATGGTTACTGCTTTCCATCAAGTGGGCCGTCTGCCTGTCTGCTGAACTCCTGCAATAAAAAAATCAGTTACGTAATATATTTGAAAGTTGTACCCGTGCCTGAAAAATTGTGAGGAAGAAGATTAAGGTGGTGGTAATGTAATGAGGAGGAACGAAAGTCACGTGACAGAAATAATGTTAAACTGCTTGATTGACGGGTACTCATTTAAAAGTAGAGCAAAAAAGAGATGGATCGTGTAAAGGATGACATGATGATTTGTCATGTGACAGAGGTCGTATGTCAGAATAGAGGAGTATGGAACAAAAAGACATATTGTGCCGACCCCAAATAATTGGAAGAAGGTGCAAGGAGAATGTAGATACGAGTTCGATTCCTGGTATGGTAAATTTTGTAAACGAATTTTCCATTAATTACTGTGGTCTGGGTGTCTGGGAACGGCCCCAGACCAGTCCGTTGTATATTACTCATAACACAAGCGTAAGTTGCTTTATTTGAGGATATACAATGTGCGTGTTTGTCTGACGATTACTACTATTACTATTACTACGACTACTATTACTACTACTACTACTACTATTACTACGACTACTATTACTACTACTACTACGACGACTAATATTACTTCTACTACTACTACTGCTACTACTATTTAGATAGGAAAAATGATTAGAAATAAAAAAATTACAAATAAAAATTTTGAATCCAGCATTAGCGGACTTTTCATTCAATGTTGCATCTTAAATAGCGAATTAAACCCTTAGCTACACCTGCGTGAGAGTCTAAACATTATCCCAGGTGTATTTTATTTGTTGTATAAGTTTAGCAGACAGGTAGACGGCCCACCTGATGTAAAGCGGTTATCATCGCCTATGGACATTTGTAACACCAAAAGGCACTACTCACCAAAATCGGTCCAGGTGATTAGGAGGATTCTAGAACCCGATCTCAGCGCCACCTACCAGTTCCAATTGCGAATCTAAACCATCCGGGAACCCACTCAAACACACAAAAACAAAATCACCAAAATCGCTCCATGTGATTAGGAGGATTCTAGAACCCGATCTCAGCGCCACCTACCGGTTCCAACGGGATAAAAAGTATCCTATGTCCGTCTCCTGGTTCTAAACTACCTCCCCACCAATTTTCAGCCAAATCGGTACAGCCGTTCTTGAGTTATAAATAGTGTAACTAACACGACTTTCTTTTATATATATAGATATACAAACTTTACCCCTCCTTTGGGCCCTCTAACACAATTTGACACATGGCCTGTCTAAGGCAAGCTACACCACTGCTGCGATACGTGGGCCTTCTGCCTGTTTGCCAACTTCGTAACAAAAGACAAAGTATAGAATATATAGATAACAAACTATAGATTACTTACAAGAAGCACTAAAACCAAAAGACTAGATTTATTCATCAGGCCTATGTAGTCTTAGACTTAAAAGCCAACTAAAACTAGACTATGATAACTGCAACAATAATGGACCTTTATATACCACTGAAAAGCAAATAAGACTTCTGTAATTTTATTATTAATTTCTTTCAAACACCTGTTTAAATCTTCAGTATTGTTGCAAATCAATAAATTACCCTGTAAGTGTGATTTATCTGAGTTTATTTATTTTTTTATGATATATTAGTTGTTTTCTAAACATTAGTATTGTTTGTATTTTTATGTCGCTGTTTATTGAATTAGAATCATTTTTTTTTAAATAAATTATAGATAAATTATAATCCAGTACAATGAAGAAATGTCAACTTGCATTGTACTAGCTTTCTTTAGCGGCTTCACTCGTGTTATTTTTTTTTATTGCAGGAGATCAGCAGACAGGCACACGGCCCACTTGATGGAAAGCGGGAAAGCGGTTACCATCGCCTATGGACATTTACAACACCAAAGTTGCTACAAATGCGCTGCTGCTCTCTTAAGGGAAACTGGAACCTGGTCACTAAAGCCGGAACACAACTCAAGGTTGTTATGGCGACATACTTTAGACCAGGGGTGGTAGCCATCCAGTCGGGCAAATGCCCTACCACCTGGCAGTGAGTTGTTTTGTCGCCTCTTACGACAGGCCGCCCGGCCGCAGGAAATTGTATTCTTTCTCCGTTCCTGCACAGACACAATTAAAAAGGCATGTTATAATTCTTAGAAACGGCGAGTGTTTTAACCGACTTTAAAAAGGAAGAGCTTCTCAGCACCGCTGTATGTGTTTTATGTTTTGATTGATTTTTTTTATAGCTGGAGTATAGCAGACAGGCTGACGGCCCACCTGATGGAAAGCGGTTACCTTCGCCTATAGACGTTTGCAATACCAGAGATATTACCAACGCGCTGCCGGCCTCGAAGAAATTTTATGACATCCTTTTTGAAAAACTCCATATCGTAGCTCTGTGGGAAAACCTCGGCCGGGAGCTCATTTCAAATCCCCACGGTACTGTTATAGCCGTCCGTTGAAAGGAAATAACAAAAATATAAAGAAACAGGAAATATGATCTAAGGATCATGTTTTGGCCGGCAGATCTCACCAACGGTTTCAACCGACAGGCAGTTCATTTCCATCCTCCGTCCTGATCGGACCTCTGTTTCTAAAACTCAATCTCTGTTCCAATTTCTATTCCGTATTTAAATTCCATCTTTAATTCTATATAAAAAGTGTATAAATGTAACGTGTTTTAAATTTATTATAATTACACAGTGTTAATTCGGTTTTTTTTTCAAACCGCTCTTCGGAGCTTCCGATATAACAGTACGCAAGAGAAACGTTCTACAGAACCGTGATTGATGATTTTTTCCTCCAATTATGGACAAATTTTAAAAATTCCCTCTATTCGAAATTGTATACTCCTGAGGTGGTTTCATTGTCACCAAGTCAGGATCTGATGAGTGGATCCCAGCGAAATCTAGAGCAACTCTCGAATATTATAGACACGTACAACGTGTTTCATTTCATCATTCAAACATTCAAGGCATTTCAAAACAAACAAGACAGGTGGCGGCAAGCGCTAGAGGGCGTTGGATTAATGTAGCATGGCTGAAGTGGAGACAGGTAACCGGTGTGACGCACGACAAACTAAAGCCACTGAAACTAAAAGGTCAAATATACTCAGTCTGGCCATAAATACTGTTACAATTAAAAAGAAACAAAATATTACATTTGAATTTGGAATCTGTCATTTTTATAGGTATGGAGCCAAAGGCAATTTTTAAAACTCTCAATACGCTTCGTATTAGTCATATGTTTGTGTAATGGGCTATCAATGGGTACAATGAGACCTCCTCTGTTTGTAACAGAAAAAGATCTGGCTGTCCACGTAGTGTTCGTACGAAAAAGGTGGTCAAAGCAGTAAGAAAAAGAATTCAAAGAAATCCTGTCTGAAAGCAAAAGATTTTATCTTGGGAGATGAAGATATCACCTAGAACCATGCCGCGTATTTTAAAAGATGACTTAGGACTTGTAGCCTATAAGAGACGCACTGGTCATTTCTTAACTCGTAATTTTAAAAAGAATAGGTTGGTAAAATCGAAACAACTACTGAAGTGGTACGCAAAGGGAGGTCACAGAAAAAAATTATTTACTGATGAGAAAAATTTTACAATTGAACATCATTTTAACAAACAAAATGACTGAAGCTTCTCAATTAGTCGACAGAGTGCAACGTGGGCATTATCCGTCTTCAGTGATGGTTTGGTGGGGTGTTAGCTATGAAGGAGTGATTGAGCCATATTTTTATGAAATAGGTATCAAAACATCGGCACAAGTGTATCAAGATACCATTCTTGAGAAGGTAGTTAAGCCCCCTAACAACACCATGTTCTATAACCAAAAATGTTCCTTCTAGCAAGACTCGGCGCCGGGTCATAAAGCTCGGTCCACGCAGTCTTGGTTGGAAACGAACGTTTCGGACTTCATGAGAGCTGAAGACTGGCCGTCGTCTAGTCCCGATCTTAATCCGCTGGATTATGAATTATGGTCAGTTTTAGAGAGTATGGCTTGCTCTAAACGCCATGATAATTTGGATTCCCTAAAACAATCCATATGATTGGCAGTGAAGAATTTTCCCATGGAAAGAGTGCGTGCTTCTATTGATAACTGGCCTCAACGTTTAAAGTATTAAACTAACACACTGACTGTATTGCAGCCAATGGAGACTACTTCGAATAAGCTTTTTATATTTTACATTGTTTTATATTTATGTATTAAACTAACGCACTGCAAAACTTAAAAATGTTATTTGATATGATAATTTGTGGTGTGACTGATATACAGATATGATTATATAAAAATGGTTTTTTTCTTGACATTGTAGCATCGAGAAGTACAGGTTAAATGATGCTTTAGATGTCAGATTTATTCACTGTCGAGAGCTAATGTGAATTGAAGTGAATTAATTTATTTTGGAAACGGTAATCTTAAGTATTAAAAATATTAACAAGTCGTACAGCTACAATATATAGCACAATGTGTGAGCGGGACGGATGATGTGCGAGCGAGATAGAGCAACTACTAATATGTGCGCTCCCGCGTTGCGCTAGTTGCGATCGAAGACACATAGGCGGTTACTTGCAGCGAACACCGACGTCCGCCACGGTCGATGCTCGTTCTAGTTTTCCTGCTGCTTATTGCGTCTTGAACATGGTGAATCACAGTGCCTCGCTTGATCTCCAAATTGGTACTGGTATCTACTAATCTACCAAACCTGTCTTCCTTATTTATATTGCCGTATGGTCTGCGTGCCGCCTTAGCACGTGAGATAATTGCTGTGTTGTGTTGATTGTTACAGCGCTGATTGAAAGATCCGTAACGCTATCGACGAATTTCTTACGGTGAAGATCAACTAGCAGCTTGTAATGTCGTAGAAAATCTGCACCGAGGATAGAAGTCTTTACGTCAGCCGAATATCCATCGGAAAGAACGTCTGAGCCCAAGGTGAAATCGAATATTCTTCTCGCCATGCGTTTTGATTTGTGTGCTGTTTGGAGCATATAATGCTTAGCTGTTTTCTGTAGGCTTCATGTTCTGTGCTCTTTTGTTGTAATTCGCCCATTTCCACTGTTAATTTTTCATGTGTTTGGCCATGAGTTGTAGCTGTGTATTCATGAACAGCTCGTGGTATAGATTTTGATGCTATAGTTCTGGGCTGAGAAAATTCTAACACTTTGTCGGCCATAGCGGCGAGTATATCAACAGAAGAGTCTGTGTGGACGATCAGGACGACCTAGACTTGCTGTAGTAAATGATTCTGCCACTTGATCTTAATGCTGAAGTGAGTGAGTATAGGGTGACGAAGCGAGATGGAATGCTCTTCCGTCTCAAAGAACGATATTCCAGCAAGGCGCTATTGTTGTTCCTCGCAGGCCTAGGCCCATCTATTACTGATAGAAATTTGTATATATTCTTTGTACGTTTCGGGAAACGTTTGCGACCTCAATTATTGTACAGTGCCATCTATTGGCTTGTAAGTGTTCCACTACAATGCCGTGTTCTGTAAGCACGTTGCCCGCAAGTTCACGTATGCGTCGCAGTAATTCGTTGTCCACTGTGATGACTAGACGTAGGCAGTTCCAATAACATAATATTTTTGTAATATGAATATTGTTAATTGTAAAATTTGGCAATTTTTATAATGGTAATTACGGAAATATTAAAATTAGTATTTTGGGATTTATATTCAAACACAAAATATTTTTATTAATGAATTAATATAAATAAATATATTTAATTATTATATTTAAAGTTATCACAGAGAGTCGACTTGCCCACTGCCGGGGCAACCCGTCCGAATTAAATCTTTAACTACAAAAGTGTATGTTTCACTAACAGTACCCATACTACATGAGCCGTTCAGGGAGCGGGAGGTCTTGAAAATAGCATGCTTGGTCACAGGGGCGAGGAAGTCTTCGACACGTACTCAATATCCTCTAGGAAAATTTCAAGTTTTTTCGACATTGGCGCGATGAATGAAAAAAATTAGGTCATGTAGTATATATATAGCTTTTTTTATTGTTAAAGCACAGCAGACAGGATGACGGCCCAACTGTGATGGAAAGTGGTTACCGTCGCCTATGGATATTAGCAACAACAGAGGTACTATCAATGTGCTGCCGTCTTTGAAGGAGAAACTGGTACCTGGCCTCTGATGTCGGAACACAACTCAAAGTTGTTATGGCGGCATACTCTACACCAGAGGCAGGGGCCATGCAGTTTGGCAAATGCTCCACCACCTGGCTGTGGGCATTTTTGTCGCCTCTTTTTTTTTAAGGCCGGAGAAATGCGTTTCGCACACTACCGGGTCCTTTGCTAGGGATTACACCCAAGCGATGAGAGGTGAGCCACGAATAGCTACCAGAGTCAATCGCCGGCTTCAGCATCAGTGCTTGAGAGTGCCCCAGGAATCAGGGCAAACTCACTTCGTCTACAAGGGGATGACTCCTCCGCTCCCTAGATGCTGGAGGGCCTGTTTTGTCGCCTCTTACGACAGGCCGCCCCAACACAGGAATTAGTATTCTTTTACTGTTTCTGCACTGAGAAAACGGGTACGTTCCCTAAGAGCGATAACCATAATGATGATTCCAGCACACCTCTAGCACGTCAAAAAATCATTCACAACCGTCGTATGCTTACAGATTTGCTCTATTCAAGTGTTTGACTGTCAACTACTATAGTGCCACATCGCCTAAAATACATTCATTTATATACCAAAATTTTGTTTACACAATTCCAAAATAGCGTGAAATATATTATATTGTTTTACGAGCAAATTAAACAAAAGTAAGACAAAGGAGTTAAAATTTAATCTTATATAATGACGTAATTCTTTTTAATAACGGGTATCACTTAAAACAATATATTCTATAATAGTCTTTTGTTATTTATGATATCAACTGTATAAACTCATTGATTATATATAATTAATAATGACAAACATTGTTTATTCAAAAACAATGCCTTTGACTAATGAGATTTTATAAACCATATAGATTTTTCTTAAGATGTTTATGGCCATGCTGGCAAACAGGTAGACGGCCCACCTGATGGAAAGTGGCCACCGTTGCCTACATACGTTTGCAACAACAGGGACGAAGTCAACGCGTCGCCAGCCTTCAGAATAGAGATGATTGGATAGGAGTTATAGGATGGAGATAGAGCGATTCTATCCGTGCAGAAACGGAATAGATCAGCATTAGATACAATAATACATACATAACTTCACGCCAGTTCCCTTGCGGAGTAGGCACGAACAACAGAGCGCCATTCAGGCTTATTCTTACACACCTCACTTGCTTCTTTGACATTCATAGCTCTTGTCATGCACGCTCGTCTGTTCTTAAGGCTCGTGACATCACCTTCTGCTAGTACACGATCAATTTGATCATGGAAGGTGTATCGTGGCCTTCCACGACTTCTGCATCCATCCACTTTTGCATTGTATATCTGTTTAGTCATTCTTTCATCATGCATTCTTTCCACATGCCCGAACCACCGGAGCATTCCTTTCCTTACCTTCACCCCGACACTCTCTTTCAGACCAACTCTCTTTCTTACTTCGGTATTACGAACGCAGTCCGCGAGCGTCACTCCGCAGATTTTGCGCAGTGTGTTGCAGTTGCGTTGTGTTTAGCAAGCTGGGCCTTCTGGCTACAATAATACACAATCTAGATACAATAATACTAGAAGAAAAGGACTAGCCATAGCCGCTATCCCTAAATAATATAGTTTCTTGCTCCCGGGTGGCGTATCGTAAGAGGCGACAAAACAACCACAGCCAGGTGGTGGGGTATTTACCCCTTTGGATGGCTACCACCCCTGGTCTAGAGTATGCTGCCATAAAAACCTCTAGTTGCGTTCCGGCATTAGTGGCCAGATGGTTAGGTTCCAGTCCCATCACAAGTCCGGCAGCACATTGGTAGTACCTTTAGTGTTGCAAATGCTTATAGGCGACGGTAACCACTATCCAGCACAGTTGAGCCGTCAGCCTGTCTGCTGTACTCCAGCAATAAAAGAGGCAGCCAGCCCATCTAATGGAAAATGGTTACCGTCCCCTATACACATTTGGAACAACAGGAGCAAAGCGAAAGCGTTGCCAGCCTTCGAATATAGAGAGGATGACATAGACATAAAGGAATTCTATCCATTCAGAAATGCAAAAAGAAAACAGTTTCCTGCGGCCGGGCAGCCTACCGTAAGAGGCGCCACCCACAGCCAGGTGGTAGGGCATTTGCCCGTCTGGATGGCTACCACCCCTGGTCTAGAGTATACCGCCATAACAACCTTGAGTTGTGTTCCGGCATTAGTGGCCAGTCTTCCTTAAGAAAGCAGCAGCGCATTTGTAACGCCTTTGTTGTTGCAAATTTTCATAGGCGATGGTAACCGCTTTCCATCAGGTGGGCTGTCTGCCTGTCTGCTGAACTCATGCAATAAGAAAATTAAAAAAAAACCGACTCATTGACTCTTTCGGGCTGATCGGACGAGACCGAACGGCTAAAGACGTTTGAGAATAAGGCCTGAAAAGGCTTACTCTTAAACGTCTTTCGTAATTCAAGTTCTTTTTCTAATATTTCTTGCTTCTTTCTATATTTAACTTATTTATTCGTAGATATTTAAGTACATTTTCCATTGCATGTTCCATTTATTTTTGTATAATATAGACTACTACTTACTCTACTTATAGTCTTGAGGGACTATGAGTAGAATACAATACAAATAAGTTAAGTTTTCTTGCATTGTATTCGATTATATGTAATTTAACATAGCTTTAATAATAAATGTATTTTTTATGCATATAGACTATATTATTGTTGCAGTTTTGAAGAAATGTTTCTTCTTTCTTTCTTCTATCAAAAATTTCATTGACTCGAAAAGCGTGGCGATCTGTTGGGACGTAACGTAGCCAGCCTTCTGGGAGTCTTACCCATTGACTTCGATAACCTAAGCTCAGTATACTTATTATCCCTTAAGACTTAGATAAGGGCTGATTTTTCAATCATCAGATAAAAGTTATCAATCGAATAAATTACAATAGAATAGAATAAAAAACGCTTTATTGTTCACTACATACATATTAAATCAACAATTTACAGTAGTTACATAAATAGTAAAGGCAGGAGCAATGGACGGTCTTATCGCTTTGGAGTGGTCTCTTCCAGACTAAATTCGAATAAATAATAGTTTAAAAAAAAACTAAAAAAATACGCTTTTATAGAAAATCCAACTAAAAAATAGAAAATAAATTTGAATTGAAAATAGTGTAAGAAAAAATGATTTTATTGTAAAAAAAAGCGTGGGGTGCTTTTCAGGATATTATCAAAATAACCCTTCTACTCATATCTGTTCATAAAATATTTATAACTATTGATACCATGCACCCCACGCTTTTTTTTACAATAAAATCATTTTTTCTTACACTATTTTCAATTCAAATTTATTAAAATTTATTTTCTATTTTTAGTTGGATTTTCTATAAAAGCGTATTTTTTTAGTTTTTTTTTTAACTATTATTTATTTTTCATTTTTTAGCGATAATTTAGTGATTTAATTCCCTTCTCCGTGGAACTTTGGAAAAAGAATTAAATACACTCTTATGATAAAATGGAACGTTATGTAAAAATAAGCTTTTTTTAAAAAGGTTTTTAAATACAACCTTTTGAGATCCTGCATATCATGTAGCAGCAGAGTGCTAGCCAAGACAAGTAAAACGAGCCCAAACACGACGGGTCTATCTTGTTTAGTACAGTAGTTCCTATGACCACCTTCCGACTCCATCATCAGATCAGCTCCATGGTACCATATTTTTGCATTGTCACGCGATATACACATACGTGCAAAATTTCAGCTCAATCGGAAACCGGAAAGTCGATCAAATTTAACTTGAAAGATTTCGTTACATACTAACATACGTATGAAGCTAATAAAAAGCGTATAAAAAAATTATTGGACTGTATTATTCATGCAACTGTCATTTTTAATTTTCCATGATCTGTTTTATTCTAAACAATAACTTTGGTGATTGAAAGATTGGGCCTAAGTAGACTTATATAAGAATTTATAAGTACAATACAACATAAGTTTCTTTCATTGCTAGTTTAAGAGTCGATCTTTCAATCACCAGATAAAAGTTATTCATAACATAAATAAAATAAAATAGAATAAAAAGCCTTTTATTTGATCCTTAACGAATATGTTATACAATAATGTTTTAATTTGTCTATTTATTATTAATTTTATGAATTATTCCATTTTTGGACTCCCCGTTCGGGTAAAGGCCGTTCCAGTTCCGACCAGGGTTCTCTGTCACTAACTGCAGCCACTAACATTTTTCTAGATGGAGCAGGGATATAGTGTAGTTTATTTTTAACGCTACAAACAAAACGCATTTAACCACACACTAACTAAAACATTATCCCAGATGTATGCAACTATAACATTGTCCCAGATGGATGGAACTAGGACATTATCCCAGATGGATCTAACTATAACATTGTCCCAGATGTATGGAAGTAGGATATTATCTCAGATGGATGTAACTATAAAATTGTCCCAGATGTATGCAACTATAACATTGTCCCAGATGGATGGAACTAGGACATTATCTCAGATGGATCTAACTATAACATTGTCCCAGATGTATGGAAGTAGGATATTATCTCAGATGGATGTAACTATAAAATTGTCCCAGATGGATGGAACTATAACATTGTCCCAGATGGATGGAACTAGGATATTATCCCACATGGATGTAACTATGACATTATCTCAGATGGATGGAATTATAACATTGTCCCAGATGGATGCAACTATAACATTGTCCCAGATGGATAGAACTAGGACATTATCCCAGATGAATGTAACTATAACATTGTCCCAGGTGGATGGAACTATAACATTATCCCAGATGGATGGACTTTCAATTGATGACTGATTTAAGTTTTAAAAATATTTTTTAAATAATAATACGTTGATTAAAACTTTTAATTGAGATTTTTTATAACAACAAGAACAAACTGACGACAACTGTGATTGCAGAGTGTGTTAAGAGTTACGCTTTTTTACAATTGGTATTCCTTATGCTGGGGCCGCACCTGCGATAATGTTAAAGTTATTAACTGTGGTCAAACGCGTCTTATTGATAAAGTTAAAAACAACGTCGTCAACGAATAGCCACATTAATGTATACCTATACATACCTAATCTGTCAATAAAATGTCATTAAGAATTAAAAACAATATCGAATCATAAATAATGCATTAAAGCCATCGCCAAATCTGTATGAATCGGCCTATAACTGTAACATTATCCCAGAAGAGGCCCCATCTTTAGTATTTCTTCTATGCTTCTACCAATCTTGTAAACCTTGTACACAAACACATTTCTCTTTACCATCATCCTTGTTTTCTTCTAGGTATCTTATAAAATCATCAAACGTGAAATTCCTATGAGGTTTCTTCTTTCTATGACGCCTTCTCATATCATCATTCAGTTCATCATCTCTAACAATGATTTCATCATCGGTACTCTTAGACCTTTTAACATCCTCTTCTTTATTGTCACCAATTTCTTCATAATATTTTTCTTTTTTGGGACGGCCATGATGCTTTTTATGTTTTGGTTGTGTTTCATCATCAATAACTTCTGTGTGACCAGTACTTGTACCATTTTTGTTACCAATTTCTCCCTTAAATTGATTGTTATCATTACCTGATGCTGTATTATTATCCACGGCATAATTTGAAACAGGTTTTGCGGCATTTTTTCTGTTTTTGTGATGACGACCATGTTTTTTATGATTTGGTCGTGTTTCATCATCAAAAATAGCTGTACCGCCAATTGTATCATCTTTGTTACCATTTTCTTCTGTAAATTGGTTATTACCTCTATATGATGTATCTTTGGGGTAATTTAAATCAGATTCTTTATCATGTTTTCTATGTTTGTGATGACGACGATGCTTTTTATATTTTGCTCGTGTTTTATCATCAATCAGAGGTGTTTCATCAGTAAATTTATCATCTTTCTTATAGGTTTCTCCTTTAAATCGGTCGTTATCACTATCTGATGGTATATCTCTGTCTTCAGGATAATTTGATTCAAGATTTTTGTCTTGTTTTCTATTTTTATAATGGCGATGATGCCTTTTATTCTTTGGTTGTGTTTTATCATCAACTACAGCTGTATCATTAGTCAAAGCGTCACTGTTATCTATTTCTCCATTAAAATGGTCGTTATCACTACCTGGTGGTATATCTCTGTGTTCCGGATAATTTAACTCCAGATTTTTGTCTTGTTTTCTATTTTTGTGATGGCGATGATGCCGTTTATTCTTTGGTCGTGTTTCATTATCAACTACAGCTGTATCATTAGTCAAAGTGTCACTGTTATCTATTTCTCCATTAAATTGGTCGTTATCACTATCTTGTGGTATATCTCTGTCTTCGGGATAATTTGACTCAAGATTTTTGTCTTGTTTTCTATTTTTGTGATGGCGATGATGCCTTTTATTCTTTGGTCGTGTTTCATCATCAACTACAGCTGTATCATTAGTCAAAGCGTCACTGTTATCTATTTCTCCATTAAAATGGTCGTTATCACTACCTGGTGGTATATCTCTGTGTTCCGAATAATTTAACTCCAGATTTTTGTCTTGTTTTCTATTTTTGTGATGGCGATGATGCCTTTTATTCTTTGGTCGTGTTTCATCATCAACTACAGCTGTATCATTAGTCAAAGCGTCACTGTTATCTATTTCTCCATTAAATTGGTCGTTATCACTATCTGGTGGTATATCCCTGTCTTCGGGATAATTTGACTCAAGATTTTTGTCTTGTTTTCTATTTTTGTGATGGCGATGATACCTTTTACTCTTTGGTCGTGTTTCATCATCAACTACAGCTGTATCATTAGTCAAAGCGTCACTGTTATCTATTTCTCCATTAAAATGGTCGTTATCACTACCTGGTGGTATATCTCTGTGTTCCGGATAATTTAACTCCAGATTTTTGTCTTGTTTTCTATTTTTGTGATGGCGATGATGCCTTTTATTCTTTGGTCGTGTTTCATCATCAACTACAGCTGCATCATTAGTCAAAGCGTCACTGTTATCTATTTCTCCATTAAATTGGTCGTTATCACTATCTGGTGGTATATCACTGTCTTCGGGATAATTTGACTCAAGATTTTTGTCTTGTTTTCTATTTTTGTGATGGCGATGATGCTTTTTATTCTTTGGTCGTGTTTCATCATCAACTACAGCTGTATCAATAGTCAAAGCGTCACTGTTATCTATTTCTCCATTAAATTGGTCGTTATCACTATCTGGTGGTATATCTCTGTGTTCCGGATAATTTAACTCAAGATTTTTGTCTCGTTTTCTATTTTTGTGATGGCGATGATGCCGTTTATTCTTTGGTCGTGTTTCATTATCAACTACAACTGTATCATTAGTCAAAGCGTCACTGTTATCTATTTCTCCTTTAAATCGGTCGTTATTACTATCTGATGGTATATCTCTATCTTCAGGATAATTTGAATCAATATTTTTGTCTTGTTTTCTATTTTTGTGATGGCGATGATGCCTTTTATTCTTTGGTTGTGTTTTATCATCAACTACAGCTGTATCATTAGTCAAAGCGTCACTGTTATCTATTTCTCCATTAAAATGGTCGTTATCGCTATCTGGTGGTATATCTCTGTCTTCGGGATAATTTGACTCAAGATTTTTGTCTTGTTTTTTATTTTTGTGATGGCGATGATGCCTTTTATTCTTTGGTCGTGTTTCATCATCAACTACAGCTGCATCATTAGTCAAAGCGTCACTGTTATCTATTTCTCCATTAAATTGGTCGTTATCACTATCTGGTGGTATATCTCTGTCTTCGGGATAATTTGACTCAAGATTTTTGTCTTGTTTTTTATTTTTGTGATGGCGATGATGCCTTTTATTCTTTGGTCGTGTTTCATCATCAACTACAGCTGCATCATTAGTCAAAGCGTCACTGTTATCTATTTCTCCATTAAATTGGTCGTTATCACTATCTGGTGGTATATCTCTGTCTTCGGGATAATTTAACTCAAGATTTTTGTCTTGTTTTTTATTTTTGTGATGGCGATGATGCCTTTTATTCTTTGGTCGCGTTTCATGATCAACTACAGCTGTATCATTAGTCAAAACGTCACTTTTATCTATTTCTCCTTTAAATCGGTCGTTATCACTATCTGGTGGTATATCTCTGTCTTCGGGATAATTTGATTCAAGATTTTTGTCTTGTTTTCGATGTTTGTGATGGTGGTGATGCCTTTTATTCTTTGGTCGTGTTTCATCATCAATCATAGCTGTATCATCAGTCGAAACGTCGCTTTTATCGAGTTCTTCTTTAAATTGGTCGTTATCAGTTTTTAATGCTGTATCACTGTTCTTGGGATAATTTGACTCAAGATTTTTGTCTTGTTTTCGATTTTTGTGATGGTGATGATGCCTTTTATTTTTTGGTCGTGTTTCATCATCAATCACAGCTGTATCCACATTCGAAACGTCACTTTTATCGATTTCTTCTTTAAATCGGTCGTTATCATTATCTGATGATGTATAACCGTTTTCGGAATAAACTGAATCCTGTTCATAAGATTCTGCTATAGCACTGCCACTTGCAGTTAAACCAGGATGCTTATTTTTATGGTCGTGGTGTTTACTTAAATGCACTTTGTCATCTACAGTTTTTAGACTATAATTAGTTGGGAAGTTGTTTGTTTGATCATCGTTTTGATAATTTAAATAGTGAGGCAGTGGACTGTCCATTACAAAAGCAGTATCAGATTCATCGAAATTTTCACTGCGTGTAACAATTACTTTATCATCATTAAATAAACGTCTGGGATGTTTCTGTTTGTGATGGTTTTTACTTTTGATTGGTCTTTGAATATCGTCGTAAGATACTGCTGTATTATCGAACTTTACTTCTACTTCTCTTAAGTTTGGATATATTGGAGTTGAGGCTTCTTCAATAATAGCTGCATTATATATACCATCTGAAGCTATTTCAATTTGATCAACATCAATATAGTCATGTTTACGTTTATGATGCCTATGTTTATGATATCTTTTCGCTGGAAGATCATTTTCCTGTACTGTTGCATCATTTTTATCTACAGAGATCATTGAATTTTCGTCATATACAGTTTGAGAGGGACCAGATTCATTTGGATTTTTAGTTGTAGTGTCGTCACTGCCATATGTCATTGGCAACATTTCTGGGTTGGTAAAAAACTCATTATAATCAAAATATTCAGGAATATTATCATTTAAAATAGCAGTATCACTAATTTTCTTATTTTTTCTATGGCGATGATGCCTTCTCTTTTGCGCATGGTTATTATTATCTAGTTCTTTATATATTATTGGAATTTCTTCATTACTATAACTTGTATCACTATTAATAGCATCCGAAGAAGTATCTCCCCTCTGAAAATTACTGTACTCAGACGTTGTCTCTTCTACGTTATCATTTTTTGCAGTATTGTTATCTGTCTTATATATTTCAGATGTCTGGTCAATGTTAAAAGTAATATCATCAATTTCTTCAGGCTGATAAGCGTTTTTATTATGTTTATGATAATGTCTGGGTATTTTATTAAATTCATAATCTGTATAATTATTTTCTTCACAATCATTGATAGTTATCTTTAATTTCAAGTCTTTCTCTTCTCTTTCTTGATCAGAATGTTTATCAATATCTACCCTGAGAATTCTTATATCAATATCATCCAGTTCTTCTTGTATTTTACTAAGAAATATCGTGATTTTATCAATCGTGTCATTGATAACCTTTTCCTTCTCCAGTGTTAATTGAATGCAATTCTCTTCGGCTGATGGATCTGCTGTTGATAAAACATAGGTTATTGTTAATTATAGAAAAAAAATATCAGAAAAGGCAATGACCGAGTATAACACTTACATCAGAAAATCTTCTACATCTCAGATAACTAAAGAGCGCAATAAATAAGTTCTTTTTTTATTGCCTGAAGCTAGTGAAATAGACAAATTGCACACCTGATGGATAGTGATAGCCGTTGCATATGTACGTTTACAATATAAGAGGCAATGCCAACGCGTTGCTAGCCTCTATAATAGGATAATGGTGATAAGATAAAGAGGAAAGAAGATTTGACTCGCCATTTTAATACTTAAAACATGCATGTGGTGGTGAAATTACTAGAGCTGTTTCAAATTCAATCAAAAAATCTCAATCTTCTTAAAACATCTTACATCTCCGATTAACACATTTTTTTCTATTTATATTCTTATAATAACACCTTCGTCCAGCACCAGCTCTCTGATTAATCTTAATCTCTGATTAATCTAATCTCTCAACTGATTAATGAAAATCTTACCCATAAACTCCTCTTTAGTAGAATATTTTGGGTACAACCTACGGTAATCATTCAAATTTCGTTTATCTGTGCTCCTCTTAGGTAAACAACAGGTAATACACGTTTATAAGTGAAAAAAAAAGGATATTTATTGATTAGGGTCTCATTCTGATTATCTTACTTAAGAGATGCCTAATCGTTTCTTAACGAGATAATTATAAGTAAGGCTTTATATTGTAAAATCCTAGTAAGTGTACTAGTTTTAAAAATCCAATTTGTATACATACTCGTATTTTGATTTAAATAAGTCAGATACTGTACAATCATAAACTGATTAAAATTTTAAATTGTTGACTGATTTGGTTCAAAAACATAAAAAAGTATTGAAACGTCAGAAAGAAAGGTAAGTCAAAAGAGGACAACCTGTGGCGCCATCTAGTTCTGTACGAATTAGAAGGTTTCCAGGATTACGTCTACGACGGTTACTATTGTTTCTTGCATTCTTCTCTCGTGACAATATATATACATATAAATAAAATAGAAGCGTCCGTTTGTAACGTCAAAATAAAAATGTGAATAAAATCAGGGGGTTAATTCAGACCGGGAGATTCCAAAAATGCAATATTTTGAATTTTGTCTGTCTGTCCGGATGTTGACGGGACTGTCACTGGTAGATAGCTGGCGTTATAAGGAGTAACTTAGGCCACTTTTATTAGGGCTTTGCGAAAAAACCCTATTTGCTCCTGTTAATCTCTGAAACGGCAACATCGATTTTAACGGGACTGTCATTCAGTGGCGGATTTACCAATAGGCTAAGAAAGAGAAGAGAGAAGAATCCTATGGCGGCAGATATTAGAGAGGCGCCAAAGAGGCCTATTTTTTAAAAAGTGTTACACAGAAATTATTATTATTATTATTTTTAATTAACTACTTGAGCCAATTTTTTATTTTTATTATATAAACAAATTATTTTTTTAGTGGAAACTTGATTGATATATGTATTAATTTTGTGTTTTATATTTAAGAATATTAATTATTGTATGTTTCCCAAACAAATTAAATAAATAAATAAATTATGTCTTACTTAAATTTAAAGACTTAATAAGATAATTCTTATTAGGTCCACACAAATAATGAAATGTCAAAATAATTTTCTATAATTTGAGTAGTCGCTTTTGGCTACGGCAGAAACAAACCCATCAATCCCCCCTGCTTCATCACCACATACACATAAAAGAAACAATTTACAGTAGTCACATTATACAGTAAAAGTAGGAGCAATAGGCGGCCTTATCGCTTTAGAGTGATCTCTTCCAGACAACCCGGGCTATGGATTTTATCAACGGGAGATTCGCAAGTGTATAAAGGTGCTACAAATGCGCTGCTGCTCTCTTAAAGGAGACTGGAACCTGGTCACTAATGCCGGAACACAACACAAGGTTGTTATGGCGGCATACTCGAGACCAGGGGTGGTCGCCATCCAGTCGAGCAAATACTCTACCACCTGGCTGTGGGTTCTTTAGTCGCCTCTTACGACAGGCCGCCGGGCCGCAGGAAATTGTATTCTTTCTCCGTTCCTGCACGGATAAAAAGGCTACGTTCCATTAGGGACTCACAACGACCACGTGCTTCTTGGCGTAATAATCGTAAACCCAAGTGGAACGGCTATTCGACCCACCTATTGACGTGGGTCAGAGCGTTGTGTGATCGAATGATGACGTCATTAGTGACGTTTTCGCCACGACCACAACGATCGCGATCGCCTTGTGGAACGGCTAACTGACCGTTTTGGGCGTTGTGAACTACTAATGGAACGCCCTGTCTGGCTAGTTTTAAAATTAGAGATCCGCGAAAGAAAATTCCACGCGGTCGAAGTCGTGGGCACAGCTAGTATAAAATAATGAAAAAATAAGGAAATGTTTTCGTAAATTTTACCTGCGTTGATAAGTCCTATACTTGTAGATATCTGAAATAAAACACATTTAATTTTAATTTGCAATATATGAACCTTAAAGTTATTATTTATTTTTTATTGCTAAAATACAGCAGTCAGGCTGACGGCCCACCTGATGGAAAGTGGTTCCCATCACCTATGGACGTGCTACTTACAACCGACGTGGATGTCCTGCCAGCGTTACAGGCGTAACAGGGCACTAATGCCGGAACACAACTCAAGGTTGTTATGGCGGCATACCTTAGACCAGAAGTGGTAACCATCCAGACGGGCAACTACCTTTTTTATTATTATTGCTGAAGCACAGAATACAGGCTAGCGACCCAACTGTGATGGAAAGTGGTTACCGTCGCCAATGCAACAGAGGTGCTGCCAATATGCTGCCGCCCTCGAAGGAGACACTGGAACCTGGCTACTGATGCCGGAACACAGCACAAAGTTGTTATGGCGGCATACTCCAGACCTGGAGTGGTGGACATCCAGACGGGAATCTACCTACCACCTGGTTGTAGGTTATTTTCTCGCCTCTTACGACTGGCAGCAAGGTCGTAAGAATTTGTGTTTGTTCTCCGTGAATGGATAAAAGTGTAATTTCTACTTACAGCAACCCCCCAAATTATAATTAGATGCTTCATTTTCAGAAGCAGTTATTCAAATTTTGAATATACCACTCCTAAAATAAAGAGTGTCCTTTGCTGACACCAGAAAACGACTGAGTCAAATATCGTAAACTAGGAACAAGGTATACAACACTTGAAAGTATTCAAGTATTTACTTTAGTTATATAGGATTTTTGGTTAGGGTCGATATAGACTTATTCGTCAAACTTCGTGAAAAATATTTCTATTCAACTATTATAACAATTACAAATATAGAATCTAGAAAATAATTAATATTTTAAGTATATTTTATACCAATAAAATGAAATTAATAAGTACTTACCTTAAATTAATAATTAGGTACTTAAAGAAAATTTAACCTCAAGTAAAAATAATAATTTTTAATATTTAATTTAATTGTTCAAATACAAAGTGGGAACGCGCTAGTATTTTGGGAACGCTCTCCACCGACAGTTATCTGGACTACATTTTTTACTTATAAATATGTTTATAATACCTAGTATGTATTTTTTTATTTATTCTATGTTGGATATCTATATAAGCCTTAATTACATTATAAAAATTGTTTTTATGGATCTATGTGTCAAATAATAAATTATTATTGTGCAATATAGCACCTACCTATCCCTTAAGTAGAATACTGGGACTTCTCCTTAATACTCCTTTAAGTTAAGGCTTTAAGGCTTAAATGCAGTTATAGAAATAAACTAAAGCTTAGTTTATGCCAGCGGAAATTCGTTCACTTCGTCATAACGAAGTCGTGTTTGTTAATTAATTGCAACGGTGGCGATGCGACCATAGCATCATCTTTTTCGCTATATTCGTATATACTACGGAAAGTCATTTATCGGGATAAAATTATCCAAGTCTTGACGCGGAATATGTCTCTGTCGTGTTTCATTTAAATCCGTTCAGTAGTTTCACGTGATGCTTGTCAGATAGACTGGCAAACAAAGTCTAAAAGCTGCCTTTTCGGAATCCGCTGCTCCAAATTACCCTTCTTTTATTATTTTCATGTTTAAATTCATTACAAAAATTAATATTTACATTTAAATATTAATTATAGTATAAATTTACCAATTGTGACATATTCCCTTCTTCCAGTCATATCTTCAAACAAACAGGCGAAAATTGTAAAAGTTGTATTTTTAGAATGTTTTTTTATCACGTACAGGTTCGCGTTTGACCATTATCTCGCTCGATTTGAGCGGAGATATAGTCTAAAATCGAGCGCGCTTACCTAGAAGATACCTATTCATACGAGACTTGAAGATACCCAGGTTGTAGATTTTGGGAAAAACAGACTCCGGCAGTGAGTTCCACTCCTTTGCGGTGCGCATTATGAAGGTGGACTCAAAGCGCTTTGTTCATATAGGCGGTATGTCCACTATATAGTGGTGCTGCATGACAGTGCGTCTGGTTGTCCGATGATGGAAGGGAGACGGCGGGATGAGATTAAAAAGCTCTAATGCACACTCTCCAAAATGTATCCGATATAAAACCGACAAGCTGGCAACCCTGCGTCGTTGTTCGAGACTTTGTAATTTGTCATTAAATAGCTGATCGTTGCCCATCAACTTCCTGGCTCTCCGCTCAATCTGTTGAATGATACTCCATTTTTTTTTAAATTTATTATACAAACGAGATCCACTTATATAGGTTCATTATATCTTCACATATATTTATGTATAATTCTTCTGTTCGTGTGTATGTCCTGAACTTTTCCTAAACGATTGGACCGAATTTGAAGAAAAGTTTTGTGTGTGTTCAAGAGGATTCGAGAATGGTTAAATTCCACAATTGGACTCAATAGGTGGCGCCGCAATCAAGACCTACTTTTTTATTTCTCAGAGCAAAACAACGTCCACCGAGCCCGCTAATATTATTTATTATCACCGCACGATTACACGGAGAAATGTGTTTCCTCCTTAAGATTGTTAAGTGTATACATTTGGTCAAATAAAACCATTTAAAACAATAACTTGACAATAGGAAAATTAATTAACCTATAAATCTGTTTTGTTATATCTTTTCTTCGTAAATTATTGTGTTATTAACATTTATTATGAGAAGGTATATTTTCAAAATTTAGATAATTCAGGTAAAAATTCTACTTAAATGTTTTTTATTGCAGAGCTTGAAAATAGCCAGACGGCCTAGGTAATCAAAGATGGTTACCGTCGCCTATAGACATTTGCAACACCAGGGGCCCAATTATGCTATTTCGCCAACGCCAAAATGTGGGCGTTAAAAAAATATCAAAAAAATATCTATATATTAATACGTGAAGCAAAAACTTTGTACCCCTTTTTACGAAAATTGCGTGGATGGAGAAGTATGAAATTTCGCACACTTATAGTTTTTTATTTATTGCAACAGTTAAACAGACAAGCAGACGACCCACTTGATAGAAAGCGGTTACCATAGCCTAACACCAAAAGTGCTACAAATACGCTGCTGTTCTCTTAAGGGAGACAACGCAAGGTTGTTATGGCGACATACTTTAGACCAGGAGTGGCAGCCATCCAGTCGGGCAAATGCCCTACCACCTGGCTGTGGGTTGTTTTGTCGCTTCTTACGACAGGCCGCCCGGCCGCACGAAATTGTATTCTTCCTCCGTTCCTGCACGGATAAAAAAATTATATAGAGTAAATGTTTATATAGAGAAGAAGCGTGGAATGCTATTTTTTTTTTAATTATGCTTAAAAAATACATTAAATCAATAAAAATAAAACATTACACACACTAGCATGTATTTGACACACACACGCATATATACTCTTTTGTTTATTCTTCAAGTCAAATTAACAGTGTAACCTTGGCGAAATCTGTGATTATAGAAGTACCTATAGTCTTTGACAACTAATTATTACTACCACCACTATTACTGCGACCACTAGTTATACTAAATTCGCAATATCTTCTCGATACCGTCGCGGCGGAATAACAGTGGAAAAAATTGGTATTACCATCAGCAGAAATAGCAATAGCCGAAATGAATAGCAACGAAGCAGCATTAATAGTGGCATAAATTGTAATTTTAAAAAAATATATCAACAATTTTGTAAACTCATTTTTAACCGACTTCAAAAAAAGGAGAAGGTTCTCAATTCGTCGGGATCTTGTTTCTTGTTTTTTTTATGTATGTTCACCGATTACTCCGAGATTTATGATCTGATTTACGTAATTCTTTTTTGTTCGACGCGGACTAGCTTCCATTTGGTCCTCTAAAAATTTGACATAGTTTGGCCCAGTAGTTTTCATTTCAAAAACATTTTTTTTTTAAATTCCATTCTGTTCCATATGTACAGCGATTACTCTGAGAGTTATGATCCGATTTACGTGATTCTTTTTTTGTTCGATGCGAAATAGTTGCCATTTGGTCCCCTAAAAATTTGACATAGTTTGGCCCAGTAGTTTTCATTTTACGATCATTCTTTTGCCCGCGTTCCTTGGGACCTATATTTTTTAAGGAGCGCGTCACCTTTCGTAGGTCTATCCATACATAGCTAGACACTAAAAAGGAACAAAAAAACAAAAAAAACTTCGTTTAAAAAAACCGATTTCAAAAACTAAAAAACTAAAAGTATAAATTACTTATTTCTAAAGCTATTATTATTAATATATATTATCTAAAACATCTTGAAGTCGGTGCAAAGTAAAACAAAAATTAGTATATTTTTTTGAAAATAACTAAGCACCGACTTTAAAATGTTTTAGTTAATATATATTTATAATAATAGCTTTAGAAATAAGTTATTTTATACTTTTAGTTTTTTAGTTTTTGAAGTCGGTTTTTTTAAACGAAGTTTTTTATTTTATATTTATAAATTACTTATCACTAAATTATTATTGAATTTACATAAACTGGAGATAAATATTTACTATCATCAGTGATTAAAAAGATGGCTGGTAGAAGGCCACAGAAAAAAAAATTACTTGACATTTCATATGTGACTTATTAAATGAGTTCATCAGATTTAGATATGGAATTAAGGCCTGATTTCATCACAGAAGTAGTCGTTGGTTTAACTAATTCGTTTTTAGTCACTCTCCTCATATGCGACATGAAAAGCAGTGTTAACCTCTGGTGAAAAGTCTATTTACAAAAAAATATTTCCTGGTAGAATGCCACAGATTTTTTTTTATTAAATACTTTGAATTGACCCTCGGCCACGACCACGAGGAGCGGAGTTTTTGGCGGGAACTGAAAGGGGATGTAGTGCTGTGCAGTTTTATTTTCTAAAAATGTGTAAAATTACTCCAAAATGAACAATAGTTGTAGGATATTGATAGTTTTTGAGTAGTCATTATGTGTTTTTGTGAGAAATGTGAACTGTATAGTCAAATGTGGCCTTTCGAGTTTTCACAAGAACTCCGTTGAATGGTGTGGATTTTAGCCTACAATACAACTACGCCTGGCTTAAAGGCCTAGTTGCCAAGCCTTAAACAATAAAAAAAACGACCACTAGGAGCACGATTACAGAGAGAGAGAGGGAGAATTAATTTTTAATTTATGTTTATTATTAGATAATAGTCAAACATATAAAATTTGTACAATTGACTATTATAATAGTAATTATTGTGGTGACATTTTTTTTTGTTCAATATTGATCTCATGTAAATTAAATAGACATTTTATGTAATTTTCTTATAATTGTAATTATTATTTATTTATAATTAACTGATCGAGCCAATTTTTATTATATAAATTATTTTTTAGTGGAAACTTGATTGATATATGTATTAATTGTGTTTTATATTTAAGAATATTAATTATTGTGTGTTTCCCAAACAAATTAAATAAATAATCTAAACGCCCCTTGCGTTGGAAACCTCTGGTCTACACCTATTCAGTTTTGCAGTCCAAAAAGACCCTTGGCTACATCTGCATGAGACAGTTACAAACACTGACATTATGTCACTGCTACATCTGGAATAGATGTAGCAGTGACATAATTTAAGACTTCCAATAAAGAAGCCAGAAGATCAATTCCCCGATTTAAACCTCAAAAGCAGTTAATTTAATTAACAGTGCCATTAACAAAGTCGTCTTTGTAATTTCGATGGTTTTGTTCTAATTCCACGAACGGAAACCTTATGGAGACGCTTTGAAAAATCCATTCAAGCGATCTTGATGAATTCTCTTTAAAGCGTATTTAGAAGACTTGTAAACATGTTGTTTTACATATAATAAAATTGTAAAGGTCGAATTTCTGTACAATGAAAAAAAATGCTAAAAACCGAGTCAGGCGGAAGTGAAATAAAACTACTTTAGATTTTTTCAAATTTTTTGTTTCTCTGTTTGTGTGTGTCTGTTTGTCTGTCTGTTTGTACCGGCTAATCTCCGAAACGACTGGACTGATTCGAAATGAAATTTTGTACGGTGGTAGCATATATCCCTGATCAACATATAGGATACTTTTGATCCCGAAAAATTAAAGAGTTCCCGTGGGATAGTTTAAAAACCGCACCACGCGGACGAAGTCGCGGGCATCAGCTAGTCTCCTATATATCTGTAATAATACTAGCTGACTCAGCAAACGTTGTTTTGTCTTTTAAATTACTTTTAGTAATTTTAAGTAAATTAAATTATTACAGTACTAATATCACTTATTAAAAAATAGGGGTTGATGTAAAAGGGTGAAAAGTTGAAATTGTATGTATTTTTCAATGCTAAATCATAATAAAATATAAATAAAACAATTTGACAGAAAAATAATAAAAAAATATTTAAGGACCCGTATCTTATTTTATTTATGTTTATGGCTTAGCAGCTAGGCCTTTAAGCCAGATCTTAGTTTACAATATAGTTTCTTCATTTTCTTAAGCCTGTGTAGCACAGCTGAACTGTAGGTAATCAGCTAGTGCCATTCAACGGAGTTCTTGTGACAACTCAAAAGGCCACATTTGACTATACAGTTCACATTTCTCACAAAACACATAATTACTACTCAAAAGCTGGCAATATCCTACAACTATTGTTCATTTTAGAGTAATTTTACACATTTTTAGAAAATAAAACTGCACAGCACAACATCTCCTTTCAGTTCCCGCCAAAAACTCAAGGATCCTTATCATTTAGGTATGAAAAATTTGGGCATGAAAAATAGATGTTAGCCGATTCTCAGACCTACCCGATATGCGCACAAAATTTCATACAAATCGATTTAGCTGTTTCGGAAGAGTTTGGTAATAAACACCGCGATACGAGAATTTTATATATTAGAATTATGTGTTACAAATTTCTTAATAAAAAATGTTTTTATTTTTAATATTTGCAATAATCATTTACAATGTTTACAATAAAAAAAACTAATATACTAATATTATCTATATACAGCTTAATTTACCAAAAAAATAATAAAAATTACAAATATGTAGTAAATGGGTCCCAAATCACTGTCAGTTGGGAAACGCTCCCAAAATGCTAGCCGCATTTTGGAATTTCAACTTAAATTAAATTTTTTCCCAAAATAAGTTCCCCTGGAGAACATTTTAAGGTTATTTAATTTAAAACTTTAATCTACTTCCTATACTTGACGGCTTCTATGGTTGAGCGCGTAAGTCTTAGCCGGTCGAACTCGCCGGAACACAGAGGCTCCGTGTTCTAATTCTGGCATGGTAAATTGCGAAAACGAACTTTCTACTATTTACTATGGTCTGGGTGTCTGGGATCGGTCTCAAACAGCGCGTTCCATTAGTAGCTCACAACGGCCAAAATGCTCCGATATGTGGTCGTGGCGAAAACGTCACTAATGACGTCATCATTTTTGATCACACAACACTCACAACGACCCATGTCAAGACGTGGGTCGAATAACCGTTCCACTTGGGTTTACGATTGTAACGCCGGCAAGCAAGTGGAAGGGGAAAAATCGCGGTCGTGAGCGTGGTCGTTATGAGTCTCTAATGGAACGTGGCCTATGTGATACGTTGTATAACACCATATAACAAGCGTAAGTCAGCGTAACTAGCTTAACTTGGGAATATACAATGTGTGTGTTTAAAAAAAATGTAATTCTGTGTACAGAATTATATGTTTCGCTTCGCAACGTATTTTTTTTATTATCGCCATCCTCTTTCTCTCTGGGCAGAGCTCTTATACGCTAACTTATCTTACTTATCCCTGCAGGAACGGAGAAAGAATACAATTTTCTCCGACCGGGCGGCCTGTCGTAAGAGGCGACAAAACAACCCACAGCCAGCAGTGACAGCAAAATGGCTATCACCCGTGGTCTAGAGTATGCCGCCATAACAATCTTGATTTGTGTTCCGGCATCAGTGACCAGGTTCCAGTCTGCCTTAAGAGAGCAGCAGCGCATTTGTAGCACCTTTGGTGTTAGTCGATGGTGACGGTTTTCTATCACGTGGGTCGTCTGCTTAACTCTTGCAATAAAAAAAACTATAAGGGTGCAAAATTTCATACTCCTCCGTCCACGCAATTTTCGTAAAAAGGGGTACAAAGTTTTTGCTTCACGTATTAATGTAAAAAAAATATGACCACGTTTCTGAATATCGCAAAAAGCTCGAGTGGTTGCCTATCTCACTTCGCCGGAATGCTCATCTTCTCAACTTACTATATCGTATACTGTTTATACCTTATACCCCTCCTTATCTTAAGGAATGTTTCAACTTCCTTCATACATCACATACACTCAATTTGCGCTCCACTAATAATCTCCTGTTAATGGCACCTGCACACTCTTCAACGTTTTATTCCAACTCCTTCGCCATGCAGGCTGTCTTACTTTGGAACTCTTTGCCCACTGATGTCAGAAAAGCTAAATCCTTTGCCATATTTAAAAATTCACTTCGGAATCATTATGTAAGTCTTACGCAATAATGTATGTGCTAGTTTACAATAGACTGTAATCTGCTGTCCATGTATGTCATATTTTTTCTTTTTTCCTTTTCTTTGTTGCATAATAATTACAGATAATTTAAGAATATCCTTTGAGTCAGGTTGCCTGGAAGAGATCGCTTTTAGCGATAAGGCCGCCTTTTGTTTTACCTAGTAACTATTGTCTTGTTGTACATTTTTTTTTGTAATTTTTGTTTTGGTGAACAATAAAGTGTTGTCTATGTCTATGTCTATGTATAGATATTTTTTATTGATATTTTTTTTATTGAATATTTTTTTAACGCCCACATTTTGGCGTTGGCGAAATAGCATAATTGGGCCCCTGGTGTTGCAAATGTCTATAGGCGACGGTAACCGCTTTCCATCAAGTGGGCCATCTGCCTGTCTGCTGAACTCATGCAACAAAAAAAAAACTTTTTACATGCCTTTACTTACTTTCTACTTATCATATGCTTATCTTACATTATGCTATTTCTTGTTTATTACATTAATAATTGTATGCAATATTAGCTGTGCCCGCGAAATCAACCGCATTGATGTTTCTTTTTCGCGGAACCCTAATTTTAAAAAGTAGCCTAAGTTACTCCTTATAACATCAGTTATCGTCAGTGAAAGTAACATCAAAATCGGTACAGCTGTTTCAGAGATTAGCTGGAACAAATAGTTTCTAATTTTTTTCGCGGAACCCTAAAATAAATAGCCTAAGTTGATCTTTGAAGATCGCGCGAAGTGGAGTAGAAAAACGGACCCTGGTCGTCGCAGTGAACGGTCCGAACGGAACCGGGTTTTAACACGCGGATGATGATGATGATGATGCTTCTTATAACATCAGCTATCTGCTAATAAAAGCCCCGTCAAAGTCGGCCGCAACATCCAGACAGACAGACAACAGTCCGGCGCAGACTAAGCGAGTTCTTGTCCATGGACCATAACGAGTGTTCAAATTTTTAAGGCGGTGGAAATGCTATTTACGCACAATACCGGGTCCTATGGTCTAATCCCTTGCAAAGGACCCGGTATTGTGCGTAAATAGCATTTCCCCCGCCTTAAAAAAAAATTAAGCTAGTTACGGACGCCTTCTCTAGTACATAGTAGATTAAACCATTCACTCATTATCATTTGTCTTTGTTCAGTACGGGACCCTAGAAACTAGAAGGAACATAACATTATTAATACTATTTAGGCAAATGAACACGGCATTATTAAAAGTTGGATGTCTGTGCTTTGACAGTTACCGATACGATGTCGAAGTGTTGCCAGCCTCATAATTTACACGAAATGCTGCGCTTTATTTTCCCACTTGTTAATTTGGTTGGTTTGGTTTGGCATGTGGAAAGAATGCATGATGAAAGAATGACTAAACGGATATACAATGCAAAAGTGGATGGATGCAGAAGTCGTGGAAGACCACGACACACCTTCCATGATCAAATTGATCGTGTACTAGCAGAAGGTGATATCAGGAGCCTTAAGAACAGACGAGCGTGCATGACAAGAGTTATGAATGTCAAAGAAGCAAGTGAGGTGTGTAAGAATAAGCCTAAATGGCGCTCTGTTGTTCGTGCCTACCCCGCAAGGAGAACTGCCGTGAAGTTATGTATGTATGTATGTATGTAATTTGGTTGGTTAATTTTTATTATTCTAATATTTCATTTTTACATTTTTGACATTGCATTTTATATGGAATAACTTGCACTTGACATATTATCTACAATTACTGTATAATTCTAGAAAAAAAGTAAAATTAATGTCTGTGGATTGAATGGGTTATAATCTGTTATTACTAATTAGTTGATTTTCAACTTTTAATTAATATTTGCATGCCTGAAAGGGTAAAAACATGTGAAACAAAATAACATATTTTCATCTAATGTTTTTACTAACCATGTTTTTAAGCAAATAAATGATTTGATTTGATTTGAAGAACTTTAGGAATTACTGGAAGCTTTTTTTATATAAATCGCCTTCCTCTTTCCTGGTTTAGGAAAGAGGGTCATAATTTTCTTTTTTCTGTCTTTTTGTATCTGAAAACCTAGTAGTGTATTAGGTACCGCGAGCTACTGGCCTTCTTAATATACAAGGAAATTCCGGATTCCACAATTTAATAATATACAAGCATTCACCCGCGACTCCGCCCACATTCAAATAGGTTTAAATAAAAACCACCGCAAGCGTATTTATTTATCTGCCTAAAGACACATCACACCAATATGTACTGTAAAAGCCATCTAGGGTTAGGTGCTGAACTTTCTTGGAGTAAATGAGAAACTGGTTCAGGACGTAACTTTATATTCTCTTCAAAGACAATTTCCAAGACATGTGGTAATTAATTCTAGTATTTTTAATGTAAATTCTTTCCCTTCCTTTATACCTTCCTGTCCGTCCTTATTCTCGCCGCAACGGAAGTGAGGATGTCACAGACCTAGACTGTGCGCACATCTCGCGAAGTGGCAAAATATATCGGTAAATAAATAATCTTTATCCGTGCAGGAACGGAGAAAGAATACAATTTCCTGCGGCCGGGTGGCCTGTCGTAAAAGGCGACTTAACAACCCACAGCCAGGCGGTAGGGCATTTGCCCGACTGGATGGCCACCACCCCTGGTCTAAAGTATGTCGCCATAACAACCTTGAGTTGTGTTCCGGCATTAGTGAACAGGTTCCAGTCTCCCTTAAGAGTGCAGCAGCGCATTTGTAGCAACTTTGGTGTTGCAAATGTCCATAGGCGATGATAACCGCTTTCCATCAAGTGGGCCGTCTACCTGTCTGCTGATCTACAATAAAAAAAAATTAAAAACATAATAAAATTAAAGACTCGTTAGACCTGTTGCAGGGGATTGAAGAAGTAGAGAAGCAAGAGCAGCAGCATACAGCGAGTTCCTTCTACTCCAAAAAGTGAACTTAAACCTAATTATACAGTTCATAACATGTATTTTTACTTTTTTCCTGGCGTCCAATATCCTTAAGACGGCCTTGTGTTTCGTAATTGTAGTATTAAATTTACGAAACTCAAGGCTAGTAGTGTGTATTTATCGTAACAGCTGGCAACACTGGCGTAAGTTAATCGCTTTTCAGGAGTCTTCGATAGATTTGTTTCAATTTAACACTAATACCCACGCGACTGGGGGTGGAGTGGGGTGGCATAGATTCGTAACGAAAATACTTTCAGCCCGATTTTTTAATTTTGATTATTTATTTCTATTTGTTTACTGTAGATATAAAGATAACCTTTATTGTATACCAAATAAACAATTAAAACTATGCACGATTATAATACTACCTTTTTATGTTCTTCAAACGGTATAAAATATTTTATATATATTTTTTATTATTGTTAATTTTTAATTAATTATTAATATATTATATTATATATTGCATATAGCTATATGTTTAAATCGTTACATTTTATTACTATATCTTTTATATGTATATATATATATATATATATAAATATATATGTATATGTATATATGTATATAAATATATATGTATATATATATATATATATATATATATATATATAACTTATTAATTTAAATGCCATTAGAATTACTATAGAGCTTATTAGAACTATACAAAAACGTATAACACAGGTACAAATATAACCGAACACAACATGTCCAAACGTAATGCAGAAGGTCGTAATTCAATAAACACGCAAAGTCCGTCACTATTAGATCCCCGATTGTAGTACACACGTCTTGCTTCGCTCGTGGTTCTCGCTCGACTGCCTCCCCCTCCATCAGGCCATCGTTTTATGCTGCCCAAATGCAATTTCCCCGTATCTAAGTCGACTTAATCCACCACACCTGGCTAATGGCTCGGCCGCAAACTGCCAGAAGAGGGTATAATAAAACAATGGGCTGTTTTATAATCACAATTTTTAAATACAAAGTAAACAAAAGAAGACGGTCATAAAAGAGTTACAATTAGTTTAAATGCCGGCAGGTAATAAAATGTGTTTTGTTTCATATATGCAGGTGGATTTTGTTTTTGTCGGGACCTGAGTTGTAACAATATTTATATATATGGTATAGTATATAGTATTCATATTTTTATTATTAAAAATGTAAGTAAGCGTACAATAATTGTGTATACCGCCATCGCTACTCCTAATCGGCAATATTCTTGCCACGGGTTGTCTGGAAGAGATCGCTTTTTAGCGATAAGACCGCCCTTTGTACACAATTAGAATAAAACTAATTCGTAAAGTTTCTGTAATGGCGTACATTAAAGTGTTATCTATCTATCTAAAACAAAGTTGCTTGTCGCGCCTATATCCGCTAACTCCTAAACCATGCAACGGATTTTAAGCCGTTTTCAACATCAGTTAGATAATTTATCACAGACAGTGTACGTATATACAAAACCGAATTAAGTTTTTATTGAAGTAAAATAGTAACTATTTACCAAATTTTCACTATACTCTAGTTTTTAAAGAAAATATAAAGATATTTCAAATATTTATAAAGCTTATAAACATCGTTAGGTTTTTTTAAACTTGATTTTTATTTTTTTTATTTTTCGAATTATAATCCAAAATAATTAAGGTTTAACATCTAGACTTTTGTTGCTATATTAGTTTGTATACATATTGATCTAGATATGTAATATCAAAAAAATTGCGGTGACTATCTGTAATCCAAAATATGATAAAATGGCCGTTCTTCTCGTCCCAAAATTTTGAAAACGAATATTTAGTAAAAAAGGCGAATTTTCAGTTGGTATTTTTACGCAAACAATTTTCATTGAACGCGTGGGTTGATTTATTTTGCCCATACACCCCCATCTCACCCTTTCTTCTCCCCAATCCACATTCCTATAAAAGGACATTTTCGTCTTGAAACAACATCAGTACACATCCAACAATCAAACAAACAGCATCAAACAAAACAAAATCAAAATTGTAAAAATGTATCAATTTTTAATTTACACCATTTTCATTTTCGTCGCCGTATCGTGCAATGATGTTAAAGTAAGTATTAATTTAGAAAAGAAAGAAAGAAAAAATTTGTTTGAAGAAATAGCGACGCACTACATTGCTGACATGTATTTTAAAAATAAAAACATCCTGAGAATTTGCACTCCGCATTTTCAGCAAACAAATTTTGCACTCAGCTTATTGCTGTGCCGACATAATATCCGACACAACGCTGATTTTCATTGCAAACCTTCCTTTTGGCGTGATACTAAAAGGACCTGAATATTTTATGAATTTAATTTAAAAACTATTTAATCTGTAAATAATAATATATACCTACATAGAATAAACAGCATAAGTATTTTGTTAACTTTATTATTTAAAAAAAAAAATCTCATGCTTGTCTATATTGTAACATGCTTGTATGTATATTACGCATAACAACGTGTATCGATTCATCTAATCGAATATGATCGGATGCAGCGATTGTCTACTATTATTGCCACGTCACTGACATGAGGCAACAATTCTCTTTGGTTATAACCTATAAATGTTTCATATGATATCTTACTGTAACGTAAATATTACAAATTGTTATTATATTCTACTTTTCTACTATATAAACTTAAGCTGATGTCAGGGAGATCAACAAATTGTTTAAAAGAAATAATTTGTTTGAAAGGCACTAAACTAAAAGCATGGGGACGGTATTCAATAATATTAAATGATTCAAGTTTTTTGTTTATGTGTATCACTTTGGTTGATCAAGAATGAACCGTCTGATATCGGCTTTCTACAGTTCATTTCTGTCTTTCAATTTGGTTGAAAGGACCAAAGTGACCCATATAAACATAAAGTGGACCCATTCAACGTCGTTGAATGACTTTAATGTTGTTTTTATGTTATACATATACATAAATTATTTCTACATCCTTGTATTGTCGCTTTTCTAGCAAATATTTTCTATCTTTCTTTCTTGTTTTGTTCTTTCAATTCTGCGCCTTTCAACGAATAAAACCAATTTGGTTAACCCGTCTAATATCAGTATTACTAGACAGTAATGTCAAATAAAGAAATAGGTAGGTATAGAAATGAGACGATTTCTATACCTTAGTATTCCTTTACTTTAACATTGGTTGAAAATTGGCATTACTTGCATGGAGTTTGTACTTTTTTACCCGATTTCACAAAAGGATGATCAAAGCGTTATGTAAATATTTTTTACATACATTATAGATCATTCTTTTTGCGTTGGATTCAGCACAGCCTCGATATAGTTTCATATAAATTTCATTGTCAATGGATACCATACCTATGTGTAACTGAAAAGTGGAAAAAAAGGTCCAGCACAAAACTGCACCGACTTCAAGATGTTGTAAAATTATTTATTTTTTGCTCTTCAGTTACTTTTGAAGTCGGTTTCTTTTTTAATCGAAAATGTTTATATAAAACTCCCTTTGTCTCAGGATGAGGGTTCTGACAGAGGAGCTCACAGCGACAGAGGCGCCCTCTGGTTTGGACCAAGACTCGGCAAGCGATCGCTCAAAATGGCCACTGAGGACAACAGGTAACTACTGTAAATATTCTGGTTCTCACACCCAGGGGCGGCGTAAAGCGTGGGCGACGTGGGCATCACCTACAGCATCGCACCTCAAATATAGGACGAGCAAATTTTTTGGTCGCGTTTAAAATTTCTAAAAACTTTATTCGTCGCAAAACAATAATCCTTACTCGTACCAAATTCATTTTTATTTCGGCTTATTAGCCAGTTTCAATTGTTTTATAAATCCAGCCTTTTAAATGTAAAAGGATGAATTTGTAAAACCTCTGATAATGATTAAAGGTCTTTACAAAATGTACGTTGCCCAGATAAAATTTAGGTCTTTTTTTATTGCAGGAGTTCAGCAGACAGGCACAGGGCCCACTTGATGGAAAGCGGTTACCCACCAAAGGTGCTACAAATGCGCTGCTGCTCTCTTAAGGGAGACTGGAACCTGGTCACTGATGTCGGAACACAACTCAAGGTTGTTATGCCGACATACTTTAGACCAGGGGTGGTAGCCATCCAGTCGGGCAAATGCCCTGCCACCTGGCTGTGGGTGGTTTTGTCGCCTCTTACGACAGGCCGCCCGGCCGCAGGAAATTGTATTCTTTTTCCGTTCCTGCACGGATAAGAAGGTCTTGCTCCGCCACTGCTCACACTGGTCATAAACTCCTTTGCTGGCAGAGAAGCATGTTTATTTGCCCCACAAAAAAAAATTATTAACATGGCAAGTGACCCGATGGGATGTCATTGGTGCCGTGGTGGATGGGTCGCCCCTTAGTAAGGGATGCATTTTGCGTCGGCACTCTGGCAGCATTCCATATTGCAGCCACTAGCTTGTCAGCCGGCAAGGCTGCTGTACAACAGGAGGCCCTACAACGCCACAAATATTCCGCCATTGGAAATGGTCACATATTTGCGGCTTTTGATGTTAAAACACTGGGATCATGTAAGCCTGACACATACAAACCGAGACATAGTGAAACGCCTGGCAAACGTCTCACGTGACCAAAAGACTGAACCATACGTCGGGCAACGCATTAGTGTTGCCATTCAGCGAGGTAATTTGGCCAGTCTTTTGGGCACGTTTCCAACTAACAACCGGTTAAAGCCGGAACCGGTTAAAGTCCATTTTTATTCTCAATAAAACGATGTATAGTAAAAAAAAGTTCGTTAAATAGATTCTATTGAATAAACCGGTTTACAATGGCTTCTAACACAGCACATCTTCTATGCGTAACCATATGTTAGAGCAACGATTCAGTCACATTATATTAACAGATATTAATATTAGAAATGGTTATCGTATTGATAAATTAAACTTCTCGCGGATTAAACCGGTTGATAGGAGTTTGTTTGTATCAAATAATTCATAATTAAAAAGTCTTGTTATAATTTAATGTCGTATTATCTAAGTTAATAATTTATTTCATTAATATAAACTATATGCACAAACGAAATTAAACATTACAAATAAACGAAATATCTGTAATTCAGTTAATTTGTTTATGGTGATTTTACCGGGCTCTTCATGTGAAAAATCGTATATGTGTAATATTTATTACACTGGTTAGTGAGGATTATAAATAGCCAATAATATGTGCAAATATATTTTCATAATGTACACAAGGTTTTAAGCCAATATTAATTAATGCGTTTATCGCAAACACTTTGAACTTAATTTAAAAAACTTATCTTAACGTTTCAAACCCGGTTAAATTTAGGATCTTGCTAGTCGTCAGCTGAAACTAAGTTTCTAATTGTCCATGTTAAAAGATTATCTAGTCGTCCAGTTAGCGGACGATTATTATTCATCCGGTTAGCGGACGATTATTATTCATCCGGTTAGCGGACGACTAGACACTTCGTTAAATTGAAACCGATTCAAATCCACGATGCTTACGATTTTATATACTGAACAGGTAATTTGCAGCCCTATTGAAAAGTTATTATTTAATTTTTGCAGACCTTACCTCAGACTACTCGAAGCCGCCGACGCATTGAAATTCTACTACGACCAACTTCCATTCTACGAGAGCCAAGCCGACGAACCTGAAACCAGAGGTATCCTTATAAAATTAGATAATTTAATAATAATAATTTTTTTTCCATGTTCCCTGAACATTGTGACGGGCAGACGCCGTGGTCCCCATATTCCCAGACCCCTAGTACCACTAGCAGTTCACCCCAATAGCCCGGTACTTTTTGTCCTCATTTCCCACAATAGTCCTACACTGCCCGGGGCTTGTCCTTGGGTGCATTTTTATATGGTGTAGACAGGGATAATCGCCGGTCGGTGTCACGCCACATTTATATCAAATTTGTCAAGGGGCCTCTACGTGTTGGCCTTCCCATGGCCCCACGCAAGCCCTCCAAGTGTCCGGATCATTTTTATGGCCCGTGGTCTTGAAAGACATACAAAAATAATGATTCTTCTTTCATGATTCATATCTGCAGCAAACCATTACGTCATTATTTCATTTTGGATGTTTCTCCATTATAGTAACCAAGAAGGTGATCTTCACCCCCAAACTCGGCCGCAGCCTGTCTTCATACCAGGACAAGAGCTACTACGACAACGTTGAGTTTACTCCCCGTCTCGGCAGGAGGATGACTGCAGAAACTGCGTCAGCACCCGCCGAGCAGGAATAGTAAGTATTACATATCACGTATCTTTACATAGCACCTAGCTCCAACCTCTTGTACTAAATTTTGTATAACGTTTTTATTTTTTATCTTGCCATGCTTGTAAGGAATTTGTGGAGACATATTGCAGCATAACATTTTAGCACGTCGTGTCATTATTATAACTATAATATTATTTTTCTTTCCTTTTATTGTCTTGGTCTTATTGAGTATGCATTGTTTGCTACAACTCCATTAATTCTTCAAAAAGTGTCAGTGGTCTCAACCTTGAGTTGTGTTCCGGCATTAGTGACCAGGTTCCAGTCTCCCTTAAGAGAGCAGCAGCGCATTTGTAGCAACTTTGATGTTGCAAATGTCCATAGGCGATGGTAACCGCTTTCCATCCAGTGGGCCGTCTGCCTGTCTGCTGAACTCCAGCAATAAAAAAAAAAGACACTAGACGCAGATTTCTGGCTAAAGAAATCTATCAACGTATCGATATTATAATGGATTTTTATAATTCTTTATCAGCTACAACGCTGAACCTGAGGCCATCAGCTCCAGAAATCGTCTATTCTCCCCACGACTTGGGCGCACCATTTTCTCACCACGGCTTGGCAGAGAAATCAGCTATGGTAAGATATGTTGAAACTATGATCTAATTTCAGAAAATTTGCTATCTAGCTGCTGGGCTCAACGACCCAAAACCCCACTCCTTTCTGTTCAGCGCTGTGTCCTGCTAGTCATAGGCTTGAAGCTCGCACAGATCAGCGTCCACTACGTCAGTCCAGTGATATCTGGAGCAACCAACTGGTCGCCGTGAGTGTGAGTCAGCTCAGATAGGCTCTTTTCAAGTGGCCAAGCCAGCGCAAGGAATGTTCTTTGCCCTCGCCATATTGGGCTCATCCACCAGCTCTTCGATTTTGGCATTTGTACGAATCCACCAGTTGCCGTCGCTTCACCGTATCAGACCCAGAATCTTTCTTGATAATAAACTCAAAATGCACTTTCTAAACGAAACATAATGCTACGGACGTAGACCCATAGCACTAATATAAACCCCAAAGGTTTTCTATGCTATGTATAAAATCAACGAGTTGTAATCATTTTGTTGTCTTTATAAATAAATTTAAAAAAAAGCTATTGTAATATATAAAATGCTTTTCACATATAATGTTAAAAAACTGCATGACAAGAGTTATGAATGTCAAAGAAGCAAGTGAGGTGTGTAAGAATAAGCCTAAATGGCACTCTGTTGTTCGTGCCTACCCCGCAAGGAAACTGGCGTGAAGTTATGTATGTATGTATGTATGTATGTATGTTAACAAATATATTTATTTAGATTATTTTGCATATACGTATATATATTATTATTATATTTATAAATTAATGTAAGTATGTATATTTAAATAGTACAGTCCTATCATTTCTCTGCTCCACCTACATCGCCAGATTTGTTAAGAATTTCTTTAAGCTGGGTTGCCTGGAAGAGATCGCTTTTAGCGATAAGGCCGCCTGTTGTTTTGCCAACAAGTATTGTAATTATGCATTTTGTATTTGTTTGTTTTGGTGAGCAGTAAAGTGTTATCTATCTATCTATTATGAAGACAGATTTGTATTTTTTACAGACTCCTACCCCGATAGAGTCAGAATCGCCCGAAGCACCAACAAGACCGGCTCGAACTAAAACCTCCAAAATACATCGAAGCCGACTGATGACCATGATTTATTGAACGGATGATAATTATGACGAATTTTCAATATTTTGGACGAGAAAATGTTTTGTATTACTTTTATAGTTAAAATGCTAGTCATTCTATGTATATTATAGTTGTAAGATATTGAGAATAAAGTTATATTTTAACATTTAGAGATTCTATTATTTTTCACATAAATAACGCTACACTAAACTAATATAATGCTAGTGTTAGACTAGCCATTTGCAATCGCTCGGCTGGGCGTAACTATGTTCTAAATCTCAGCCTTTCCAACACATTCAAAGCGCAGGGTCGTCAGGGAGGAGGGGGTTTTTAGTGGGTATTGGGGTTGCTCGCCCGTGCAGCAACGCTCGGAGTCTTCCACACTATTCTGTGACGTCGATCGCGGACGGAGCGCTGCCAAGAGCATACTATTGCTGCAGTGTTATCGCCCCCGACCGACGCGTGTCGTTCCCCTAGCAACGACCCAGTTTGTGCGTAAATCGATTAAGCATTTTCCCTTGCCTCAAAAAAAAAAGCCATTTGCAAATGTCAAAGTTTTTATTTCATCGCCATGACACTTGTGTGGCAATTACATCTCTAATGTATCGGAACATCACTATTAGGGCGTTCCATTAGTAGCTCATAATGCCCAAAATGCTAAGTCAGCCGTTCCACAAGGCGACCGCGGTCTCTGTGGTCGTGGCGAAAACGTCACTAATGACGTCATCATTTTCGATCACACAACGCTATCAACGACCCATGTCAATAGGTGGGTCGAATAGCCGTTCCACTTGGGTTTACGATTGTTACGTCAAGAAGCAAGTGGAACGGGAAAACTCGCCGTCGTGGACGTGGTCGTTGTGAGTCCCTAATGAAACGTAGCCTATATAATATACTTAAGTTATCAGTATATGTAACTAGCTTCTGCCCGGGACTTCGTCCGCGTGGAATAGTTATAAAAAAGTTTGGTTTTAGCCTGATGATACATAGCCTATAGCCTTCCTCGATAAATGGGCTATTTAACACTGAAAGAATTTTTCAAATCAGACCAGTAGTTCCTGAGATTAGCGCGTTGAAGCAAACAAACAAACAAACTCTTCAGCTTTATATATTAGTATAAGATTAGGCCCCTAAACAATGATTCTGTTAAAAAATTTACTAATCGTTATGTTTGGTGTTTGGTGTCCCAAAGACAAATATTTTACATGCTTCAGTTTTATTTTGTAACTAGGATATGCCCGCGACTTCGTCCACGTTTGATTTGAAAATCCCGCGGGATTCCCGGGACACAAAGTATCGCAGCATTTAAAAAGAATGTAAGCTATCGTTTTAGTGGAAATTGTATCGGAATAAGCTAAGATTATACATCCGAACAACTTCAAACCCGAGATAAAACATATTACTGATTCCCGAGATAAAACATATTACTGATTTCATTACATTAAATTTATTATCGATCAGTTTAAAAATCACATTGGAATTAAAAAAATGTATCTGGCCATTTTAAATGAGGTGTGTAAGAATAAGCCTGAATGGCGCTCTGTTGTTCGTGCCTACCCCGCAAGGGAACTGGCGTGAAGTTATGTATGTATTTATGCATTATAATATCGATACGATGATAGATTTCCTTAGCCAGAAATCTGCATCTGTTGTCTGGTATGTATGCCATTTTAAATAATTCCCAGAATAATTCCCGCGATGTTCCCAGGATAAAAAGTAGCGCAGATTTTAAGTCTAGTAATTTATTGTCGATCAGCGAAAACCACATCAAAATCAGCCCCGTAGTTTTTACGTGAATCCCGAACAAACACACAAACCAACAAACAGACTAGAAATCTAAAAAAAATGCATCGTATTCTCCATCGTTTATATAGTTTATTATATACCAGTAGGTTTTTGAAATAGCTTTAATGTACATACAGACGTGGCATTTTTAGAATGTTATAATATTATATATAATGAAGAAATTTATAAATAATAATAATATAAAAGAAAACCTAACTTATTTGTATTGTATTCTACCCATAGTCCCTCAAGACTAAGTAGAATACTGAGCCTAGATCACCGTCTGCTATGGGTAATGTGCCCAGAAGGCTGGCTACGTTTCCTCGCTGAATCGCCGTACTGATAGATTGTTGACCACATTGCCTTGACGTAGGTGAAAACAAGGAATACATATGTTTACAGAAGTGAAATAAATTTTATAGTGTTTACGTTATGGGCATAAAAAATTTGTTTCCGCCAATAAATCTAATGGCAATAAAAATATGTTTACAGTTCACAGATTAAAAAAGAAAAATGATTTTTTTACTCCAATACTTCGGAATAATATGTAAGTACTAACATACAAATCCAAATAGACGGATGGACTTACTGAACCTTACGTTATGAAACCTTAATAAAATACTTTTCATGTTCCAGGGTTAACTGTTGTACAGCTATCAACACCATACGTACTATTCGCTGCAAATCTGGATGATTTCAGAAGTATAGCTAAGCAGTTCGTGCCAGAACACTTAGCCGAACAGATAGCCAGAATGGCAGCTGCAAGTGATATTACCCACCAAAAACCTGCCAAACACGATACCACATATGAGGAAGATGTCCAGAACGATGCAAATAGTAGGTACAAAAAGAGGTTCTCCGTAAAAGATACTATAAACATAGATAGATATAATATAGATATTGATGAAATAGTTGAAAAAGTCAAAGATAAATTAAAGAAAGACTTTAATTTACGTGAAGAACTACAGAAAAAAGATTCTTACGATCAAGATGAGACTAAAAAAGCAAAATATGGGAATACAAATAACAAACACTCCAAGCTCCCAACTAAAGACATATATCATGATTCTCGACAAGAAGCTGATTTGAGTGAAGAATATGGTGACATGAATACTGAAACTATAACGACAATGTCAGAAATAGGTCAAGTCACTGAAAACGATAAAGTGTATCAAAAATTTGAAAACAATGATGGTATATACAAAACAGTTGATTTAATGAAAAGAAATGATAGCTACGAGGAGTATGTAATACCTAAGAAAGACGATATTTACGAGAGTGAAGAACAAACTAAACAAATACTGAAAATAACAAGCGAAAAACCTAAAAAAGTTAGTAAAATTGCTTTAAAAACTCCAAAAGAACCAATCAGGGCTGAAAATTACTATGAACTGAATGAGGAAGAGTTAAAGGCAAAAACTGATAGTCTATGGTATGAGGATGTAACCACAGATACTACAATAAATACAGCGACAACTAAAGCTAACGTTTTTAAGAAAACAAAAAAGTCTCGCTCGGGAACAATGATACCGAAAAGAGATTTCTATAAGATGAGCAGTCCAAATTATTATGCTAAATTGCCAAAGGTAGCAGAATCGTATAAATTTGATGAACCCATTCCAGTAGATGATCAAGAACCAGAAAATCTGAAACCAATAGGAAATCCCCCGGCGAGTATCAATAAGAAAGTCAAATTAATATAATACAGTATTTCCCAAAGTAAGCAATAATATTCTCGTAAGAGGCATATAGGCAGAGGGCCCAGAGAAAATTGGACGTATTGAAGTGATTTGATTTGCCTATATTATAATATTTTACACTAAAATCAAAATCTAGCTATAATACACTAATATAAATTATTTCGTTCTTAATGCTGTCCAGATTAATTTTGTAAAATAAATAATTTATCATGACTCCAGGAACACTATACGCGGGACACTCGGAAAGTTTTACAAAAATAAAATAAAGTGTTCTATAGGTAAATATTTTTTTATTAAATCTTTTCAAAGTACTCTCCACCAGCCTCTATACAAAGTTTCATGCATATAAACCAGTTTTCAAAAGACTTATTCCAGTCCGTCGCAGACACCTCGTTTACAGCATGCTCGTACGCTGACAGCGCATCTACTGGCCTTGAATATTGTATCCCTTGGATCTGATTTGTAATAACTACGTAATACGTAAATAAAATCTTTTTCTTTCTAAAGCCGCGGCCACGTATTGGATTCAACTTCACGTCCAAGCTTGGCTCCAATATGAAATGGCCAATATTAAACCAAACTACTGCACCACACATTGCCTTCAATACCAACTTTGTATCCAAGTGCTGGAAATAGATAAGCGCATTGGACCTTTCCTAATGGCGGACGCAGAGTGAAAGACTATGGACGGCAACTTATTTGTACTAGAAGCTAGAAGAAGGTCAACATATCTACCTAAACCATATTCATAAGGCAGCCATTACACACTCAATCTAGATTGTGATCCTTGATCGTGATCATTGATCTCAATCCAGATTGACTGCGTAAGGTATTTGATTGACAGATCGTGAATTCTGATCAGAAAATATCTAGATTTTTTGAAATCAATGATCTCGATCCATTGATCGCGATCCAGATTGATCGTGTAAGACCAATGTGTGACGCACGCGCGCGGCATTGTTGCCAGATGCCCCGCGCGCTCCCTTCTGAACTTGTTTCAAAAACCAACTCGTTGCGCGTTAGTATTGGACGTTGGACGGTGATTGGACGCAATGTCTCTGAAAACTAAATTATTCAAATCACAATTTAAAAAATTACTAATAAGAAAAAGCTACTACAGTGTAACGGAGTTCCTAAATGATAAGTTTTAAATATAGGTGATAAGTTAGAATGTCCGGTGGTTCGGGCATGTGGAAAGAATGCATGATGAAAGAATGACTAAACAAATATACAATGCAAAAGTGGATGGATGCAGAAGTCGTGGAAGGCCACGACACACCTTCCATGATCAAAATGATCGTGTACTAGCAGAAGGTGATGTCAGGAGCCTTAAGAACAGACGAGCGTGCATGACAAGAGTTAGGAATGTCAAAGAACCAAGTGATGTGTGTAAGAATAAGCCTGAATGGCGCTCTGTTCTTCGTGCCTACCCCGCAAGGGAACTGGCGTGAAGTTATGTATGTATGTAAGTTAGAATGTTAAGTGTTTAAATATATTTATCATATTTGTACCATATAACTATCATTAGAAACATATCTAAATTTAATTCGTGTATCATTTAGTATTTTGTTAAATTTAAGGTTACATACATATTTAAAAGATTGAAACATTAGTAATAATAATTAAAACCAAATAAATATTGAAGCAGAGCAAATCCACACATAAATAACATCGGCAAATACGAAAATCATTATAATAAAACCAAAAAAAAACCAGAGCAATATATTGTTTCTAAATGGCGTCATTGTTCATAATCCTTCTATTGTTAAAAACAATATCATCATCGCCGCCATTAATTTTGAAAATACCGATAAAAGTAAACGATTTAAATCCGGTTAATCAATATATTTATACAAATAGAGGTGTGCAGCCATTATCTTTACAAAACTTATTGAGTTACACTCAATTCCCGCCAAAATTCACTTTGCAAGAACGGAAGAAGATACTTTTGCAAGAGCAAGAGAAGACAGATAGAGTGATTGGAACATTTCAACGTCTTTCTGCAAGAAGAAGAATGGTGTAGAATGTTGCAGATCTCTAAACAATAACTAAGATTATAAAAAAATGAAATTAAATAAGGTTTGTTTTATAAAGGTTTTTAAATATAAGCTTTTGAGATCTTGGATATAATGTAGCAGCAGAGTGCTAGTGTAAACAAGTAAAACGAGCCCAAACACGACGGGTCTGTCTTGTTTAGTACAGGAGTTCCTATGGCCACCTTCCGGCTCCATCATCAGATCAGCTCCATGGTACCATATTATTGCATTGTCACGCGATATACATATGCGTGCAAAATTTCAGCACAATCGGAAACCGGGAAGTTGCTGAAATTTAACTTGCAAGGTTCCAGCCGAACTTACATCCATTGCAAGTTAAATAAAAGATGTTCGACATACGTGACATACGTACTGAGAAGACGTGGCTGCCTTATAAAATTATAAACGAAGTGAACTTTCGTGAGCCACAAAGGCCAATACAGTGAAAAATACTCAAACGAGTCTTAGGCCACGTAATGGTGACCCTCGTCTATAGACATTTTTATCCAACATGCGCTCATGATTTTAACATATTATTTCACACTTAACTATTTTTCTCTCCTTTCTTTTCTTTTTATTTTTTTTATCAAACCTTAAAAATCTAATACTTATTATCTTATAATTCTATTACATTTTTTTATTATATATAAACTCATCTATTTCTACCTATTTATTGCATTTTCTTAATATTGTTACGAGACGCGTGCCTCGAAATAAAATGCCGTTGGAATTACTATAGAGTTTATTAAAACTATACAAACACGTATAACACAGGTACAAATATAACCGAACACAACAAGTCCAAACGTAATGCAGGTCATAATTCAATAAAACTCGCAAAGTCCGTCACTTATTAGATTCCCGATTATAGTACACGTCTCGTTTCGCTGGTGGTTCTCGCTCGACGACTGTCCGCCCGGCAGCGTGGACCGAATTTCCTAGAATCAGCTTGTACTTTAAATCCGTAAAACCTGACTAATGATTACCATACAACAATAGGCCTTATACCAATAAGTAAACAAAAAAAGACGACCATAAAGGAATCACAATGGTTCCAATGTTATTAGTTCAAATGCCGACGGTTAATAAATGTGCTTTGTTTCAGATATGCAGGTGGATTTTGTGTTTGTCGGGACCTGAGTTGTAAGAATATCTATTACAGTTTATATATCGTTTTATCTATTTTATCTACATTTTTATACAAACTACTTTTATTTTACGTTTTATTCATATAATAGTTTAAGGTTACACACATACTTGGGGTTTTATGATACATGAGATTTTGGTGGTGAGCACTGAAAACCAGTGCTGTGTCGAAACATATTTCGGCACAGCAAAACACCGAGGGCCAACCTCATTTCTTAACTTTTTATCCGTGCAGGAACGGAGAAAGAATACAATTTCCTGCGGCCGGGCGGCCTGTCGTAAGAGGCGACTTAACAACCCACAGCCAGGTGGTAGGGCATTTGCCCGACTGGATGGCTACCACCCCTGGTCTAAAGTATGTCGCCATAACAACCTTGAGTTGTGTTCCGGCATTAGTGACCAGGATCCAGTTTCCCTTAACAGAGCAGCAGCGCATTTGTAGCACCTTTGGTGTTGCAAATGTCCATAGGCGATGGTAACCACTTTCCGTCAAGGGCCGTCTGCTTGTCTGCTGATCTCCTGCAATAAAAAAAAATAACTTGCGGCATTCATTTGTGTGTAATATATTTTCTAATCTGTTTGTATTGTGTGTGTCGCAATAGGAAATAATTTTTTTCTTTCTTTCTTTCTTGATAGTGAAAATCGTTTAAAAATCATAGCTACATTACTTTATACAAGTAGGTTATCTGACAACTTCTTCCCGTCCTAACCTGCGGAGCCGAGACGAGAACACTGACGCCAGGATTGATCCACAAGTTCAAAGTCGCTCAACGGGCTATGAAACGAGCTACGTTGGGTGTTTCTCTTATGGAGAGGGATATCCGTAAGAGAAGCAAGGTTACCGACATAGCTTGCTAAATTAGTAAGGTGAAGTGACGGTGGGCCGGTCACGTCTGCCGCAGGACCGATGGCCGATAGAGCAGACGAGTCCTGTAGTAGCGTCGGACGCCGTCCAGTCCGATGCACTGACGACCGGCAGGAGGTCACCGGTAGACGCTGGGTGAGGAAGTCGGAGGACAGGGATGAGTGGCGCCGATTTGATGAGGCCTACGTCCAGCAGTGCGATTGGTTGACGACGACGACTAAAGACTTAGATGTTTTTTAATACGCTTTTATCAGCTTCATACGTATGTTAGTATGTAACGGAATCTCAAGTTAAATTTGATCGACTTCCCGGTTTCCGATTGAGCTGAAATTTTGCACGTATGTGTATATCGCGTGACAATGCAATAATATGGTACCATAGAGCTGATCTGATGTTGGAGTCGGAAGGTGGCCATAGGAACTCCTGTACTAAACAAGATAGACACGTCGTGTTTGGGCTCGTTTTACTTGTCCTGGCTAGCACTCTACTGCTACATGATATGGAGGATGTCAAAAGCTTGTATTTAAAAACCTTTTTAAAACAGCTTATTTTTACATAACGTTCCATTTTATCATAAGGTTGTATTTAATTCTTTTTTCAAAGTTTCCACGGAGAAGGGAATTAAATCACTAAAAAATGAAAAATAAATAATAGTTTAAAAAAACTAAAAATACGCTTTTTAGAAAATCCAACTAAAAAATAGAAAATAAATTTGAATTAAAAATAGTGTAAGAAAAAATGATTTTATTGTAAAAAAAAGCGTGGGGTGCTTTTCAACTATTGATACCATGCACCCCACGCTTTTTTTACAATAAAATCATTTTTTCTTACACTATTTTAAATTCAAATTTATTAAAATTTATTTTCTATTTTTTAGTTGAGACCAATTTTTATTCTAAAGAATATTAAAAGGAAAATACAATTAAATACTAAAACTAAACTATAGTATTAAAAATAAACCTAAAATTAAAAATTTTTTAGTTGGATTTTCTAAAACGCGTATTTTTTAGTTTTTTTAAACTATTATTTTTTTGTTAAATAAATGACTGAGCTATTGAGTATAATTTTATTTGTAACCACATCCCTTGCCTTGACACTTGTTTTCCCTTCCGGGTTTTGTATAACGTGTAGCTCTGGAGGTTTTCGTCGAACCTAGAAAATATAACGTTAAACTTAAATTATCTAGGAGACACTATAGCGTTGTTGGCATCAAGTACTTCACCAAGTAATTTCCGTCCGGGCTGGAAGTGAATGCGCGAGTGAACCCACAGCCCGGACAAAGGATGCTCGAGGATCGGACAAGGTTTTAGTGGGCATCCTTGAAATGAAATCTTTATTTGTATGAAACATGGATAACAAGGTCTTATGATATAATGAGAACATGTTTCGCCATTTTTTTATTGCAGGAGATCAACAGACAGGCAGACGGCCCACTTGATGGAAAGCGGTTACCATCGCCTATGGACATTTGGCAACACCAAAGTTGCTACAAATGCGCTGCTGCTCTCTTAAGGGAAACTGGAACCTAGTCACTAATACCGGAACACAACACTCAAGGTTGTTATGGCGACATACTTTTAGACCAGGGGTGGTAGCCATCCAGTCGGACAAATGCCCTACCACCTGGCTGTGAGTTGTTAAGTCGCCTCTTACGACAGGCCGCCCGGCCGCAGGAAATTGTATTCTTTCTCCGTTCCTGCACGGATAAAAATCTAATATGGTTTATAAACATTATATATTTTAATATATAATCATTACAATGTATAATCATTACAATTTGCTGCACAATTTTGTCACCTTTGTGTCAAAGTTAAATACAATTATATATATTATGAATGTCACTTTATTAGTAATACTGAATTGGCCTTAACTGCGGCGTGGCAATAGCACTTCATACGTGAGGTGCTAGTGCCACCCGACCTGGCGAATCCCACACACGGGCCGCGGTCTTTCCCCCTCGCGTGGCTTATGGTCCTCAAACGGATTTCCCCTCTATAAAACAAAACTTGAGAGGTGTCAAGGGACACCCAGATGGAACGAAGTTCCTTGTTCCTTTCGATTAATTAGTGAAGGAATTGTAATTGGAATTGAGAGAGAGAGACAGACAGACAGACAGACAGAGAAACATGCGACGCCGCACAGCTTACAATAGCTTACTATAGCAAAAAGTGTCGTGACAACTTTTCGTAAGAATTTTTTCCGTCTAGCCCCCTTTCACAACGCGCGATAAGGAACTTCGTTCCAAAATCCCCTAGTAATTATTATTGCTACCCTATCAATTCATCAAGATCTCTCTCTCTCTCATTTCTATCACCTTCTCCGAACTAATATTTGGAGTCGGAACAATATGTCTTTTACTTCCACACTCTTCTATTCTGACATAAATCCTCCGTCACACCACAAATCAACATATCATCCTTCACACAATCCATCAATCTCTTTTGTGGCCTACCTTTACATCTGTACTCATCCATCTTGTAGTTTAACATTCTTCTTGTCACGTGACTTTCATCCCTCCTCATAATATGCCCATACCAACTTAGTCTGCTTCCTCTCAATTTTTCAGTCACGGGTGCAACTTTCAAAGATCCCCCCTTATGTACTCATTCCTCACCTTATCCATTCTTGTACAACCACACATCCATCTCAATATTCTCATCTCAGCTGAGTGCAGACGTTTGTGGTTTATCACTTTAGTGGACCAAAATTCGGACCCGTATAACATGACCAGTCGTATGACAGATTTTTATAAATTTATTCAAGATATGATATATAATATTATAATAATATGTATGTGTCTACAGACCACGGGCCATAAAAATAACCAGGACTTTTGGAGGGCTTGTATGGGGCCATGGGAAGGCCAACAGGCAGAGGCCCCTTGACAAATGTAATCTAAATGTGGCGTGACACTGACCCTGTGGCGATTGTGTCTGTCTACTCCATATAAAATGCACCCAAGGACAAGCCCCGGTAAGTGTAGGACTATTGTAAGGAATCAGAACAAAAGGTACCAAGCTATTGGGATGAAGTAGTGGAACTACACGTCGGGGACTATGGGGGCTATGCCGTCTGCTTCAAGGCATGGAAAAAATGGGCACACGGTGACTAGCCACTTACTGCATGGGCCCCTAAAAATGCCGTACGAGATTCGCGAAGGGCTAAGGGGTGTCGAGAGGTGGGCTGCAGGTTCATCGAAGCTACTACCGACGTTATGCCGTTTGAGTCTTAGCTCTAGCGATCTCCACTGGGCACGGAGGCGGAGTCCTTGCCTTAGCCCCCGGAGTCAGGTCCGAGGTGTCGCTACTCACTTCAGGCTTCGCCACAAAGCCACCCTGCGGGTCATTCTTATCATGTTGCATCTTCTCTATCCATCGTCCTATCCCACCCTAAAGGCTGGCAACAAGTTCTAGTGTTTCAAATGTCTATAAGCGACGGTAACCACATTCCATGAGTTCACAATAAAAAATCATTGTACGGCTATAAAATTATAATAAAACTTAATTAATAAAACTACGTTTTAACGGTTTTAAGCGCGGTAATTTTATTTGATTTTGGTTTTTCCGACGTTATATATAATTAAAATTAACAAGTTGGCGGTAGGCTAAATAAAACTTTAACAATACTCGTTGACACTTGACATCTTTGTCTTCCGTGATCACGGCCACTGAAAAGTGGCCGAAACGTCGGAAAACCAAAATCAAATAGAATTACCGCGCTTAAAACGTAGTTTTATTATGTATACAAGTCGCGAAAACTTAAGAAAACTTACTTAATTTTTTTTAATTCATAGAGTGGCAATAGGGAGTCACGCACTTAGCCGATTTGTGAAGGTTTAATATACATACCTCCATACGGGTAAGCCCGCATACAAGGTGGCCTGAAGAGCCTGGTTTGTTTAAGCAGGTTGGCAACGTTCTCAATGTCCAGGTGCCACGTATGGAAGAGGTCTTTAAGACCTATCTGGACATCTCTTAAAGTGTGCGGATGAGTACCGTTATGACCTGGAATCACCAAATAATAGCTGACCACTTGAATTATTTAATTATCCGTTGCTTCGATTCGTGCAGGAAAGAATATAATTTCGTGCATTGGGGCGGTCTGTTCTGAGTGGCGACAAAACAACCCACGTGCAGGTGGTAGGGTATTTGCCCGTCTGGTTGGCTACCAGCCCAGGGGCCCAATTCTGCTACTACTATATCATAGGTTTGCCTGAATTCGAAATTCTGTTAATTCCAATGGCGTGCTCGTGGCATGCCACTCTATCTTCTTATACTAATATATAAAGCTGAAGAATTTGTTTGTCTGTTTATTTGCTTGAACGCGCTAATCTCAGGAACTACTGGTCTGGTTTGAAAAATTCTTTCAGTGTTAGATAGCCCATTTATCGAGGAACGCTATAGGCTATATATCATCACGGTAAGACCAATAGGAGAGGAGCACTAATGAAGAATATTTCAAAATCGGGGGGTTTTTTAACTTACTTTTTTTACTATTCCACGCGGATGAAGTCGCGGGCAGAAGCTAGTATCTTATAAGCGTAAACTTGCGAAATAAATGTTAAAAATGTTTGTAGTTTTTCAAAATTTCTTTCGGTAAACGCCGTTTCTGCAATATGGTAACACAAATATTTTTCTACTAGTATTCTGCAGCGACGATATCGACGATGTGATGTGTGTGTCATGTGTGATGAGCGTACAAATCTCCATGCCTCATTTGAGTGGTACTTTGTACTGAACCAGTACAAGATGTCATGTTACTCTTAAAAACTCATTTCAAAATCATGTCCTACCCAACTCTATTCTGAACGATGACCGCTGAGCGTGCACTCAAGCCACTGAGTTGGACGCTCTACTGGCCGCAGCTCGCCCCGCGACGCTTTGCCACTCAGAAGCCTTCGACAAGGTCTGGCACAACGGCTTGATTTACAAGCTGTACCAGTTCGGTGTGCCAGACAGACTCGTGCTCATCTTGCGAGACTTCCTCCTAGGTCGTAGCTTCCGTTTTCGAGTGGAGGGAACGCGCTCGTCTCCTCACCCACTCACAGCCGGTGTACCACAGGGCTCGGCTCTGTCGCCACTACTCTTCACGCTGTACACCAGCGACATCCCAAAAACTCCAGATGTGGAGTTGGCCCTCTTTGCGGATGACACCGCACTCTATACATCAGATCAAAACCGACAAATGGCTTGCGTCCGGCTGCAGGCAGCTGTCACAGTGCTAGGCGAATGGTTTCGCAAATGGAGGATAGAGGTAAACCCGGAGAAAAGCGCAGCAATGTTCTTTTCCCCGGGCACGCTTCGCTCCCCCAAACGCGCTAGCCTTCGCCTAAAAACCATTTCGCTCTACGACCAACAAATCCCCTGGGCAAAGTACACCAAATACCTTGGCGTCACCCTAGATCAGAACTTGCGCTTCAACGAGCATATCACTATAGTCCGAAATAGAGCGCGATTTGTGATGGGTCGTTTAGCACCCATGATAGACCAACGAAGCAAAATGTCCCTCAGACACAAGCTTACTCTGTATAAAACATGCATCCGCCCGATCATGACATACGCGAGTGTGGTATTCGGCCATGCCAAGCCTGCCCTTTTAGATAAACTGCAAATCGTGCAGAATAAATTCATGCGCAGAGCCGTCGGTGCTCCCCTCTATATGCGTAACGTCGACCTCCACCGCGATCTGGAGCTTCCCTCTATCAAAAACTACATTACGTCGCTCTCGCGTAAGTATTTCGATCTCGCGCCGCACCATCGAAATCCTCTCGTCGTGTCCGCGTCCGATTATAAGCCTCGTCGAAAGGCTCTTGTTCGACGACCGCGTAACGTCCTGACGGACAGAGTCGACGTTATTACGAAACGGCTGGCCCGGATCAGTCCGCCTACGGTTAGGACGGTAGGCTGGCAGGCACCGAGAGACAGACACAGACGGCGGCGTCTCAGACGCCGCCAATCAAGATCTCTCCACGTCCCCGCGAGGGACGCTAGGAGACATATCCCCCCCACAGGATAGACTAGGCGTGTTGCTGGGAAGTTTCTTTCGCCGTTTCTTCTCTCCCAGCCATAACACGTTCCGAAACGGCAGTAAGATAGCGTAGGCCGCCGCGAACCACCGATCCCGGCCCGCCGGGATCCTTCCCCTCGGGCTTTATATTACCCGTCGCCCGTTCTCAATTAGTGCTTTGTGTCGCCCTATGGTGGGCATCATTAAATTCATCCCCCTCTCATGGCAACAGTCCAGACGAGGTAAAACTTCTTAGGGAGCTCCCTCGAGCAAGTTGCCCCCCCGGGCTCGAGCGCCTTCGCTTCGCGAAGGCACTCGCCCCAAAAACCCCGGTAAAGTTGTAAGGTCTCCAGACCAAGAACATAAAGTCAAGTCTAATAAAAAAAAAAAAATTTGCCACTCAGGCCGTACACAAGTATAAGATGAGTAATTACTGTACCTGGGCATATAGTTCGAAACAACATTCTTAGAGCTGCAGTATCCCACTGGAACAGACGTATCTGCACATTGCTTATTTGATATAACACTGAATAGATATCTTCTTTGGTATACTCGGTTGCATTTATGCTCAAAAGTTGTATCAATCTGGGCATACAATAGAATGGTGTGTTATTTTATTTTTATTCCGACGTTTCGGCCACATTTTAGTAGCCGTGATCACTTAATTAATGTTAAAGTTGTTATTTGCCTACTACCAACTAATTTCCACGCTTCAAACCGTTAAAAGCTAGTTTTAATTTTGTGTACTAATCGTCAAACTTAAGAAAATACTACGTACAGTTCTAATAGTGATGGTTATTTGGAATGTATGTAGTATATCAATATATTAATACGTGAAGCCAAGCTTTGTACCCCTTTTTACGAAAATTTCGCGGACGGAGGAGTATGAAATTTCGCACACTTATAATTTATATAGAGACGGAGTGCAGAATGCTAATATTTTTTTTCAAATTATGCATACTTTAAATCAATAAAAAAACATTACACACCATGTATTTGACACACACGCATATATACTCTTTTGTTTATTGTTAAAATCAAATCAACAGTGTAGCTTTGGCGAAATCTGTGGTTATAGAAGTCTTTGACAACAGAACCGGAGTTTTTGGCGGGAATTGAAAGGAGATGTTGTGCTGTGCAGTTTTATTTTCTAAAAATGTGTAAAACTACTCTACAATGAACAATAGTTGTAGGATATTGATAGTTTTTGAGTAGTAATTATGTGTTTTGTGAGAAATGTGAACTGTATAGTCAAATGTGGCCTTTTGAGTTGTCACAAGAACTCCGTTGAATGGCACAGGGTGATTACCTACAGTTCAGCTGTGCTACACATAGGCTTAAGAAAATGAAGAAACTATATTGTAAACTAAGATCTGGCTTAAAGGCCTAGCTGCCAAGCCATAAACTTAAATAAAAAATTATTGACAACAGAACTTTAATAATGTTCAAACTTATAATTTAAATTAATTATGGTCGAATTTTTACCACTGGGCGACCACTAGTAAAGTTTATTATTTATTTATTTGTTTTGAATGTTTCATATTATTTATTACATCTTCACCGCCACTGTCCTCTATAATTTTAATATTATAAAGAGGAAAGATTTGTATTTATGTATGTTTGTAACGAATAAACTCAAAAGCTACTGGACCGATTTCAAATATTCTTTCACCATTAGAATATTACATTATCCCTGAGTAACATAGACTATACTGAATTTAAGTAATCGCTATAAGTAATTTAAGCAATATTAGTGAAGAAATAAGTGAGGTAGCGCCGCCGCAACAAATTTCAATCATACGTAAGAACCATATTTACTTTTACCTCAATACATTTGAATCCCTAACAGACATAACCTTGGGCGTAGTGATGTCTGTCTTGAAGCCCTGGACGAAGGGTGCGATCAAGTCTTGGCAGAAGGCCCACTCCACGACAGACTCGTCCTCGGCCTCAAACTGACGACGGTAGAACACCTCTGACATATCGGATTTGGGATTCTTCAGCTTCTTACGACGAGGGTTCTTGTGTTGGCGTAGTGGATTTTTAGGCACTGTTAAAATAATTTGCATGGTATTTAGAAGATATGGGTGGAAGAAGAGGATATGTTACAGTTGGTAAATCTCATATATATATATAAATCAATTTCAGTTCGATCGTTTGACAGATATAACTGGAAAAGCCAAATTGAAGGAATTTGCTCAAAATGTTTCAAGAAAAGTAGCTTTACATTCTTACCAAGGCAACGTTGGTTCAGTATTACAATTTGGGGAGCTAGCACGGATGTAGGTAAAGTTTTCAAGGTTCAAAAGAAGTGTCTACGTGCTATATAAGGTTAACATTTTCTGGACTCCTGTAAACCTCTCTTCAAAGAACACAAAATTCTTACTGTACCCTCTGTCTACATTAAGGAATTTTTATCCGTGCAGGAACGGAGAAAAAATACAATATCCTGCGGCCGGGCGGCCTGTCGTAAGAGGTGACTTAACAACCCACAGCCAGGTGGTAGGGCATTTGCCCGACTGGATGTCTACCACCCCTGGTCTAAAGTATGCCGCCATAACAACCATGAGTTGTGTCCCGGCATTAGTGACCAGGTTCCAGTTTCCCTTAAGAGAGCAGCAGCGCATTTGTAGCAACTTTGGTGTTGCAAATGTCCATAGGCGATGGTAACCGCTTTCTATCAAGTGGGCCGTCTGCCTGTCTGCTGATCTCCTGCAATAAAAAAAAAATCACGATGTTTTCCTTCACCGTTGTTAGCACATGGTAATTGTAACAATATGCACATTAGGTCAGAATACTGCCCAAGTGATGCATGCATTCCGGCCAGGATCAAATCCGCGCCCTATGATTTTGGAACCCGTGCGCTAGCCATTACGCTACCACGACGTAAATATTAGCCTAAATCTTACCGACTATAATATCTCTAGCAGTTGTAGTCTTAATCTCCTTTAATTTAAACTTGTCATGTTTCTTCCTTTCGTCGTTACTCATAATGGGCGTGATCGGCTTATTTCTCATATCAACGTACTCATAGTTATCAAAAAACTGGTCTTTCTCAATAATCGGGGATATCATTCCGTGAGAGTCGAGTTTCCGGTTCATTTCTTCGGCAATCTGCCATTTTAGGATTGCAACTCTGTCGTGTACGCCGAGTGTTGCCATCGACTCTTCATTTTGTTTTGTATCTTTTAGCACTTGAATTAATAACGATCAAGTATATTATTATGTCAAACTAACGTAAACAAATACAATTAAAATACAAAAAATAAACTTATAAATAAATTAATAGAATAGAATATACTTTATTCTACAAAAAATATAATGAAACAATACATAAAACAGCTTAGAATTAGGTACGAATGGCGGTCTTACCGCTGACGTTCCCTTGCGGGGTAGGCGCGAATAACAGAGCGCCATTCAGACTTATTCTTACACACCTCACTAGCTTCTTTGACATTCATAGCTCTTGTCATGCACACTCGTTTGTTCTTAAGGCTCCTGACATCACCTTCTGCTAGTACACGATCAATTTGATCATGAAAGGTGTGTCGTGGCCTTCTACGACTTCTGCATCCATCCACTTTTGCATTGTATATCTGTTTAGTCATTCTTTCATCATGCATTCTTTCCACATGCCCGAACCACCGGAGCATTCCTTTCCTTACCTTCACCCCGACACTCTCTTTCAGACCAACTGTCTTTCTTACTTCGGTATTACGAACGCAGTCCGCGAGCGTCACTCCGCAGATTTTGCGCAGTGTGTTGCAGTTGCGTTGTGTTTAGCAAGCTGGGCCTTCTGGCTACAATAATATACAATCTAGATACAATAATACTAGAAGAAAAGGACTAGCCATAGCCGCTATCCCTAAATAATACATCCATCCACTTTTGCATTGTATATCTGTTTAGTCATTCTTTCCACATGCCCGAACCACCGGAGCATTCCTTTCCTTACCTTCACCCAGACACTCTCTTTCCGACCAACTCTATTTCTTACTTCGGTATTACGAACGCGGTCCGCGAGCGTCACTCCGCAGATTTTGCGCAGTGCTCGCATCTCGACCGCGTTTACTCTACTTTCATGCTCTCTCTTCCATACCCAACTCCCGCTTCCATACGTGAGCGTAGGTACCCCGAGTTGTGTATGGCTAGCTGGGCCTTCTGGCTGAGGTTCTTAGCGCCTGAAGTTTACCTATAGCTCCATTCACACTATTCCCCATATTCACTCTTCTTTCTATATCAGCGGTGTACCTTCCATCCCTGCTAAAATCACATCCAAGATATACAAACTCATTCACTTGCTCCAGCATAACATCATCGACCATTACCCTTGCATTCGTTCTGGTTTCTTCTCTTTCAAACACCATAAACTATTATATACACATAATTAAATACATAAAGGATAGTAATATTATATATATATATGTCTATTAAAAGCAATAAATACAATAATTCACTACATAAAAAAGGAGGATACTGATTGGGCTTGTATCACTTCCAGTGGAAGCATGTTCCATAATTGAACAGCTTGAACATTGAATGAGTGATTATAAAACTTGATTATATTAATATAAGTTATGTAAAATCGCTGCCAGAAGGAAGCATGCCCAGAACGCTGGCTGCATTGCCACGCTTTAAGGCAATGATAAATTGCTGAGCAAAATACGAACCAGCCATCTGATCCCGGATGGCATCAAAAAGTTTCTATTTTCTTGGAAGAATCTGATGGACCCCATGGACCTAGTGTTTCCACTCCAACAGCACAAATATTTAACTCCCTCCTATGGTCCCATATTATTATTAAATAACGAAAAGGTAGTTTTACGAAGTTTACCATGCCAGGATCGAACCCGGAGTATCTACATTGCAGTGAGACAGGCCGGCAAAGGATTGGCTCACTAAACGACCCATGAATATGAATACGTGATACTTACTGGTTAGATATACAAATCAAGTAAAGCCATATTTAAATAAAACAAGAAAGACCTTCTTTTTACTTACCGATGTTAAAAACCAAAATTATTAAATAAGTTTTCATTTTAAACATTAAAATAAAATATTTATGGATGTAAGGAAATTCAAAATTTGATAAGGTGAAGTTTTTTAATTTTGAAAATTGAATCCACTGAACCAAATCTTAACAAACATAGTCCGTACGTACAATAATTACAGAGTCATAAAGTAATCTGTGTGCCACAGAAATGTACAAAAAAAAAACATATTGTGAAAAGTGCAGACCAATTTTCAACATGTAAATAATCTATATTTATAGTGGGCACTTGCAATAATAAAGACTTGTTTGTACTGTATACTTGTTATAATAATAAGTTATCATTACATCGATTTCTTTCACTAACTTAAACTATAAAACGGTTATTAAAGATACGCGTGGCGCGCAGGCCAGCGCGTGAGCTTTACCTACATGAACATGCTTGTCAAAGTCTGGAAATCAACTAACTACTTTGGCAGGCGGCCGCGACACTCGACAGGCGGCCCGAGCGCCGTAGGGGTGTTAGGGGACGCCGCAGTGGTAACACGGTGTCTTCAACGATTATACTTCCTGCGCACGTATACATTTCCCGCGCTATATATTGAATTTTGTTAACGCATTGGAATGTCTTTTCTTGCGACATAAACTCAGGCATGGACACGGGGGATGGCCAAATTCAGAGCCTAATGCCGCCTCCACGAGTGCGTGTGACACTCTACAGGGAACCAGACCCCGCCCCGGGGGGACGGACTCCAACCAAACTACCCTGTGGGGCACTATAGCTCACGGCTAATAAGCTGGGTCAATTTGTGATGGTCTGTATGATAGAGATATGACCTAGATCCTTGCACTAGAAAAGTAGAAGCTCCACCAACCTTGAGATCAGCCCTCTCCTGGCTCCGTTCACGTTGCACACAGGAATAGCACACGGCACTGAATTCCACTTTAGAGATGACACTTCGTACAAAGTTTTAAGGACAGCAAATACTCTTGGCACGGCCAGTAGTCACGAGTTGATAAGTTTCGGAAAAAGTATCACCAGTGCACAGTGGAGAAAAAGCTGTTAGGTACCAAGGTGCCGTGGTCTTTCAGATACTCGAAGGAAACTCCGGATTTTAAATTCAACAATACTATATTTTAGGTAATTTTACATTGCAGATTTTTATAATTGACTTATTATAGAGCACATTTTTCACAACGTTCCAAACATAAACTTCAAAATTTAAATATATTTATAATTTTTCTCTATCTCGCCAGCAATGGCGAAATAGAGGTTTTATACGAGTTTAACACACAGCGCGGTGTGGTTGGGTCCAACTTTGACAGTAAGTGTGTGGCTACCCTTACCCTGCTCTGTGTGCGCAGCTCATCGCATATATAATATTTATTTTACGCTGATGTGTGTGATGTATGTGCGAAACATTAACAAAGAACACATGAACAAAGTGTCTTCTCCTTAATAAAAACAATAGGAAACGTGTTATTGGACACATTCTTAGTTTAAGTTATATCTAGTTATTTTAGGTCAGATTTAAATTACTCATTAGTCTTATTTTCTAGATTAGATTGTAATTTTAATGTTGTATAACTAAGATGCATCATTTATAAATTTAAAAAAACGCTGATGGTGTGGGCGATACCCTCTGGCCGTTGTAGGTATAAAAGTTAAACACTGTTAGTGCTGGAAATTTATAATAAATCACTCTTACATGCAAATACGTGTGCACTCGGCTACAACCAAAATGGAAGAAGAAACAAAAAGCAACGACAAGTTTAAAAATATTATCTGTAGTGGAACACTTATAAGCCAATAGATGGCGCTGTGCAATAATTCCCGAAACACAAAGAATATATACAAATTTTCAACTAGTAACAGATGGGCCTAGGCCTGCGAGGAACATTAGCCTCGCTGGAAGATCTTCCTTAGAGACGGAGGAGCATTCCATCTCGCTCCTCCACCCTATCGGGGCTCACCCTTCATATCTTATGTTGGTATTGCCAATACTCTGCATTGGCCGTCGCCTCACTCAGAAAGAGGGTAGACAGCAAAATTGATGGAGCGATGTTCTACCTACTTTATTCTAGGCAAAGACCGAACATATTCACTATATGCGCCCCATCGTCGCACTTTAGTTGGGCGTCACGGGATCTAGAACACGGTTACTGCACGATGACGGCCTTGTGCGTAACTGTCTTGGTACACCCCGGGGAACAGAATATACTGTAACGACCAGCGGTTTCTAACTTGTCCGGGATCTTGAATAAGAGACTGGTTCATACAATATATCTATATCTATACTAATATTATAAAGAGGTAAAGTTTGTGACCTTGTACGGGGTAATCTCTGGACCTACTAAATCGATTTTAATAATTCTCTTACTGTTGGAAAGCTACGTTAAAAGGGAGTTACGTCATAAGCTATATAACATGATGCTATATACCATGGAAGTTAGTAGTTTATATTATCAACGAAGAAACACTTTTTACAATCATGTGTTCTGCTCGCGGCCCGATACAATTCTGTTGTCGATTGTTTTGGGAGGCGTTCTAGAAATTTATTTCAAATAATTATATTTCTTAATATATTTGACGACTATAGAGGTTAGTCGTTACAGTACCGCATCATCGAGCAGAGCGTGACTCTGCTGTTACATCCGTATATAGCGGCCCTCTGCGATTTGCATGCTATGCTTGCTTAGCTTGGTCCCGCCTACACAATTCGTACACACTCGCACGTACTTTCACTACTTTTCATATGTTGTTCCCTCTTTCACCGTCTACCAATTGTTTGGTTTTAGTGAGTATCTCCGCCTCGGATAGCAATAGTACTTCTTCGGGGGTTTCTACCAGTGCTACTCTAGCGTGGCGAATCCCATACGCTGCCGCCACGCTTCCTCCGCGACGGTTAGTTCTCAATTGGATTATCTTTAGAGTCCAACTTTATGTTGTACCTAAAAATTGGGGATGACTTCCATATGTTGACTTACAGGCTAAGTTCCATTAGGAACTCACAACGACCACGTTCACAACCGCGATTTTTCCCGTACCACTTACTTGCAGGCGTTACAATGGTAAACCCAAGTGGAAAGGCTGTTCGATCCACCTCTTGACATGGGTCGTTGTGAGCGTTGTGATGATGACATCATTAGTGACGTTTTCGCCACGACCACAACGACCGCGGTCGCCTTGTGGAACGGCTAACTGAGCGTTTTGGGCGTTGTGAGCTACAAATGGAACTCCCCGATAATGACACAAAAATTGGCGATGTTGTTAAAGAATCTTTCTTTTATTTCATAAATAAAAATTAAGTTTATTTAATTATAGCCTATACAAATTAATATTAATTAAAAATTTAAAATATCCTATAAATAAACCTAACTTAAAAATATATATACAATAGTAAAAAAAAAAAAAAAACTAATATTAAAATAAAACCTATATTAAAGCCCGTCCAGCCCCACCAGACCACTGTCGCTGGGCATTGTACCTAGAAGGCTGGCAGCATTACCTCGCTGGATACAAAGGCTAATCCTTTGAGCGAGGTAAGCTCCAGCCTTCCGGTCTCCTGTTTTGTCCATTAGGCGTTTTAGGCGTGTTAGGCGTTAAATAAAAACACAATTAGAATTTCAGATACCACATATGTTTATTTATAAATAATATTTCGCAAGGGCGTAATATTCGCAGATTTTCATATCGACCTCGTCATATTCTGTAAAAAAAATACATAGCATTTAAATACTTGTCTTCTACGTACATGTTTTTTTATTTTATTGCATGAATTCAGCAGACGCCCACTTGATGGAAAGCGGTTACCATCGTCTATGGATATTTGTAACACCAAAGATGCTACAAATGCGCTGCTGCTTTCTTAAGGGAGACTGGAACATGTCCACTAATGCCGGAACACAAATCAAGGTTGTTATGGTGGCATACTCTAGACCAGGGGTGGTAGCCATCCAGATGGGAAAATGCCCTACCACCTGGCTATGGGTTATTTTGTCAGGTGCAGGAATGGAGAAAAAAATACTAATTCCTGCGGCCAGGTAACCTGTCGTAAGAGGCGACAAAACAACCTACAGACAGGTGGTAGGGCATTTGTCCGACTGGATGGCTACCACCCCTGGTCTAAAGCATGTCGCCATAACAACCTTGAGTTGTGTTCCGGCATTAGTGACCAGGTTCCAGTCTCCCTTAAGAGAGCAGCAGCGCATTTGTATCACCTTTGGTGTTGCAAATGTTCATAGGCAATGGTAACAGCTTTCCATCAAGTGGGTCGTCTGCCTGTCTGCTGAATTCCTGCAATAATAAAAAGACAGGTCTTGATTTATATATTAATTATGATGACATTTTAATTTTGATCAATAGGAGAAAAGATATGGGTCCGAATTTTGGCCCACTAAAGTGATAAACCACAAACGTCTGCACTCAGATGAGATGAGAATATTGAGATGGATGTGTGGTGTTACAAGAATGGATAAGGTAAGAAATGAGTGCATAAGGGGATCTTTGAAAGTTGCACCCGTGACTGAAAAATTGAGAGGAAGCAGACTAAGTTGGTATGGGCATCTTATGAGGAGGGATGAAAGTCACGTGACAAGAAGAATGTTAAACTACAAGATCGATGGGTACAAATGTAAAGGGAGACCAAAAAAAGATGGATGGATTGCGTGAAGGATGATATAATGATATAGAATAGAAATAGAATAGAAAACACTTTATTGTTCACCACATACACATAAAATAAACAATTTACAGTAGTCACATTAAACAGTAAAAGTAGGAGCAATGGGCGGCCTTATCGCTTTTGAGCGATCTCTTCCAGACAATACGGGCTATGGATTTTATCAACGGGAGATTCGCAAGTGTATGACGGTGGTGTGCAAATTAAATACATATATAAATAGGATATATAAATACCACACAATACATATACCTAAAATGAACAAAAAATAGAGAATAAATAATAACACATATTAATATTATATATACATACATACATAACTTCACGCTAGTTCCCTTGCGGGGTAGGCACGAACAACAGAGTGCCATTTAGGCTTATTCTTACACACCTCACTTGCCTCTTTGACATTCATTTGACATTATATATATACTAATATATATGTAGGAATCGTATTTGTTATTATAAAGTAACCATATGACGGAAGTAGTCAATAACCGGATGGAGTATTCTTTCATGTAGTAATCGGAAGTCGTTTAACCGGATGTCAACGTAGAAGCATTTATTATTAAGCTAACGGATATCGGAAATGGGGTAACCGGATGTTGGAAATTAATACGTATGGCAACTGAAGTGGCGCCACAGCATTACCGGATGGTGTCACTGCGGCGCGCTACGAGGACCTTATAAATACTGGGTGTTCGGGCAAAGGAGCGGCAGTCTTCAACCGGCATTCTTAAACCGACAGTCTACGACGGACAGTCTACATTAGTAGTCTTGGAGGAGGAGCACATAATATGTGGTCGATAATTACTGCTTGATAATCGCAGTATTCTTGGAGGGCAAATTGCTGCTCGACACCTGACAAGCGTGGATGCGATTCTTGGAGTTGTTCTAATATTTCTGTGTATTAGTGTGCAATATTTAATATCGTAATTGTAATAATTCTAGTGTAATAGACTTTGATTATAATATTTCAGATTATTATTGTTATTCTCGGAGCGTCATTCGTTCGCTCCCGGCGTGAACCCGACATATACATCATTAATATGTGTATAGCAACAGTAATAACTATACTATATGATATGTGGTGTAACAGAAGATGTATGTCAGAGTAGAGGAGTGTGGAAGGAAAGGACATATTGTGCCGAGCCCAATTAATTGGAATATTGTGAAAGAAAACAGAGAGGAGAAGAGATATGTACGCTACTAAATTGGAGAATAAAGGATCTAACTACACACTAGCCATCTAGCCGCCTGTATCTGCACGAATCATACAAGGCCATAAAAAAAGAAGCTAAAAGCTTAGTATTCATAACCATAAATTAAAATAAAACACCTTGGAACGCCTGCTCTCTACAGTTAGTCGCATTCAATGCGCATTGGTTCACGAACAACACTGTATGGCCATCTATAGAGCTCATGGCGCATTTAGGGTCCACAATTTCATTGTTGCAACTTGTTCGACATCCAGAACGAAGGAACATGACGTACATGGAGCAGAACTTGTTTTCTACTACGTCATACTCTGGAACGAAATAAATTGGGTAATTACATGGCGGTCGCATGATAATTACAAGTTTCTTTCATAAAGATGACTGTAGGGGTTGACGTAGGTAAGTTGTGGAGTCTGCAGGGATCCTTCAGCATCTAGGGAACGGAGGATTCATCCCCCTGTTGACGAAATGAGTTTGTCCTGCTTCCCGTGGCACTCTCAAGCACTGATGCACTAAGATCAGCATGGGCGTAACTACGTTGTAAGCCTCGCGCTCTTCCTGCCATAAGCGCGGGGCACATGGGAGGAGGGTGGTTTTAGTGGAGTATTGGCCCATGGGTGACCTCTCAACATAAGAGGTAAAATGCTGAGTCTCCACACATGCCGGCGATTGACTCTGGTGGCTGCGCTATCTTCAGTAGCTTAACTCTCGTCGCTTTAGTCTAATCCTTATCAAAGGACCCGGTAGTGAGCGAAATGCATTTCCCCGCCTCAAAAAAAAAATTAAAAAAAGTTGTGGAGTTCATCTATGACGGTTACTCCATTGGATATGGTGAAGCACCATAAGGCGAGAGACCATGGCACAATCGCCGTGCGAGGAGTACAAAATAAGACCACGAGTATTGTACTCTAGATGTAATTATTGCTTAATACTTTCATAGATTATATATGTAATGTAACATATTATAAATTAACCTAAAAGTAAATTGTATGTATAAACTAAAATTAAACTATAAGATCTAGTACCAGACCGCTGACAGTTGGATACGTGCCCAAAAGACTGGCCACATTGCCTTGCTATAATAGCTCGAGGTATGGATCAATCTTTTGGTCACGTGCGACATCCACCAGACGTTTGACTATGTCGCGATCATATCTCTCTGTCTTGCTTAATTAATTTAACTAGTGGTCGCCCGTAGTCGAAATTCAACCATAATAATTAATTTAAATTATAAGTTCGAACATCATTAAGGTTCGTTGTCAAAGACTATACTTCTATAATCACAGATTTCGCCAAGGCCATACTGTTAATTTGACTCTAACAATAAACAAAAGAGTATAATATGCGTGTGTGTGTCAAATACATGGTAGTGTGTGTAATGTTTTTTTTTTATTGATTTAATGTATTGTTTATGCATAATTTAAAACATATTAGCATTCTGCACTCCTTTTCTATATAAACTATTGATATACCTAAGTGTGCGAAATTTCATACTCCTAAGTCCGCGCAATTTTCGTAAAAAGGGATACATAGTTTTTGCTGTGTTTTTGCTTCATATGTAACTTTTTATAATATAGCTTGAGAAATAATATATTATAGTAGAAATTTGTACTAATGGCACGCGTATACAAGGTAGCTATCCCACTCTTCGGTGTAGACGCTCATCAAGAAGTATTGCTTTCGATTTCCCTGCAATCCCCAACAATTACTTGCACTAATACAAAGGATGTACATTGTTTTATAAAAAAAAAAGACATGACAAATGCAGTAATCACTTATAGGCAAACACTACATGCAATTTAATATTTTGTAGTATGAATAAACTATAATATAATTAATTTAAAGAAAAAGAAAAAAAAATATATGACTTTAATAGCTATTAAGTTCCAAACATAAAGAAATTTAAAAAAAAAGAGAAGTTAATTAGCAATGTGGGATGCAATAATTCGACGAAATTTGTAATATGAATTTGTATGTAGATATTTTGAAATCCACGATATTAAGGGGGCGTGGCTTCATTATTTTTGACAGTGTAAGCACTTCGTGATATTTCCTGTCAGTACGCACTCGCAGTCATGGCGGAAGGAAGCGAGCAGCATAACGAATTGACGGAATTGAACCCCGACGACGCCGAGTCTCAACAAAATGACGCACTTAAAAATGATTTAAAAGAGTTTCTTCGTTTATACGAAACATTTTGCAACTTTCTGCAACGTTTACTTTTTAACTCAAATGCGAGTACTATAGCTAAAACTAACTTTCTTCTATTATCCATGATTTCAGAAACACAACTAGATTCCAGTAAAGTAAACGGCTTACTGAAGCGGTAATATTGATGATAATATTGATAAATGTAATAGCCCAGTTCAGTATTTGCCATCTTGTGATAATATCGAAATTTCAGAATCACGATATTATTGACTGTGTAATATACCCCAATAAATACACTTTAATTAATAAGTTTTTAGTTTAATTTCTTATAAGACAAAAGAGCGAATACAATTTATACCACATAAGCAAGTGTAGAGTAGTAGCATAGATCTTTCACTGTTGAAACAATTATTTCTTTAAATGCCTTCTAACACTGGTCATATCTATCTAGTGAACTGGTATTCTTCATCAAAAAATATTCAGAAACAACACATACAAATAAAACACAAACGAATTGAGAACCTCCTTTGTAAAGCGCAAGTGAGATACGAACTCCATTTAAGTACCCCCTTAAAAGAAACTACAAAAATAAACGGACGTATATAATCAAATCGCAAGGGTTTCGTTTCAGCCAAAATTGCTACGACACCCCACCCCAAAAACAACAAACTGATTGTATACTCACTCAAAGATCCACGATACTCAGAACACATATTATTATAAATTATATGGCACACGCTTTGGAACCATTTGAACTTCATCTTCTGTCTGTTCAAACCGCAGGCTGTCCTGTGGTAGTCGTTACACTGGTAAGGATCGCAGTAGTCCATCCATGCTGGGTGAAAGGGCTGGTGGAATCGATTCTTAAAGCTCTCAGGCATTATTGGTTTCTTTATTATATCTGTGAAATAAGTATTTATCACTAGCTCACTTCGCTAGGCGTCATTAAAAAAATAGAATAATTAAGCTTTGCTTAGTTTTTGTTTAATGCATAAACACAGAAGGCGCTCGCAGTGCCTCCTAAGAGGATGTGCGCAATTCTTGCGTGGAACGTTATTGCTATAACATATTTGACAGGCGTTCCCATGCCTACTTCGCTGGGCGTAAAAAAATATTTTTACTTTTTTGATTAATCACAATCAAATACAGCTGTACAGTTTGTACACTTGCTCTTGCTTGTAGTGGTGGATGCTGGCAGTAGTTGGTGGAGTGTTGGTGCTTTCTTGTAGTACGGTGAAGAAAATACACCTTGTTGCTTACTGCGATTTATTCTCGGGGTAGTAGATCTTAGATGCTGATTCCTGGGTTCAACTTAGTTTTAGCTGGAGTCACTTGTTACGACTAATAGCAACTCGTAGCCACTTAATCACAAAGTATTTGTGGGCATTATTTATACTAATATCCGAGGCTGATTGGCAGGTTTGACACATCGGTTATCTGGATATGCAGGTTTCATTACGATGTTTTCCTTCACCGTTAGCACGTGGTAATTACAACAATATACACTAGGGCAGAAGATTGCCTAAGTGGTGCTTCCGACCAGGCTTCGAATCCGCGTTTCAGTTTGGGACGCGTGCGCTAACCATTAAGCTACCACGGCCTAGGTGGTAAGACCAAACCCCAAGCTCAGAGTGAAGTCAGCTAAAGGAAGCCGATCGCGCCGCAGTGCGTTATAAAAACTTAGTATTAAATAATCGAATTAAGTACGGATCCAGGTGGAATAGTTTCCAGTGGATATATCACCGTCAATTTGTAAATACCGTTAGATTATAATATATCTCGCGAGATTGTAAACTGTCGAAATATTGTACATACATACATACATAACTTCACGCCAGTTCCCTTGCGGGGTAGGCACGAACAACAGAGCGCCATTTAGGCTTATTCTTACACACCTCACTTGCTTCTTTGACATACATAACTCTTGTCATGCACGCTCGTCTGTTCTTAAGGCTCCTAACATCACCTTCTGCTAGTACACGATCAATTTGATCATGGAAAGTGTGTCGTGGCCTTCCACGACTTCTGCATCCATCCACTTTTGCATTGTATATCTGTTTATTCATTCTTTCATCATGCATTCTTTCTACATGTCCGAACCACCGGAGCATTCCTTTCCTTACCTTCACCCCGACACTCTCTTTCAGACCAACTCTCTTTCTTACTTTGGTATTACGAAATATTGTGAACCGTAAAATATACAATTTCCTACATCTTGAAGCCGGCGCCAAGTGAAACATAAAAATTATATTTTGCAATATTTTGTTGTAAACATGTATATAGTAACTTTTATGTTTTTCATGACACCGACTTCAGGACATTGTAGAAAATTTAAATTTTTAGTTACTCTTTAATTTTTTATTTCTAAGAGAAAATTTCATTATTTTTCTTATCATTATACCAGAATTATTAATTACCTACTAAATAATAAATACATACATGATGTCACCACTTTCGAAGTGCATTTACTTAGTTTTTGGACTAACACCTGTGTTTTATTTCTAACTCTATGAATACAGAACAACATACTGTAAGACCGACCGATCGGCGCGCGAGGTACGTTCCATTGCGTACCAGTTCATAATTTGATGACGTCACGTCGATAGATTATAATGTACCGAGAAGTAATACGTTAAATTGTAAGCAGTCTGTTACGGTTCACAATATTTCGACAGTTTACAATTTCGCCAGATAGATTATAATCTAACGGTATTTACAATAATGCCAGATTGACAGATATATTTACTATTAACCACACACGCAAAGCACGCGTTTGCTTCTGTTTGAAATGCTTCACTTCATTTGCCGCTTTTGTCCACGTTGGCCCCGTCTATACTTTTATTCGTCTGAGATGTTAATATATTAATACTTACATTTATATCGGTCTCGTATGTAATTTGGATTGTCAAACTTCGCAGACGGGCTGTAAGACAATTATCAAGAGTTATTTTTAAGTTTTCGGTATTTCGCATTAATCCTTACAAGCGGCATCATAAAAATACACTTTTGTTACATTTGGTCGGTTCAATTCTCAGATGAAGCAAGAAACTTTTTAAAACACAACAGCTTAAATTCAGTTTTACTTGTTTAAAAAATAAATCGTGATCAGAAAGAAGGCTGGCTCATATTTCGCCCAAGAAATAAGCATCGCTATACAGCGCGGCAATGCAGACCGCCTTCTGGGCACGCTCCCATCTGGCAGCGATTTGTTATGCAGTCTATAATCGCTTGTACTATTTACTTTATTTCTTCTAATAGTTTAGATAAATATAAATAAAACACGTATGGAAGCGAGAGTTGGGCATGGAAGAGAGAGCATGAAAGTAGAGTAAACGCGGTCGAGATGCGAGCACTGCGCAAAATCTGCGGAGTGACGCTCGCGGACCGCGTTCGTTGTACCGAAGTAAGAAAGAGAGTTGATCTGAAAAAGAGTGTCGGGGTGAAGGTAAGGAAAGGAATGCTCCGGTGGTTCGGGCATGTGGAAAGAATGACTAAACAGATATACAATGCAAAAGTGGATGGATGCAGAAGTAGTGGAAGGCCACGACACACCTTCCATAATCAAATTGATCGTGTACTAGCAGAGGGTGATGTCAGGAGCCTTAAGAACAAACGAGTGTGCATGACAAGAGTTATGAATGCCAAAGAAGCAAGTGAGGTGTGTAAGAATGGGCCTAAATGGCGCTCTGTTGTTAGTGCCTACCCCGCAAGGGAACTGGCGTGAAGTTATGTATGTATAAATAAAACGCCAATAATAAGTCATACGGTCCACACCGAGTTTTATTTGAAAGAAGCAACTGCGACCAATTAATAATATTATATCGGTTTCAGATCGGGTTACGAATATGAAATTATTTCCGATTATCAGTTAGTTTCGGATAGTGTCAATTACGGATATTAGAATTTCAAGAAATTGTAACAGTAAAATATAAATAGCTAATGACTGTGCTGTATTATTTGGTAGTCCAGTCGATCATATAAGTAACTAGCTGTGCCCGCGACGTCGTCCGCGTGGAATTTGCCTTCAAAACCCCACGATATTGAAACATTCTTCATTGGTGCTCCGCTCCTATTGGTCTTAGCGTGATGATATATAGTCTATAGCCTTCCTCGATAAATGGGCTATCTAACACTGAAAGAATTTTACAAATCAGACCAGTAGTTCCTGAGAAAAGCGTGTTCAAATAAACAAAGAAACTCTTCAGCTTTATATATTAGTATAAGATTATTATAGCAACTCATTTTAAAGCAGGTAACGCTTTCGACTGCAAAAACAAAATGATAATAAAGTTTATTATGATTTTGTTAAATTATAATGGTTTTTGTTTATTAAAACTTTCATTTACACTCCGCCCTTACCCGAAATTTTTTGAAACTTGTATATCAGATTCGGTTTCGGTTACGGATAGAATTTTGTTTCGGATATCCGATAGTTTCGGTTACGGGTAGAATTTTGTTTCGGATATCCGATAGTTTCGGTTACGGATAGAATTTTATTTCGGATACCCGATAGTTTCGGTTATGGATAGAATTTTGTTTCGGATATCCGATAGTTTCGGTTACGGATAGAATTTTGTTTCGGATATCCGATAGTTTCGGTTACGGATAGAATTTTGTTTTGAATATCCGATAGTTTCGGTTACGGATAGAATTTTGTTTTGGATATCCGATAGTTTCGGTTATGGATAGAATTTTGTTTCGGATATCCGATAGTTTCGGTTACGGATACAATTTTATTTCGAATATACCATAGTTTCGATTACGGATAGAGTTTTATTCCGGATATCTGATAGTTTCGGCTACGGATAGAATTTTATTTCGGTTATCCGATAGTTTCGGTTACGGATAGTTTTATTTCGGATATCCGATAGTTTCGGTTACGGATAGAATTTTATTTCGGATACCCGATAATTTCGGTTACGGATAGAAATTTATTTCGAATATCCAATAGTTTCGATTACGGATAGAGTTTTATTTCGGATATCCGATAGTTTCGGTTACGGATAGAGTTTTATTCCGGATATCCGATAATTTTAGCTACGGATAGAATTTTATTTCGGATATCCGATTGTTTCGGTTACGGATAAAATTTTCTTTCGGATATCCGATAGTTTCAGATATAATTTTATTTCGGATATCCGATAGTTTCTTTTATGTTTACGGAGCTCCAGCACATCCCTAGTTTTTACCATAAAGGTATATCATGTCTCTAAGGTATTTACATACTTCTAAGGTGAATGTTCTACTAGGTACAAATTTAGTACGTTTTGCGTTAAAGGTCAGTATACTGAAATAGGGCGAATCTAATTCACTATGATATAACAGGATGCCAATCATTGGGGCATCAACAAAAGTATTTACCCTACTATATTTTTAAACTTTCTTACTTCGTCTGGTTGTATGGTCGGGGACCTTTATACGCTCCATCTAAAAATAAAAATTATTAGGTTAAAGTCAATTTCGTCATTTGTTCTTTTTTTTGTTGCATAACTTCAGCAGACAGGCAGATGTCTCACCTGACGGAAAGCAGACCACGTACTTCAAAGTGGACGGTCTGAAAGCAACTAGGATTTAACGCTGGGATGATGGTGAGTTAAAGCCTAATAAACGTGCGAGTCAAGCTCTTGTCGTCGTTTGGACAGAAAATTTCGAAATATATCTATATTCTAGGATATGCCCGCGACTTTGTCCACGCTTGGCTTGAAATTCCCGCAGGATACTCGGGACACAGAGTAACACAGCATTTAAAAGAGCGTAAGCTATCCTTTTAATGAAAACTGTGCCGGAATAAGCTAATTTTTATGTACCCCAACAACTACAAACCGCTCCAGGGAAAATTCCCGTGGTAAAAAATGTTACACATCTTATTACATAAAATTTGCTGTCGATCAGTAAAAAAAATCTTAATCTAGCCATTTTAAATCATTCCCAGAAAAAAAGTGGCGCAGATTTTAAGTCTAAGAATTTGCTGTTGATCAGCGAAAACCGGAATGAAATCGGCGCAGTAGTTTTTACGTGAATTCCAAACAATCTAATATATAAAATTCTCGTGTCACAGTTTTCGTTGCCATACTCCTCCGAAACGGCTTGACCGATTTTGATGAAATTTTTTGTGCTTATCCGGTATCTATGAGAATCGGCCAACATCTATTTTTCATCCCCCTAAATGTTAGGGGTAGTCCAACCCTAAATTGTTTTTATTATTTTTTAGACAAAATTTTTAATTTCTCTTTTTTTATGATACAACATACAAAAATACATACAACCCTAAATTTTCACCCCTCTACGATCAACCCCTATTTTTTATTTGTTAATTATAAACTTTAATTTTTTTGGCAAGATTTTTAATCTTATTTTGTCATGAATTAGAATAAAAAAAATATATTACTCTTTTAGATTCACAATTAGAACCGGTAGGTGGCACTGAGATCGGGTTCTGGAATCCTCCTAATCACCTGGAGCGATTTTGGTGATTTTGTTTTTGTGTGTTTGTGTGGGTATCCGGATGGTTTAGATTCGCAATTAGAACCGGTACGTGGCTCTAGAATCGGGTTCTAAAATTTTATTTTTTAAAGGCAGGACAACGTCTGCCGGGGCCGCTAGTAATATTATAGATATATATCTAGTTAAGAAATAAGTTGTCGCTTGGTAACCCGTTCCTATACTTAACTTACCAACCGTTCATTTGCCTCAATATCAGGTATAATTTGACATAAGCCCCATGCAAGTAATGTCTAAGGCAAGTTAATATGTCAATTCTTTACCACCATTTTATCGTAAGCGACATCTGGACCTTAGTATATTTTAAGTTACAAAAGATATTTTGAACTTTTTATATGTTTTAAGAATTTCAGTTTTTGATTCAGCAGGATCTAATCTACCTAAAACGGAAAACCTTAAAACAAAATAATTGCGTAAAATGCCTTTTGCAACAAAAAATGTACTAAAATGCAAATGTCCCTTCCGATAAAATAGCGGTAAGGCTCGGTGTAGTAAGATAGAGGAAGTGGCCGTAAGTAGATGTCTGTCCAAATGTTGATAAGAACTTATTCGCAGGTAAACTAATGCTGATATTAGAATGATCATCAAATTGATTCAAGTTACATGTATCAATCAGTGATTCATATAAACATAAACTGGAATAATTGTATATCACTGAATACCATCGTGCTGTCAGTTGTGTGCCTTATGTATCAACCAGTGATTCATATAAACTTAGACTGGAATAATTGTATGTCACTGAATACCGTCGTGCTGTTAGTTGTGTGCCTCATGTATCAACCATAAACTGGAATAATTGTATGTCAATGAATACCGTCGTTCTGTCAGTTGTGGGCCTTATGTATCAACCAGTGATTCATATAAACTTAGACTGGAATAATTGTATGTCACTGAATACCGTCGTGCTGTTAGTTGTGTGCCTCATGTATCAACCATAAACTGGAATAATTGTATGTCAATGAATACCGTCGTTCTGTCAGTTGTGGGCCTTATGTATCAACCAGTGATTCATATAAACTTAGACTGCAATAATTGTATGTCACTGAATACCGTCGTGCTGTTAGTTGTGTGCCTCATGTATCAACCATAAACTGGAATAATTGTATGTCAATGAATACCGTCGTTCTGTCAGTTGTGGGCCTTATGTATCAACCAGTGATTCATATAAACTTAGACTGCAATAATTGTATGTCACTGAATACCGTCGTGCTGTTAGTTGTGTGCCTCATGTATCAACCATAAACTGGAATAATTGTATGTCAATGAATACCGTCGTTCTGTCAGTTGTGGGCCTTATGTATCAACCAGTGATTCATATAAACTTAGACTGGAATAATTGTATGTCACTGAATACCGTCGTGCTGTTAGTTGTGTGCCATAACTGACAGCACGTTGGTATTCAGTGACATACAACTATTCCAGTTTATGTTTATATGAATCACTGGTTGATACATCCAAATTGAAGAGTGGAAAATTAATTGACGTTTTAAAACATAATCATACTCACATACTAATAAAATAAATAAATGTAGAGAAATTAAACAACACCTCACGTGCATTACGACTCCGAAACTGGTCACCTATAAAGATTCTCATTAAACACACATTAAATGAATCACAAAGAATTAATTGGAAGTTAATTAACCATGTATGAATCGTAATTTTATTTCGAATAATGAGATAAAGGCACATAATAGCATGAAATAATAAGCACGGCAAGTCCCGTTAGACTCATACAGACATTCACGAATCGTTATTATAATATATCTGGATCGTGAAAATTAGAGAGAAATACCACGAATAGTGGTTACGCTGAATATCGAACGCGGATTTTTTTTTCCCCTCTCTATCCGGACGAACTGGATTATCCGGGCTTATTGCTTTTTTATTTTTCTTTTATTTTTTTGTTTTATTTCTTTATTTTCCAAATTTTTACAGACTTCTTACATTCTGTACATTTTACTGAACTATTTATATAATTATCTTATTTTATGTGTTACACGTTTTGATACTATTTGTTTTTTATCTTTAAGTATTGTGGCGACCGAGGGTAGAACTTTCTGGCAGCGTAAGCCGGTCTCAAGACTTCTAGAAAAAGGTAGAAGATTCTGGAAGTAAAAAACAAGGACTGATATATTTCAGAAAGGGATAGACGATGAACGAATATTCTAGAATAGAAAGTTCGGGAAGGAAAAGACAGAGATAGATAGATTAGAAAGGGATAGATGTATAAATGAAAGTTCTCGAATAGAAGTTTCGGGAAGGAAAAGACCGAGATAGATAGATGTTTAGAAAGGGATAGATAGTATATAGAGGAATAACGAAATTATACGTTCCAGAAAATTCTTCCGGGTACCTATATAAGCAGCGTGAGGCGCGCCTACCGGGTAGTTTTAGAGTTGAGTCAGTTCAAGACAGTGAGGCGAAAAGTGCGATACGGAAGAGTTGGAACCACAGTTTAATAGAAGACAGTGACGAGTTTAGTGGTGAATTTAGTGAAAACTTTAGTGAAGGAGGTGGGTAGCGTAGTTCGAGAGAAAACCAGAAGCGAGCTACACGCGGTAGTATCGCAGGCGAGCACTGCAGCAGCAGGTGGTCTACGCAATATCGGCGACGGTACTGTGAACGAGACAACTTATCGTCGGGACAGTGCATCGTTAGTCGTGCGTATAGGGGCAACCCTGCGGAGAGATATTACGCGCGGCTGTGTAAGTCAATAAAAGCGTTACTTAAAAAACTGGTGTTTCTTTCCAATCCCAAATGCGTACCCCGCTCACACGTAACAGTATTTTGATAATATATATACTTTTACATGTATCTTATATATTTTTTAACTTACAGTATTTTGTACAACTCTATTCCTAATACTTATGCTATTTCCATTTTACATTTCCCAGAGTTCCTGTACTATGATGTTTTATTTTACTACTGTTTATTTCTTATCTATTTATGCTATTTTGTTTATTCTTAGACTATTATCGTTTTTTATCTGTTAACACGGAATATTTGGCTACCAAATGTTACCAGTTCAATAAATAGCATTACCTTATTAAGATATGAAGTTTAGGTATTGCCGATGAGAGCAAGGGAGAAGCCTTGGTAGTCAGCCTTGACATCGCTAAGGCATTTGACCGGGTCTAGCATAGGGAAGTTCTCACGAAGCTGCCATATCACTCGGGATACCTGAAGGGCATTGCAAATGGCTATCCAGCTTTGTTGGTGGACTTAGCATCAAGGTCGCCGTCGACGATTGCTGCTCTACCACCAAGCCTATCAATGCTGTGCTGTCACAAAAAAAATGCGATCGCAGCGCCACCTTTTTCACTATTTTCGTCTATCCCACGAAAATGTCATTTATCGGTATAAAAAGTATCATAAATTACGCCCCGTGATATAAGCTAGCGCTACGTCGAGTTTCACTACAATCCGTGCAGTAGTTTTCAAGTCATGCTCTGACAGAAAGACAGACAGACAAAACTCCTAAAAATTGCATTTTCGGAATCTCTTGCTCTGAAATATTCCCCAGATTTTTTTCACATTTTAAACGCATTGTACAAACTCTAACCATTTATAGATTTATTATCTTATATATAAAATTCTCGTGTCACAATGTTCGTTCCCATACTCCTCCGAAACGGCTGAACCGATTTGTATGACATTTTGAGTTCATATCGGGTAGGTCTGCGAATCGGCCAACATCTATTTTTCATACCCCTAAATGATATGGGTGACCCACCCCTAAATATTTTTGTCATTTTTTTTATTTTGTTTTTTTTTTATGATTCGGCATTAAAAACTACATACAATCCAAAATTTTCATCCTTCTACCACTAACCACTGTTTTTTAATAGCGATATTAGTATTTTAATAATTTTCTACTGGGATGATTTAGATTCAAATTTGAACCAGGTTGATAGCACTGCAATCGGGTACCAGAATTTAGGTGTTTTTTGTTGTTATATGTGTTCAAGTTTGTTCCGGAATGGTTTAAATTAACGATTGGACCCAGTAGGTGGCGCCGCGATACTCCTAAACGGTGGGCTTGATTTTGATTTTTTTTTTTGTTTGTTCAAGTGGATTTGAGAACAGTTTAGATTAACATTTGGTCCCGGTAGATGGCGCTGGAATCGGGTTCTAGATTTTATTTTTTTAATGGCAGGACGTCCGCCGGGTACAGCTAGCCTATATATATATAAATGAATCATAGAAATGTATGTACCCGCATAACTTGAGAATGACTTTACCGATTTTGATGATTTTGTTTTTGTGTGTTTGAGTGGGTTCCCGGATGGTTTAGATTCACAATTGGAACCGGTAGGTGGCACTGAGATCGGGTTCTAGAATCCTCCTAATCACCTGGAGCGATTTTGGTGATTTTGTTTTTGTGTCATGAAACAGTCTTTTAGGAATTCAGAAAATATGGCGGTACGAAGTTCGCCGGGTCAGCTAGTAGTATATAGATAGATAATCCATCACATACACTCTTGGCGTCACCCGGCAAGCGCCGTATTAAGGAAGACATGAGACAAATTATTTTTTCTAATTCTGTTTGCAAAAAATTATTTAAAACCAATTTGTAAATTACTACGTAAAAACTAGAGGAGAGTGAAAATTGTGTTGTATTCCCTAAAGGCTGGCAACGGATTGTATTCCCTTCTGTTGTTGCAAACGTCCATGGTGACGGTAACCATTTTCCATCAGGCTATTTGTTTGCCTGTTTAGCAGCTTCGCAATAAAAAAGATCCTAAATAAATAAAACGAAAGCATAACACAAAAGAAAGACATTTTGATAGTAATACTCCAGTCATTTATTTTCAAAAAAAGAAACTATTTTTTTGTAAATTTTCAATTTATAATAATTGCACCATTTTATTATTTTTTTTATTATTTTTTCGTCAATTTCAATGTCGTTATTAATAATAAGTATTATTATTTGTATTTTTTTTTTGTATGTTTTTTAAACTTACAAACTAAGAAAAACAATACTCGACACACACCATGCATACAGACCCATAGAGAAATACAATTAAATCACATGAAATTATCGCAGATATTTTACAAAAGTAAGAAACATTCATAAATAATTATTTTAAAAAATACTTCTTAGACACAAACATAGAACAATTTATCCAATAAAAATATGGCTTTTTAGTCATACTTCAAAGTCTATATACACTTTTCATATCTTACACACTTTATTTTTCAATTATTCATTTCTGCACAAGCGTAGCGTGGATATTCTGTATAGAGGCTGGTCCAAAGCGACTGCATGATTCTCTTGTATTCTGAGTTGAGACACATTGAATATATAAGCTGTATTTGATTCTAGATAAGACATATTCGATTATAGAATAAGCAATATTTTATTCTAGAATGAGCCATGTTAGATTCTAGAACAAGCCATATTTGACTCTAGAATGAGACCTATTCAATTCTACAATAAGCAATATTTTATTCTAGAATGAGCCATGTTAGATTCTAGAACAAGCCATATTTGACTCTAGAATGAGACCTATTCAATTCTACAATAAGCAATATTTGATTCTAGAATAAAACATATTCGGTTCTAGGATGAGACATATTCGATTTTAGAGCGAACCATATTTGACTCTAGAATAAGCAATATTTGATTCTAGAATGAAACATTCGGTTCTAGCATGAGACATTCAATTCTAGATTTAGCTATACCTGATTCTAGAATAAGCCATACTCGACTATAACGAACCATAGGTAATTCTAGAAGAAGCAATAGCCTTTACCGATACTGGAATAAACCAAAGTAACAGTTCTACAGTGAATGCCAAGGTTAGTATGGGCCATACATATATCGGACTGGACCTTAATGATTCTACAACTAGCCTTGCCGACACTAGAGACAAAATCTCTCAGCTACACTTATGGAAATACATTATTTTGTACGTATAGGAATGTTTTATATAAAAGCAATGGTAAAATTTAAAAAAAAAAACAATCCAACTGTATTCCTCTATAGCCTTTACAACAGACAAAATTACACATCTTATAAAGTTCTAAATATTCCTATAAAAATTAACAAAACGAAATCCACAAATAACTAAGACAATTATTATAAAAATTCTAATTGAATAATAAAGCAAAAAAAAAACAATAATGAGTACATTATTACCATTTTTTTTTCTAAAGGAAAAATAAATGCTAGCATTTTATTTTCATTCAACAATTAGAAAATGCTTGTTTTCAGTAAATGTTACAATGTAATAATAGAGTAATGTAAGAAGATTGGAAATTACAATCGCCCAGTAAAAAATGGTTAAATTGAAAAATCTTCCAAATCTACATCTAGATTGTGCCGCAGGTCGTATTACTTCAGGAGGAATAACATAAGAAGGATGGCATAGGATGGTCTTTTACTGAACAATAATATTACTCTTCCTGAACCGTTTATCCGTGCAGGAACGGAGAAAGAATACAATTTCCTGCGACCTGGCGGCCTGTCGTTTTTTTTTTATTGGACTTGACTTTATGTTGTTGGTCCGAAGACCTTACAACTTTACCGGGGTCTTTGGGGCGAGTGCCTTCGCGAAGCGAAGGCGCTCGAGCCCGGGGGGCAACTTGCTCGAGGGAGCTCCCTAAGGAGTTTTACCTCGGCTGGACTGTTGCCATGAATGGGGAATGAATTTAATGATGCCCACCATAGGGCGACACAAAATACTAATTGAGAACGGGCGACGGGTAATATAAAGCCCGAAGGGAAGGATCACGGCGGGCCGGGATCGGTGGTTTGCGGTGGCCTACGCTATCTTACTGCCGTTTCGCAACGTGTTATGGCTGGGAGAGAAGAAACGGCGAAAGAAACTTCCCAGCAACACGCCTAGTCTATCCTGTGGGGTGAGCTATGTCTCCTAGCGTCCCTCGCGGGGACGTGGAGAGATCTTGATTGGCGGCGTCTGAGACGCCGCCGTCTGTGTCTGTCTGTCGGTGCCTGCCAGCCTACTGTTCTAACCGTGGGCGGACTGATCCGGGCCAGCCGTTTCGTAATAACGTCGACTCTGTCCGTCAGGACGTTACGCGGTCGTCGCACAAGAGCCTTTCGACGAGGCTTATAATCGGACGCGGACACGACGAGCGGATTTCGATGGTGCGGCGCGAGATCGAAATACTTACGCGAGAGCGACGTAATGTAGTTTTTGATGGAGGGAAGCTCCAGATCGCGGTGGAGGTCGACGTTACGCATATAGAGGGGAGCACCGACGGCTCTGCGCATGAATTTATTCTGCACGATTTGCAGTTTATCTAAAAGGGCAGGCTTGACATGGCCGAATACCACACTCGCGTATGTCATGATCGGGAGGATGCATGTTTTATACAGAGTAAGCTTGTGTCTGAGGGACATTTTGCTTCGTTTGTCTATCATGGGTGCTAAACGACCCATCACAAATCGCGCTCTATTTCGGACTATAGTGATATGCTCGTTGAAGCGCAAGTTCCGATCTAGGGTGACACCAAGATATTTGGTGTACTTTGCCCAGGGGATTTGTTGGTCATAGAGCGAAATGGTTTTTAGGCGAAGGCTAGCGCGTTTGGGGGAGCGAAGCGTGCCCGGGGAAAAGAACATTGCTGCGCTTTTCTCCGGGTTTACCTCTATCCTCCATTTGCGAAACCATTCGCCTAGTTCTGTGACAGCTGTCTGCAGCCGGATGCAAGCCATTTGTCGGTTTTGATCTGATGTATAGAGTGCGGTGTCATCCGCAAAGAGGGCCAACTCCACATCTGGAGTTTTTGGGATGTCGCTGGTGTACAGCGTGAAGAGTAGTGGCGACAGGGCCGAGCCCTGTGGTACACCGGCTGTGAGTGGGTGAGGGGACGAGCGCGTTCCCTCCACTCGAAAACGGAAGCTACGACCTAGGAGGAAGTCTCGCAAGATGAGCACGAGTCTGTCTGGCATACCGAACTGGTACAGCTTGTAAATCAAGCCGTTGTGCCAGACCTTGTCGAAGGCTTTTGCTACGTCTAGAAACAGTGCGGCTGTTCCTATAGGGCGGGGGCGATGGGCAAAGTGAGATAATATGTGCTCCGTGATGCGGTGCACCTGTTGGACGCATGAGTGTCTGGCACGGAAGCCAAATTGCTCATCGGGTATTAGATGTTTGCTGAAGGCAAAATCTCTAAGTCGAGAGAGGATGACCCTCTCGTAAAGCTTGCTGAGTGCGCTCAGTAGGCTGATTGGACGGTAGCTAGACGGTTTATTAGCCGGTTTTCCCGGCTTGTGAATACCGATGACATCTGCTTCCTTCCAGATCGCGGGAAAGGAGCAGTTTGTTATGGCGGCATTGAAGATGCTCACTAGAATTATAATTAGATGGGCGGGTAGGAGTTTTAAAACGCGATTGTTGATGCCATCGGTCCCTGGGGCCTTTCGCGGTTTGAGAGACTTGATCAGATCTTGCACTTCTTCGACCGTGACCGTGTCGAGTGTGGTTTCCGCTGGTAAGGAGGATCTACGTTCGACCTCGGAGTCTACCTCCGTCAGGTGTGACTGGTCGACGTTTTGCGTAGTGGGGGAGCATTGAAGCTCTAGACTCTGAGCAAGGCACTCGGCCTTCTCCTCGTCATCGAACGCCTCGGTGTTGTCGGCTCTTTCTAGCGCGGGTATGACAGTAAGGGTGTCTGATTTGAGAGCTCTAGCCAGCTTCCAGTATGCCTGGTGAGTTGGCTCGATATCCCTCAACGTTCTGTCCCAACGTTGTTCCCTGACTTCCCGGATACGTAGTTTGACCTCGCGCTCTAGTTCGCGGAGTCGGACTCTGTTATCCTCGGTGGGATATCTGTCGTGAGCTCTGGAGGCGGCTCTCTTTTCCCTCAGCAGTACCCTCACCTCGTCCGGCAGGCATAAGTGGCGGTCATCCTCCACTGGCACCTGCCTGGACGAGTTCCGCACTGCGGATTGAAGGTGGCTGGTGAGGGCCTCGATTGCCGTCTCCGTGTCATGGCGGGACACGATGTGGTCCGGGATGCGGTCCAGGTCTTGTGAGCTGGTTGCCTTGAGGAGGGTCTCAAGTCTCAACCAATCCACAGAGGTCCTAGTTTCAGATGTCTGGTCTGTCTGTGGTCCTAATCTGAGGATAACCGGACGATGGTCCGAGTCGATATCGTCCATCGTTTCGATCGAATGGAACTGAAGGGTTACGCCCCTCAGTAATGCTAGGTCGAGAGTGTTTGGGGTCCCCCAGTCGCGGTTGGGGGGGTATCTTGTGGGGGTCATGGGAGTTAGTATATCAAACAAAAGATTGTCTGATATATTTATTAGGGCTCTGCCATTGGGGTTAGTGGTATTGCAATTCCACTGCTCGTGTTTGCAATTCAGATCTCCGGCTATAATAACAGCCGGGCCTAAGTTGAATAGGGTTTCTAGGTCTTTCTTAATAAGGGTTTTTTGGCATGCGAGGTATGCTGAAACTATGACTAGAGGTTGGTGGCCAGTCATTGCTAGTCTGCAGGCGGATACCTCCATACCGTCTAGTGGGGGGGTGACTACAGGCATGCAGTGTAGGGATCTTCTGAAATAGATCAGGGTGCCGCCACCACGGCCTACCCTGTCATGTCTAGTGATCCGATAGTTAGAGATCTTTGGATCTCTATTACTCGGTTTCAGGAAGGTCTCCTGTACTAGTAGTATATCTACTTGATTGGTAACCAGGAAGTCATGGACCAAGTCGCGCTGGTTTCGAAGGCCATTGGCGTTATAAGTCGCCAGAGTCAATGAGCGTGGTTTATTTCTACCTACATGCGCCATTTGTTACCGGTAACAATAATTTGACTAGGTTGTTTAGTTACAACGATCTAAGTATTTGGAGGAGGTACGCGTGATCCATTTCGATCACGAGTTGATCCCGGAGGGAGGGTTGTGTTGACTCTGAAACTTGCCTCAGTTTCCGAGCCAAGAGTTGGACCTCTTGCAGGTCGAAGGGCAAGTTCTTGGCGAATTTAGTCGCCAAAGCTAAGTCCTCCGCTATAGAGTGGTGGGCCGATGGCCCTGAAGGTCCCTTAGAAATGGGGGCGAGGGCGGGGGCGGGGGTGGCCGAGGGTAGGCCGGCCATAACTGGGGCACGCGTCCTTAGCGGAGGGAACGCTTCCGTCGTGGGAAGACCCGTCCAGTGGTTTACCACTGGGGGGGGGGCCGCCACGAATGCGGGTTTGTTCGGCACTTTTCTAGTGCCTTTTTGGGCATTGCCCTTTCCGACCTTACGTTTGGGTCGGGGGGCGGCAGGGCAGCCTCTGTAGTTAGCGGGGTGACCCGCTTGGCCGCAGAGGATGCAGCTCGGTGGCTCCGGGGAGTCCCGGGTGCGAGTGCACTCCGAGGTCCCGTGGTCGCCCAGGCACTTGACGCACCTGGGACGGGATTGACAATGTAGGGCAGAGTGCCCATAAAGTTGGCAGCGATGACACTGCCGCAGTGTATGTTTTTCGTGTGGACGTTCCACACGAAGGCCAGAGAGGCCACAGACCTTCTCAAGATCGAAGATCTTTTTCCCCTCTGGGGAGAGGTCGAGGACAACCAATACTAGGTTTAGAGGGGACTTTGTGGCGTCGCCTCTGTGCATACGGTGCACTTCGTGCACTGGTAGGGCTTGGGACTTAAGGTCCTCTAGAATATAGGAACTTTCAATTTCCTGAGGAAGTCCGCGGATTACAGCCCGAAGGCGTTTTTCTTCTGGCAGGGCGTAAGTGTAGTAACCGATTTTACGGTCACATAATAAAGTAGTTAGGGCGCGGTGGTCACTTGAAGACGTGACCATAACTTTGATGCCGTGTTGAGTATCACGGGCTTCTTTTATGGAGATTGCCTTACCTGGCAGTTCTTTAGCGAGTTGAAGCCAATGGGCTTTCTCGCGGATGGTCAGGGGTGGCGGCGGGCGTTGTGAAGGTGGCCCAGGGCGGCTGGAAGGTGCCGCTGTCGGTGTTGTGCCCGCTGTTGGGGCGGGGTTGGGGGGGACCTCCCTCTGGGTCTTACGTTTTTTAGTACGATTAACGGTTATAAAACCGTCATCGTCTTCGCGGTCTAAGGGGATGTTCGCGGGAGGCGCGACATCCATAGGAGTAATTTCATCGGCCGGTGGAAGAGGGGCATCCCTGAGGTTTTGCGGACCTTCAGAGGATAAATCGATTTCTCGACGAGAATCGATTACGCGATGGATGGGCGAACGTGAACGCGATGTCGTCGAACTCGCAGAGCTCGAACGCGGTTTTGTCGATGCGGAACCGCGAGAAAACGAGGCGCGCGACTTTGGTGCCACACGATGGGCATCGTTGAGCGGGGGTGCGGGCGGCGGGCGCACTGGTAACGCGGCGGGTATGGATGCGGGGGGCGCGGGCGCTACGGCAGAGTGCAGGTGGACCGCGGTAAGCGCGGCGGCGGGGGTTGCGGGGCGTGCGCTAGTCGCGGCAGGTGCGATGGTCGCGGCAGATGCGGGTGCGGGGAGGGGGGCCTGCGCGGGGGCCCTTTGCACGTGTGACTCGCGGGACACAGGTTTCTCGGAATTAAGTTCCGAAATAACGGGCACCATTGATTGGGACTCCGGAGTCCTCAAAAATTGGTCGAGAGCTTGAGGGAATTGCTGTCGTAAAAACGACAGCAAACCCTCTAGCAACGATGGGGAGGGCTCCACGCCGTCCATTGTCCCTGAGGGGGACGAACGATTTGGTGGAAAAACCACCTGATGACGCACTTTTCACTGCACTGTCACAGAAAAAATACAGATCGACCGGGTGAACGAACGAACACAACGAACACGAATAACGGACTGCCGAGGCGGAACGGGAGACGTGCGCGCGCGACGAACTTAAATCAATTGTAAACTAGAAATATTAACACTTTATTTTTTGACTGATTTTATCTATGAAAAAATATGTTGTAAATAATAAAAATCGAAAAACAAAATAAAATGATATGCAGCGCCATCTAGCGACAAGAGATTTTGCAGCTTATCAGAGTTACGTTTTTAATTACGCGACTATCATCCCCTAATATTTATTCTTCTCACATTATTGATATTTTTTTATAATTATTATTATTTTTTTACATTAATATGGATTTCGTCTTTGCAATAATTAAAAAAAATAATTAGACTATTTACAAGAATCTATAACTTTAAAGAACACTCAAGCCTTGAGTCGAGACTCGAGTTATGCAAGTCAAATGTTCCTATAAATCATCTAGGTTTGACTAGTGAAGTAGAGACTGTATTATTATTTATTTAGGCTTATGGCTTGGCATCTAGGCCTTTGAGCCAGATCTTAGATTACCATATAGTTTCTTCATTTTCTTAAGCATATGTATAGCTCGGCTGAACTGTAGGTTATCAACCGACGCCATTCAACGGAGTTCTTGTGACAACTCGAAAGGCCACATTTGACTATACAGTTCACATTTCTCACAGAAACATAATTACTACTCAAAAACCATCAATATCGTACAAGTATCGTTCATTTTAGAGTAATTTTATACATTTTTAGAAAATAAAACTGCACAGCACAACATCGCCTTTAAGTTCCCGCCAAAAACTCCGTAGAGACTGTAAAAGCGCGTAAAATATAGAATAAAATATCGGAATGGCAACTCAGGTAGAAGATACGCGAGCAATATTGTTTTACTTATATGTATCCAACAGGAGAAATAGCAACAGCTTTTTTCTCGTATTTGGGAATCATGCAAAACAATAACTTCCGCACTTCACTTTATATTATTGTATACAATGGCTCCAACGCCATCGGCATTGGTGTTGCCAACGTCACAGTTTAATTAAAAACGACAGGATATTTTAAAAAAAATTTCTGTAAACCTGTTTTAATTAAGCTTCTAAATTACACAAAAATGCCAGTAATAACGACAATGCTTCCGTAAAGTAACATTCACATTTGCATTAAGCATTGCCATATAAAAAGTTTGCGAATAATTCTACACCTACATTCACTAGCCAAACTCTACCAAATGAACACGATATATTACTCAAGTCTTTACTTCTGTACCCAAGTCTCGACTCAAGTTCGATTGCAATCTTAAAACAACTCTCCTAATATTCGAATTAAAGTATCCTTACGAACTACCACCCGACTTTAAGACTGGATCACTTAGTTTTTCTGACTTTCTTTTTTCAATTTTCATAAAATTACAATCACTTATTCGCTTCATCATTTTTGTTTTTGTGTACGGCGATAGTTACACCGTCAAACGGATTGAAGTGATATTGACTGGATTGATCATGATTGAACGTAATGTACCATTCCTTTCTCTCTTTAAACAAAAAACTCAATTGTACGATTTTAAAAACTAATTTTTTATTATTTTTTATAAGCGCGGCCATTTTACTTGTTTTTTATATCGACCTTTCAGCCACTTTTCAGTAGCCGTGAACAGTACACGTGTACTAGTCGCGACAACTTAAATGCAATATTTGATAATTAGGTAGTTGCAAAAAAAACTGTACAGTAACTAAATTATATGAAAACCTATCTTACACTTGTTGACAACTAATACAAAGTTTCAATTGATATTACTACCCATTAATACAGGTGTGCAAATTCAAAACCTAATAAGTAAGCATTGTGAGAAATGTTACATTCCAGCACAAAACTGTCATTTTAACTTCAATGAAATGCCATTAACAATTATTTATATTCTTATACAGTCTCTAAATATTGTGGTAAACACTTTAAAATTATTTTCAATTTTTAGTTCCGAGGTTTTTTTTTTGTTTTTTCAAACTATAAATTTCATTTTCTTATTTTTTAGCCGAATTCAATTGAAAGTAATTATAATCAAGAAATTCGGCTCTTTAAAATATGGCACTCTCTTTCTACAAATAGTTTATAGTTGACCCGTTTTATTGCTGGTGGTCCTGGCACGATACAAGGAGAAAGTTATGAAATTATCATACAATCATCGGTCCTTAACACATGTGCAAATTTTCATGGTAATGAGACATTTCGAAACAGGTGGAAACTATGTTGTAAAAATCCCTTACATAACAACATCCAGGCCAAGCTAATAAAAAAAAAACATTAGTGTTAAAAACCAATATCAGTTTTGCTAGGTTTTAAAATTGCGTTCATCTTACTATTAGTTAAAATTTGACATAAACTCCATACAAACAGCGTCAATTTTCTACCAATGAATAATAAGATATAGGAATCCGGTATAAGTGAGTATAAAATTCGACGCAGACTATAAATACGACGAATTTGTGATGCTTAAAGAGAACATTAGAATGGTCGAGATTACGTAATAGCATAGTGATGTATCAAAATTGCATCAATCATCAATACTCTTTAATCAGATTGACAGTATAGGGGTCACCTTGAATTTCTTTGAAATAATACACTTATCGCTCGCAATAAGTCGTAATAAATCATAACATTGCCTTGTATTTGTCAAATCATTAGAAAGATCATTATTTAATGCTCGCAAAATATATTACTTTACAATCTAATAGAATGTGAAATTTCATGGATCTTATGAAATGTTATAATAGCTCCATACACTTTTTATAAGTGTAGTAAGTTGTGACATTATCATGTTTAAAGTGATTGAAATTATTTAATTTGTAAAAAATATTTGATTTGATTTGTAATCTTTTAAAATTAACAAATTTATAATATTTTAAGTCTATAGATTTTGTTTTGAAAATATGTCAATTACAACGAAATATTTATATCACTCAATAAATATATTAATTCAAAGAAACTAAATACAATCGCCTCCTTAAATAATTAAACACCGAATTAAAGCTGCCATTTTTTTACGAACAAAAAAATGCCTTACCATAGACAAGATATATTTAATTCTAATTGTAAAGGCTAAGGCACAGAGCCATACAGCTGTACCATAGATTTTTTTCATTTTTCACACTGACCAAAAATATTTTGTACAGCCTGCTATATCAAGTATAGACAATGTCTTTTAATTAATTTTTTTTTGGACCAAAAAGACATTTTATACATTACGCTCGCCTATTTATTTAAATTCTAACACTGATATATTTTGTGGAAATTATTTATTACATATAAATATATATACGAGATGTGCGGTATTGTTAAGTACGATTTCCGGTAATAATTTTAATTAAAATTTCTCAATTTTGTACCAAAATGAAAAGAACAAAACTTAAACACCGAAACTTTTTTTTTTAATTTGCCACAATTGTGCAAAACCCTAACCCGAGAACGTTACAAAATACTGACTGACAGCAAGCACACCCAGACTGGAAAAAATAGATCATCATACAAAAACTTTCAAGATTAGTTTTAAGTTTTAATTGTATTTTCATTCAGATCACATCGGCCGGTCGGAGCCGCGAAATCAGTCCGTGTCAAGGGTCTATTTTTATAATGTGACAAATTGTTCATCATTCATAGCCTATTTACAACTAAACAATACCGCACAAACAGATGATGACTCTAACCAGTTGACGCTTTCGGTGTTTCCTACACTCCGCTCAAGGTGATGAATGTCGTGATGATGATGACGATGGCGAATAACACCAAACAGGTTGGTGACGACCCTAACCGGTTGACGCATTCGGTGTTGACTGCACTCCGCCTCGGTGATGATGATGAACAACACCGCACGTATAGATGATGAATCTGACCAGCTGACGCCTTCGGTGCTCCTTGTACTCCGCCCATGGGACGCATCACCGTCGAGGACCGCGGTGATGATGACGATGTCGGATGATGCATCAGTTGTCGCAGTACACCGGCAGAACGGGACTGCGCGGCCAGTCGGATGTCTCTTCGCTCACACTGCTCTCACTGCCGGATCTATAGACAAATGAAAAGTTTATAATTAAAACTACGTATGTAGTATAGACGACAGGCGGGGGATACTGACCACTATACTATCGAAGAAGAAGATTAGAAATCGTGGTAGCGTAATGACTAGTGCACCCGTCCCAAACCCAAAGGGCGCGGGTTCGATCCTGACCGAAACGCATGCACAACTTAGGCAGTTTTCTGATCTAATGTCCATATTGTTACAGTTACCACGTGCTAATAACGGTGAAGAAAAACATCATGATGACCTGCACATTGAGATAACTGATGTGTCAAACCTGCCAAGCCGCCTTGGACAAGTGTGGCGGGATGTACTATCCGTTCCCCTATAATGGGAGGCTCAAGCCCAGGAGTGGGACATTTATGGGATGTTATTATTATTATTTATTATGTATTGACAGTTTTAAGCACGGCATTATATATCATTTTTTATATATTTTATTTCTGATGTTTTAGCCACTTTTCAATAACCGCCCTTTGACCACGATTAGAATAGTTTATACTATGTCCAACGATTTATTTTACTTTTAATATTTGCACACCCATCAATTCGCACATTTTGGCAGTCAACTTTTCATTACACAATTGTTATACTTCATTGTTCCAAGCGAAGTAGTATTGCCATTCTGCGAATCATCTAATGCATAGACTATAAAGTATTGTTTCCATATTTAAATTTAATCGTTTTGAATTGAAAATGTTTTAATTAAAAGCAAAAACTAGACTTAAAAAGTTACATCCTTGCTTTTATTTCCACTTTTAATTATGAACATATTTTGGCAAATAATATAGGTGCACTTAATTGATTAATATTTATTCACAAAGAAACTCAATTTATATATAAAATCGAATTGGTAATGCTTTAGGTTAGGGCATGATCTGTCAAAAGTAAAATAAACCATTGGACAGGGCATAAGTTCATAAGTTTCCTGTAACGGTGTACAATAAGGAGTTATGTAATTATCTGTATTCACAAAGGTGCACATTCATGTATTCACCATAATTCCTTAGCTGTGCTAAATTATACATCAGTAAAGTGATGCATGAAAGGTGATGTAATGATGTTTGGTAGGGTATTTCCCCGACTGAATGGCTACCACCCCTGGTTTAGAGTATGCCGCCATTACTACCTAGAGTTGTGTTTAGGAGTTCAGTGACATGCACGCTAACATTAGAAATTTATACATATATATATGTCGGAAAAAGCTATGAATCTATTTGATTGTTCTTTGCATGTAGAATGCACAATATTATTTGTTTACATCTTAATTACTTTTAAAATTTTTAATTTTATTTGATTTGATTTGTTAAATCTTTCTATAACTCAAATCTTCCAAACCGAATAAAAGTTATGAATATTGTAATTTAACAAGCGACCAATCAGAACAGGGCACGTGCCTCGAGCGGGGTCGAGGCGCCATCTGTACTTGAGGTAGACGGGCGAGTTTTGCGACACATTAGAGCGATAGTACCGAATCGAATTGGATCGTTGAGAATTTAAAAGGAAGGGTTAAAGTAAGATCGGTGCCCTGAATCCGCTGCTCGGTCTTAACTGTGACGAAATATTGTTTAAATCTAAATTCAAAGTGTATAAACCGTGACTATTGTGTTTTGTGCTCGCATTTGACCTGATGATGCCCACTAAACTCGCAACCACTAAAGACGATGTCACCAAGAACGGTGCTTCTCCGATATATATATGTATATATATACTAGCTATCCCGGCAGACGTTGTTCTGCCCTGAAGAAATAAAATTTAGAATCCGATTCCAGCGCCACCTACCAGGTCCAAATGTAAGCTACCCTATCTTTCAAGTCGGGTCAAACTGCACATGGTGTGCAAATTTGATTAAAATCGGTCAAGTAGTTTAGGAGTCCATCGCGGACAAACAACGTGACACGTAATTTATATACATTAAGATATATATATATATAGATTACCTGTTCCTTGTTGGCGTGGCGTCTTGCGCGAAGTGCTGCTCCTCTATGGTCGGCAGGAGGGACGTCAGACGGTCCGTCGGGCGCAACACCTGTACGGGACGAACCAGCATCATAACATACTAATTACTACGCAACAAAATGCAACATTTGCAACGTTAGTGTCCCACGACAAAAATTCAACTTGATAATTGTTCGGGTTAAAGAACTTTATTTTACATAAAAGAACGCTTACAATTCACTTAAAACTACGAGAAACTTTAATATCGAAGAAAATCAAAAAGTATATGTACTAGGATATGCCCGCGACTTCGTCCACGCTTGACTTCAAATTTCCGCGGGATTCTAGCAGCCGTACAGTACATTGTCGTTTCAGTGGTTTACGTCGACACGTGCGTTTTAGCATACAACATTCATCAATCAGTACTTGTTTAGCCCCACCGTACTCGGTCAGTCGACAAAGCCATTAATCTTAGCACAACCATAAGCACCATCATTTCATTAGCATAACTTAAGCAATAAACAATTTACTACTACAAAACTCTATCATTAGTATCCTATGTAGGAAAATCAAGTAAAGATACCAAAGTAAAGGTTTTAAGATTAAAAAAAAAAAGGTTTACATAGTATGGATACGTTCCCTTAGTGACTTTTAGACAGTAGTATAGGGGAGAGGGATTCGTGGTGTCACCTTGATCATTAGTATCCTATGTAGGAAAATCAAGTAAAGATACCAAAGTAAAGGTTTTAAGATTTAAAAAAAAAAAGGTTTACATAGTATGGATATGTTCCCTTAGTGACTTTTAGACAGTAGTATAGGGGAGAGGGATTCGTGGTGTCACCTTGATCATTAGTATCCTATGTAGGAAAATCAAGTAAAGATACCAAAGTAAAGGTTTTAAGATTTAAAAAAGAAAAGGTTTACATAGTATGGGTACATTCCCTTAGTGACTTTTAGACAGTAGTATAGGGGAGAGGGATTCGTGGTGTCACCTTGATCATTAGTATCCTATGTAGGAAAATCAAGTAAAGATACCAAAGTAAAGGTTTTAAGATTTAAAAAATAAAAGGTTTACATAGTATGGGTACGTTCCCTTAGTGACTTTTAGACAGTAGTATAGGGGAGAGGGATTCGTGGTGTCACCTTGATCATTAGTATCCTATGTAGGAAAATCAAGTAAAGATACCAAAGTAAAGGTTTTAAGATTAAAAAAAAAAAAGGTTTACATAGTATGGATATGTTCCCTTAGTGACTTTTAGACAGTAGTATAGGGGAGAGGGATTCGTGGTGTCACCTTGATCATTAGTATCCTATGTAGGAAAATCAAGTAAAGATACCAAAGTAAAGGTTTTAAGATTTAAAAAAGAAAAGGTTTACATAGTATGGGTACGTTCCCTTAGTGACTTTTAGACAGTAGTATAGGGGAGAGGGATTCGTGGTGTCACCTTGAGGGTCTGCGGAGTGACGCTCACGGACCGCGTTCGTAATACCGAAGTAAGAAAGAGAGTTGGTCTGAAAGAGAGTGTCGGGGTGAAGATAAGGAAAGGAATGCTCCGGTGGTTCGGGCATGTGGAAAGAATGCATGATGAGAGAATGACTAAACAGATATACAATGCAAAAGTGGATGGATGCAGAAGTCGTGGAAGGCCACGACACACCTTCCATGATCAAATTGATCGTGTACTAGCAGAAGGTGATGTCAGGAGCCTTAAGAACAGACGAGCGTGCATGACAAGAGTTATGAATTTCAAAGAAGCAAGTGAGGTGTGTAAGAATGGGCCTAAATGGCGCTCTGTTGTTCGGGCCTACCCCGCAAGGGAACTGGCGTGAAGTTATGTATGTATGTATGTATGTATGTACCTTGAGGGTCCTCTCGGAGAGGCGCCAGACCAGCCGCTGCCGGTGCGGCTGCACGCAGCGCGCCTCGTACCGGCTGATCACGTGGCGCACGCGCGTGCGCACCGCCACCAGCGCCGAGTCGCACATCTGCAGCACACGGACACAACAAATACAGTGGAGATCACTTGATCCACTTCAAACCAACGAATTTAGACTATAATTTTCTCACTTGTCTTTCGATACTCCTCTATGTTTATTGTGTGATATTTATCTATCCTTGTTACGAACTCTTTCGTATTTTTGTCCTTAATTTATTTTATATATAAGAGAATGACATTTTTGTGTCGATCCTAGATTTGTATAGTTACCAAATACAGTGTAAACTCCAGTGTAAACGTCACTCGATTTAACGACAAACTCCCTTTAGCGTCGAAATCACTTGGCTTTGGTTGGTTTAGCTTGTTATAACCGAATTCAACTGTCGGCTGAGCGTAACTATGTTCTAAATCTCAGCCTTTCCAACACATACAAAGCGCAGGGTCGTCAGGGAGGAGGGGGTTTTTAGTGGGTATTGGGGTTGCTCGCCCGTGCAGCAACGCTCGGAGTCTTCCACACTATTCTGTGACGTCGATCGCAGACGGAGCGCTGCCAAGAGCATACTATTGCTGCAGTGTTATCGCCCCCGACCGTCGCGTGTCGTTCCCCTAGCAACGACCCAGTTTGTGCGTAAATCGGTTAAGCATTTTCCCTCGCCTCAAAACCAAAAAAAAAAAAAAAAAAAAAACCGAATTCAACTGTATTATACTAACGTGACAGTGCAGTTGCAGTTGTCTGGCGAAGTCGTATAGATAGTACACCTCTTCAGGTACAGACACGCCACTCTCCGACCACGACAACAGCTGTTGCTCTGAAAACCACAGAAACATTAAATTTAAAAAGTTAACATTTTTTTTTAAAGGATGAGTTCAGCAGACAGATCGACGGCCCACGTGATGGAAAGGGGTTACCATCGCCTATAGACATTTGTAACACCAAAAATGCTACAAATACGCTGCTGCTCTCTTAAGGGAGACTGGGGTCACCAATTAGTTTCGCTCGGGGTCCGTTTTAAGAAATGAAATGACCATCACGTTCCGCAAAATATTTTATAGAAAAAATATTTATTAAACTAATGTAATTACGGAAATAACAGAGATATCTTTTTTACAAGCTTTTATTTAACTTACAATGGATGTATGTATGTAAGTTCGGGTGGAATCTTGCAAGTTAAATTTGACCAACTTCCCGGTTTCCGATTGAGCTGAAATTTTGCACGCATATGTATATCGTGTGACAATGCAATAATATGGTACCATGGAGCTGATCTGATGATGAATTCGGAAGGTGGCCATAGGAACTCCTGTACTAAACAAGATAGACCCGTCGTGTTTGGGCTTTTTCTTGACACTCTAGGACTCTGCTGCTACATGATATCCAGGATCTCAAAAGCTTGTATTTAAAAACCTTTTTAAAAAAGCTTATTTTACATACTAATGACAAAAATTACATTTTTGTTGCGGACTATCTGTCTGAAGTTTGGAGTAAAATTGGTGCAAGGTATTGACATTAAATCCTGGTGATGTTCATCAGTAAGTCGAGACCGAAATTTATTCTTAATAAAGTACATCCTCGAAAATGCTGCTTCACAAATATATGTTGACCCAAACAAAATAAGAAGTTTCAAAGCTAATTTTCGTAGTTCTGGATATTTATTACCACATACAAATTTTATCCAGAACTCTTCACTGGGAATTTTCGCATGTTTGTGTTTTAAAACTATAGTGCAAGTTGCCGTGTTCTCGCAGTCTGTCTTTTGACGACCCCTGCCCTAGATCAAGGGTGGTAGCCATCCAGGCGGGTAAATGCTCAATCACCTGGCTGTGGGTTGTTTCGTAGTCATTTTGGTAAATACAAAACCTAACCGCCAATCTACTGTAATCGACATTTGTACCTTAATATATTGGAACGAAGTTCCTTATCGCGCGTTGTGAAAGGGGGCTAGACGGAAAAAATTCTTACGAAAAGTTGTCACGACACTTTTTGCTATAGTAAGCTATTGTAAGCTGTGCGGCGTCGCATGTTTCTCTGTCTGTCTGTCTGTCTCTCTCTCTCAATTCCAATTACAATTCTCAAGTTTTTTTCTATCAGAAAAGGTTTTTAGGTATCGGCAATATAAAAACACTTACCCAACTTGTAGAACAGTAGCACCAACGCGAGTTCGCTCGGTCTGGCGTTCACACATTCAGCGTCGCACACCACAATCTCCAGCAGGTTAATCAGCTCACTCTCCTGTATGAATACAGACATCGTTACATTGATATCATACCTTGACAGACCGTTACTAATGCCGAAAATAGATACAACCTTTCCGTATTTCAATTTTTATAAAAACGAAGCATTGGCATAGCTATAAAAATGGAAGAACATGATTGTTATAAAGTTAATAGTAAAACAGAGAAACAAAAAATTTGAAAAAAATCTAAATTAGTTCTATTTCACTTCTTACATCCCTCAGATTCGGTTTTTAGCATTTTTTTGCATTGTACAGAAATTTGACCTCTACAATTTTATTATATATTTATATGTAACACACCCATTCTCTCTCTCTCTCTTACTTTTGAAACAATGAATAATCACCTGGCACAAGTCGGGCGCGGCGGCGGCGTCGAGATGGGCGAGCGTGAGCTCCCGCACCAGCCGCAGCCAGTGCAGCGCCGTCACCGAGCCGGAGCCGCCGCCCACGCCCAGCTTGTCGGCGATCACGCGGCACATGCGCGCCACGTCGCCCGCCGTGCACGCCGACTGCGATATCGACACTGCAACCAACGCGTCCTATTTAGAGAACACTATCTCGGGATTGTAATTGTCAGAAGCCTTAAGAACAGACGAGCTTGCATGACAAGAGTTATGAATGTCAAAGAGGCAAGTGAGGTGTGTAAGTATAAGCCTAAATGGCACTCTGTTGTTCGTGCCTACCCCGCAAGGGAACTGGCGTGAAGTTATGTATATATGTATGTATGTATCTCGGGATTCTCGGAATCGCTACAAACAGGGGTAGGGGTGGGGTGTATAGTTACAGGGCACATTTATTTATTACTAGCTGACCCGGCAAACTTAGCACCGCCTCAGAATCAATCAATAAAAAAACATTGATTTCTGAACGACTTTTACATTTAATTGATTTCTAAACGACGGGACGAACATCAAATGTTTGACAGGTGGGGCATAGTTTCTAAGGGAAAGCGAAATTGTTGTTTTTGCTATTTTTTCATATTACTCACCTTTTAAACCTTCCCTGGACTTCCACAAATATTTCAAAACCAAAATTAGCCAAATCAGACCAGCCGTTCTCGAGTTTTTAGCGAGACTAACAAACAGCAATTGATTTTTATACATATAGATTATTATTATGAACAGATCTGAACTTCTTTAATATACGGAAGGCAAAGGCGGGTGCGAAGCGAAGCGAAGCTCCCGCCTTAGCAATCAAAAAATAAAACCAGGAGTGCATAGCACCTAGACATAAATTTAATACAATGTAAATCTGTGTGAATGCTTACTCTTAAAATAAATGTACGATTTTTGGATAACCAAGTGGTACAAGATGACACATCTATTGGTATATATTAATACGTGAAGCAAAAACTTTATAACCCTTTTTACGAAAAAAAAATGACGAAGTATTACGAAAATTCGCACACTTAGTTTATATAGAGGAGTGCAGAATGCTAATATTTAAAAAAAATTATGCATAAACATACATTAAGCTAATAAATAAACACTACACACACTACCATGTATTTGACACACACACGCATACATAATCTTTGTTTTATTGTTGCCATGGCGAAATCTGTGATTATAGAAGTATAGTCTTTGACACTAATTATTATGGTCTGAATTTCTATCACGGGCGACCACTAGTATACATTAATATTGTTACGAGTGCGGGACTCGAATTAAAATGCCGTTGGTATTACTATAGAATTTATTAGAACTATACAAACACATATAAGACAGGTACAAATATAACTGGACTCAACCTGTACAAACTGCACGATTCAATAACGCGCTCAAAGTCCGTCACTATATAGCTCATCGAATGTACACACGTCTTGCTCGTATCGTAATCGTCGCTTGACTGCCTCACCCCTCCGTTCGGGCATTGTTTTATACTAAACTATACAATACACCACTCAACTGCGTGGACTGAATTTTCCAAGAACCCCACCTGGCTAACGACCATCATAAAGGATTACAATACACAATAGACTGCTTTTCTAATTACAAATTTTAAACACAAAGTAAACAAAAGAAGTCCTATGCGGGAAGGTAATAAACTGTGCTTTATGGCAGGCAGGTGTACATTCACTTTTATCGGCATGTAACAATATACATATGGATGGAAGCATCTTACCCAACTCCTCGACGGTGACTCTCCTCTTGGTGTTGGTCAGCGCCGCGTGCTCGTCCATCGCTATGTTCATGCAGGACACAGTTATGCACGGCACGTGACACGGCCTGACCTTCATCTTCGTCAGGAATCTGGAACGAAAAGGGAAATTTCCTAGGTGATATACGGCATCATTATCTCGATTTCAGCTTTTTAGGGCCGGCTCGTACGGTATGCTACCATGCGAACACATAATGTTGGCGTGCAACGATTAGCCTTAAGTGATCTATTCGTGATTCGTGCAATGACCGAGTTCCGTTGACCCATCCTCATTTGGAGGTCTTCAGGTGGAAATGAAATACTGTTGTGTGTTAGAATTGCAGTTCAGGAATGCATATTTATTTGGCAAAAATCCCGATTAATATTTTATAATACAGCACACATTTAGCTGCTAAACGAAATATCGCATTTAATAATAATAAGCGCACTCGAGCGATTGCATGTGCCGAGGTGAGCTGAGGCGAGGTGTGCGCGGAGGGTAACGCGCGTTTGCCGATCATTTGCGTACGGCCGCCGTGGTGATCGGACGTCTGCGGCTACACTCCCATCCTTCTATTCCATTATGTCCTAATTACATCTCCTATATACCATTCCTGCTGGGTTTTCTTTTTTTATTGCTGAAACACAGCAAACAGGCAGACATCTCAACTGTGATGGAAAGTGGTTACCATCGCCTATGGACATTTACAGCACCAAAGGTGCTGCTGTTCTCTTAAGGGAGACTGGAAGAACCTGGCCACTAACGAAGGAACACAACTTAAGGCTGTATGGCGGCGTACACTAGATCAGGGGTGGTAGCCATGCAGACAGGCAAACGTGAAACATCACATGACAGGCCGCATTTAACATTCTTTCTCCGTTCCTGCACAGATAAAGAAAGCTTGAGAATATATTTTTCTATCCATGCAGGAACGAAGAAAGAATACAATTTCCTGTGACCAGGCGGCCTGTCGTAAGAGGCGACTTAACAACCCACAACCAGGTGGTAGTGCATTTGCCTGACTGGATTGGCTACCACCCCGCGTCCAAAGTATGTCGCCATAACAACCTTGAGTTGTGTTCCGGCATCAGTGACCAGGTTCCAGTCTCCCTTAAGAGAGCAGCAGAGTAGTTGTAGCAACTTCGGTGTTGCAAATGTCCATAGGCGATGGTAACCGCTTTCCATCCAGTGGGCCATCTGCCTGTCTGCTGATCTCTTGCAATAAAAAAATAAATAAAAATATAATGTGTGCTGGTCTAGTGGAGTATCTGCTTTTTTTTGTTTTAAAATAATCGGCAGACAAACACACATATTGTATATCCCCAAATTAAGCAAGTTACGCTTGTGTTTTGGGTAATTATACAGCGGACTACTCTGGGGCCGATCCCAGACACCCAGACCATAGTAAATAACGAAGAAAATTCATTTCCGAAATTTACCATACCAGGAATCGAACCCGGAGCCTTTGCGTTGCAGCGAGGTGAGTTGTCAAAGACTTAGCCCACTCGACCACAAAGACCGTCAAAATCTATGGACTGATGTTGTGAAAACTGTGATGGAGTTACCTGTCAAACAAGTTGATAGCGCCGATGAGCACCTCCGGCGGCAGGTCGAACCACACCTTCAGGCAGCGGAGCACGTGAGCGGCGCCGTCGCGAGCACCCGTCGTCACCTCACCATTCTGAAACATTATCATGACCATAGAAAGACTATACTGAGGATTAACAATCAATAAACAACGTATTTATAGGTGCAGGAACTTCCTGCGACCGGACGGTCTGTCGTAAGAGACGACAAAACAACCCACAGCCAGGTGGTAGGGCATTTGTCCGACTAGATGCTAGAGTTGTGTTCCGGTATTAGTGACCACTGACCAGGTTCCAGTCTCCCTTAAGAGAGCAGCAGCGCATTTGTAGCACCATTGGTGTTGCAAATGTCCATTGGCGATGGTAACCGCTTTCCTGTCTGCTGAACTCATGCAATAAAAAAAAAGGAACGTAATGGTAGAGCCATGCTGGAATCATTCTCTTGATAACCGCTCTTGGGGCCTGCTCGATTGGTGTGATATCACGCGATCACAGCACATGGGCTTTAACCGTGCAGGAACGGTGAAAGAATACAATTCACTGTGTTAGGGCAGCCTGTCATAAGAGGCTACAAAACAATCCACAGCCAGCTGGCAAGGCATTTGCCCGACTGGATGGCTACCAGCCCTGGTCTAGAATATGCCGACATATCAACCTTGAGTTGTGTTCCGGTACACGAATACAAAAAGGACTACACTTTTACAATCTTATAATAATACTACTATTCCCCGCGGCTACGCAGCACGAAAAGCCCTAGGCAGTATAAGTAGCTCTATGTTACGTATATACAAATTTAATTATGTGTTTTAACTAAAGCTTTACTGTTTCTTGGTTACTAAGTTCACTACAATAACAAAGAAACTAAGTCCATATAGTCTACACTACTGCGCAGCGAAACATAGAGGCGAGTCGCAGCCAACCTAATTTGAAGTTGGGCGTAACTATGTTCTAAATCTCAGCCTTTCCAACACATACAAAGCGCAGGGTCGTCAGGGAGGAGGGGGTTTTTAGTGGGTATTGGGGTTGCTCGCCCGTGCAGCAACGCTCGGAGTCTTCCACACTATTCTGTGACGTCGATCGCGGACGGAGCGCTGCCAAGAGCATACTATTGCTGCAGTGTTATCGCCCCCGACCGACGCGTGTCGTTCCCCTAGCAATGACCCAGTTTGTGCGTAAATCGGTTAAGCATTTTCCCTCGCCTCAAAACAAAAAAAAACAAAAAAAAATGCAATGAATGAGATGTTGTTTATGACAACGTAGGTATTTGTTGGCGAACTGAAAAACGCGATTGCAGCGCCATCTATTTTGCTAATTACTCCATGGAATCGACATTATTTATCGAGATAAAAAGTATCTCAAGTGTTAAGTCGGGTTATAAGCCAGCACTATGTCAAGTATTAATCGTATACGTTCAGTAGTTTCCACGAAAGATGCGATCGCAGCGCCATCTTTTTCGCCATTTTCGTCTATCCCACGGGTACCACGTCCTTTATCGTGATAAAAAGTATCCTAAGTTACACCGCGTGATGTAAGTTAGTTCCGTTTCGAATTTCATTTAAATTCGTTCAGTAGTTTCTATGTGACGCTCTAACAGACAGACAAAAATTTTAAAATTGCCTTTTTTTGTAAATTTCCTGGTCCGAGTTAGCCCCTCTGATTTTTTTCATATTTTTAAACGCATTATACAACTCGCATACAGTGACACCATTGACTTTGTTACCGTCTTATGTACAACTATTACCTGTTTACCTATATTCCTTTTCAAAAATAAAAATTTATTCATTCATTCAAAACTTCCACTGCTTAGTTCGGACCAATCTCTCCCAAACATCTATTAGTTTCCATTTGACACGAAATGATAAATTTGCACATCGGCGATAACATAAAATGAAAACAAATCGCCATGGAAGCAAGCCCGCAGTTGTTTACGAAAAGTGGCCTTGTCGCATGCAAATTAGGCAATCCAACGTGTTGGCCAAATATTTTAGTACACTTTGCATTGAATATAAACACATACTATTGAATATTTAAGTATATACTTATGTCATGTATCGGAACATCTATAAGTATGGACAAAATAATTTATTTCGTTTCCACGGCAGTACATCTTTTATTTCTTACCAGAGTTTTCCCCGCGTGAAAAACTCTTGGTAGTAGCTCTAAGTTACATACATACATACATAACTTCACGCCAGTTCCCTTGCGGGGTAGGCACGAACGACAGAGCGCCATTCAGGCTTATTCTTACACACCTCACTTGCTTCTTTGACATTCATAACTCTTGTCATGCACGCTCGTCTGTTCTTAAGGCTCCTGACATCACCCTCTGCTAGTACACGATCAATTTGATCATGGAACGTGTGTCGTGGCCTTCCACGACTTCTGCATCCATCCACTTTTGCATTGTATATCTGTTTACGCATTCTTTCGACATGCCCGAACCACCGGAGCATTCCTTTCCTTACCTTCACCCCGACACTCTCCCTCACTTTCAGACCAACTCTCTTTCTTACTTCGGTATTACGAACGCGGTCCGCGAGCGTCACTCCGCAGATTTTGCGCAGTGCTCGCATCTCGACCGCGTTTACTCTACTTTCATGCTCTCCCTTCCATACCCAACTCTCGCTTCCATACGTGAGCGTAGGTACCAGCACCGCGTTGTGTATGGCAAGCTAGGCCTTCTGGCTGAGGTTCTTAGCGCCTAGAAGTTTACCTAACACTCCATTCACACTATTCCCCAAATTCACTCTTCTTTCTATATCAGCGGTGTACCTTCCATCCCTGCTAAAAGCACATCTAAGTTACATAGATAAAAATTTAATGAGGAAATTGAATATATATATACACACATACATAACTTCACGCCAGTTTCATATATATATATATATATATATAAAACAATACTTAAGTTTCTTGTAGAAATCACTACAATTACAAAGAAACTAAGTCAATATAGCGCAGACAACTGCACAACAGAACATAAAGAAAAATTCGCAGCCAACCTGATTTAAAGTACTTAATACGCAACGAATGACATGTGGGCAACATGACAATGTAATTCAATAAATTACAGCAATGGTTGCTACATAGCAATTGCAGCGTCATCCTTTTTACTAATCCGCCTATTCGAAGGAGACGACGTGATTTATCAGTTATAAGTCAGCTCTGTGTCGAGTTCCATGCGTATTGTTCAGTAGTTTCCAAAATATTCGACCGCAGCGCCATCTTTTTCGCTATTTTCGTCTATCCCACGGAAAATTATCGGGATAAAAAGTATCCTAAGTTACGCCCCGGGATATAAGCTAGCTCTAAGTCAAGTTTCATTTAAATCCGTTCAGTAGTTTTCACGTGATGCTCTAACAGGCAGGCAGACAGACAGAGAAATATTCTAAAAATTGAATTATCCCTCTTAAATTTTTTTTCTCATATAAAACGCACTGTACAAACTCGATCCATTTACAAATTTATTATATAGTACTAGCTTCTGCCCGTGACTTCGTCGGCGTGAAATAGTTAAAAAAACCCCCGATTTTGAAATATTCTTCATTGGTGCTCCACTCCTATTGGTCTTAGCGTGATGATATATAGCCTTATAGCCTTCCTACTATCTGTCTATACTAATATATAAAGCTGAAGAGTTTGTTTGTTTGCTTGCTTGAACGCGCTAATCTCAGGGACTACTGGTCTGATTTGAAAATGTCATTCAGTGTTAGATAGCCCATTTATCGAGGAAGGCTGTAGGCTATATATCATCACGCTGAGACCAATAGGAGCGGAGCACCAATGAAGAATGTTTCAAAATCGGGGGTTTTGAAAACAAATTCGCGGGCACAGCCAGGAACTTGATAAAAATGGTAAAATTATAATTTTTATGTTTCGAGACAAGAGAAATTTTAATGGGCAAGATTACACGCCAAACAGGTAAAAGCATCTGAAACTTGTTATACTGTCTGTATACGATATTTTAGCAAAAAAAAGTAAATTTTATAGTTTATTTTTTAATAAAATGAATGGTTTCGCGTTTGATTGACATTGCGCCTGATGTCTGGTGGAAATGCAGTCTAAGGTGGAGCACGCTTACCTAGAAGATACCTTATTTTATTATTATCTTGAATTTTATTTATACTTAATAATAATAATAATAATCGGCAGACAAACACACACATTGTATGTCCCCAAATTAAGCAAGTTACGCTTGTTTTTTTTTTTTATTGCAGGAGTTCAGCAGACAGGCAGACGGCCCACTTGATGAAAAGCGGTTACCATCGCCTATAGACATTTGCAACACCAAAGGTGCTACAAATGCGCTGCTGCTCTCTTAAAGGAGACTGGAACCTGGTCACTAATGCCGGAACACAACTCCAGGCTATTATGGCGGCATACTCTAGACCAGGGGTGGTAGCCATCCAGTCGGGCAAATGCCCTACCACCTGGCTGTGGGTTGTTAAGTCGCCTCTTACGACAGGCCGCCCGGCCGCAGGAAATTGTATTCTTTCTCCGTTCCTGCACGGATAGCATGCGTGTTATGGGTAATATACAACGGACTACTCTGGGGCAGATCGCAGACACCCAGACCGTAGTAAATAACGGAGAAAATACGTTTCCGAAATTTACTATACCAGGAATCGAACCAGGAGCCTCTGCGTTGCAGTGAGGTAGGCCGGCAAAGGCTTACCTCGCTCAACCACAGAGGCCGTCAAATACCTGTTCACGCGAGACTTGAAGACACCTAGATTGTATTCTCCAGGAAAAACAAACGACGGTAAAAAGTAGAGTAGAATTGTAAACTGACCTCAGACTGAGCCGGCAGACATAGCCTCGGCTGATACTTGTGCTCCATATGCAGGTACTCGTTGAGGGTCGTGTACAGTCGGGCGTAGTCGTCCTGGGGCTGGTTGTGGCGCGACGTGGACGCCGCCGCCGCACCAGCCGTGGACGTACCCTGCGCCTCGCCGTCAGGATGCCTCGTGCCCGCTCTCAACATTATCGGGCTATGGAGGTGCGAGCTGCGGGTGAATCGGCACCTGGGACGAATCAATCCATGGGTTCTATGTCTTTCGTTTTTTTTCTCTTTATTTTGAAAGGACTTTTATTTTAAAAAGAATATATCAGTCCCATTGTACCTTATGTGTGAATACAATCAAATTATTACACTTAAATCTATTAACATTTCATGCACTCGATTCTAGGTCTGACAGAATTGGATATGAAATATGCCTGTTACATTTCCTTGAGCATTTATTCCGCGTACAACAAAGATCCGACTGATCTGGAAGGAACTTCCTGCCGCGGTATTCCATTTGCGCTACGATATGGAGTTCTTTAAGAAGGGCGTTATAAAATTTCTGGTCGGCAACGCGTTGGCCACACCCCTGGTGTTGCAAACGTCCATAGGTGACGGTAACCACTTTCCATCAGATGAGCCGTCTGCCTATTTTCCTGCTTCAGGCTATAAAAATATATATATATCAAACCTATAAATATCAACGCTCTTCATTAACTTACTCCTCATTTTTTTATTCCTGACACATTCTGCTAACAAGTGCGACAGATCCTCGACAAGGTCGCAAACTTCACAGTTTGGGGTAATACTTCTGCGCATAAGGTATTTATTTAAGCGGACTATCTCCGGATCTTAATCTATGTACTATAACCAAAAGACGTCTATTTAACTTGGTATACGAGGAGGCTCACTCACTAACGTTCTATACCAGAGTCCTTTGTCTAAAGATCTTCTATCAAAATATTCCTTCCATAGTTCATGTATACGTCTACTATATTTGAGTTTATCTTTTCTCCTATATTAAAAAAATCAGGTTTATACTGTAACTCTCTGGTTTAACCCTTGCCCCTTACCATCAGTTTCATTTAAATGCAGTTGCAGGACCGACGGCCGATGGGACCGACAAGTCCTGTGTTTTTTTATGTTTGCTTGTACGCAAATTGGCAAACGGGTCCGAAACACAACACAAGGTTGTTATGGTGGCATACTCTAGACCAGGTGTGGTCGCCATCCAGACGGGTAAATTCCCTACCACCTGAAAAAAATCCTAATTACTAATACTGTTTCGATTCCTAAATTGTACTAGAAATCTGTTAAAGACATTTCGGAATACATTCAAGACAAACCTTCACATCGACCCACAGACAAAATTCCAAAAACGTTCATTTATAATCAGGCATAAATCAGTTTTCACTTAATTTTCGCATTATTAAAAATCACAGACACTTTAAATTCATTGGTATCTATAGATTAAATAACTATGCAAATTTTAACCTCGTTGTTGCACAATGGATTCCGAGTATGAATTTAGGATTGAAGATAATTAATAAACTCACCTATGCAGTAGAGCAAGAGCAAGCAGCGGTTGTATCTCGTTGTATGTGCCCGCGCCGATCCCCCCTCGACTCGACTACCCGACGGTTAGAGCGACCGGGCGCTGAGGCCCTAGTACCTGGCGAGAGAGAGCTAGGCGTCAACACAGGGCAGCCTGAGCGAGGCCGCCGAGCGTTGATATTGAGGGTAGATGACAAAGGTCAGAAAGGTAATTGCGGGTAGATAGACTAGGACAGATAGGGAAGCGGAGATGGATGTCAAAATTCAGAAAGGTATTTGTTGACAGATAGACCAGGTAGATACGAATTTGGAATTAAATATCAAATACTAATTGCGGGTAGGTATCAGTAAAAAAATAGTTAAGATAAATTTTAAACTTGATATTAATATGCAGTAATATAATTTGGGGCAGATCAAACAGCGCGAATAAATTCTTTACCCAATTTCTGGAAAGTTCGAAACAATCAAGGATTGGAACTTCAGGATGACAAGAAAGGATTTAAATACACCAGCTCAACAAGGTTACCAGGTACAATGCCTTGTTGAAAGACGATTGCCTAGCTACCTTTACGCCTCTCTAGTGCACCAGATACCAAACACAGCAGTGGTTGAGCACCGCTGATAGCCTTGAACGCTGTTTATGCACAGCTACTAAATGAATTAGTGTTTTAAGTATATAATACAAATGCCACGGTCGTGTATCCCTTTGACCCTTAGTACACACTGGACGTAGCAAAACGCCCTTCGTACTATATTTATGCGAACCCAAAGGCGGTTCGTCGCAACTGCGAGATTGGGTCTCTTCACAGGGATATTTTAAACAGAAATTGTTTTACAAATTTACCTGTAAAATTTCATGTTCACATATATTATTATTATATTAGCGAAAAGTTCTTTGTATAATTAGTCGTTGTATAAACCAGATCTATATAGATCAACCAGTGTTTTTTGGCAGAAAATTTTAAAATTCAATTGCATTTTCCCTATCATAATAGTATTACATGCCGTCAAAGGAATGCGCACACCTGCAGGTCGTAACAGCGCAGTTTATTGCATTCCCGGATTAAGGAATTCTTTTGTTTACTCAGTGTTTGGAATTTGTAATTAAGAAAAACAAGCTATTGTTTTTCTACTTGTATTATGGCCGTCATTAGTGTCGAACTAATCCTTATTGTTTTCAATTTTGTTGGCTGTTCGCAGGTGTGCAAATTACATTTTCTTGGAAGAACCCAGCCCACGAGCTTCCATTGTGTATTGTACGGTTTACTATAAAACAATCCCCGAACGGAGGGGTGAGGCAGACGAGTGAGGATTACGATACGAGTAAGACGTACATTCGACAAGCGATATAGTGACTGACTTTGCGCGTGTTATTGAATCGTGCAGTTTTGTACTGGCTGTGCCCAGTTGTATTTGTACCTGTTTTATACGTGTTTGTACAGTTCTAATAAATTCTATAGTAATTCCAACGGCATTTTAATTCGAGTCCCACACTCGTAACAATAGTATAATAGAGTATTATTCCTGAGGCTGATTTTAATGTTGTTCACATCTATCTTCCATTTTGGATGAAGCAATAAAAGTGCCTCGTGTACACGTGAAATTGACTAATTCAATTAAAATTCGACATTTTCTTCAGACAATATTAGATTACGTTTATCTTTTAATTTGTGTGAATTAATCAATAAATAATATATGACACCAATCATTTGTAAATGATCTCCGAAATAAAATTTTCTACATCTTGAAGTCGGTGCCAAGTAAACCATAAAAATGACAATATTTTGCAACATTTTGAAGGGGGTGACCCGTAGAGGGTGAAGGAGCGAGATGGAATGCTATTCTGTCTCAAAGGAAGATCTTCCAGCGAGGCTAATGTTGTTCCTCGCAGGCCTAGGCCCTTCTGTTATAGTTGAAATTTTGTATATATTCTTCGTATGTTTCGGGAAACGTTTGTGACATCAATTATTGCACAGCGCCATCTACTGGCTTGTAAGAGTTCCACTACAATTTTGTCGTTATAACAGTGTATACTGTATATGGTAATTTTTATAGTTTGCTCGGCACCGACTTCAAGATGTAGAAAATTCTATATTATTTTGTCTCTTTATAAACTAAATAAATTCTTAATCAAAAATCTTTATTAAGTTATTTTATACTTTTTAGTTTTTGAAGTCGGTTTTTTTAAACAAAGTTTTTTTTGTAATTAGTATTTCAATTAAAGCAAAGCACGTATTTTGCCCAGCTCTGCTTATAGCGTTTAAGATGTGCTTCGCTTTTACATTTTGGTGTAATAAAGAGTACAAATACAGTTGTAAGACACGGTTTAGGGATAGGACAGATAAAAAAATACGTTACGTAAACACTGAGAAAACGACCCGTGAAGTAAACACCGAGCATATGTTTAAACAAAAGTTCAATGACCGCGTAACGCCGACCGTTTAGGCAATTTAGAATTATTTCACTTTCTCATGCACTGTCGTCAGAATAATTAAGATATGTATTGTTCTGGGAGGCAGATTCTACGTAAATCCATTTGTGCTATAAATGTAATAAATAATCTGTAGGGGGTGTCGAATTTGCAGAATAAATTTGAAAAAATCGACATACGTTCTCGTTTCTGTGGGACGGACCTATATAGACCGAAAGGTGGCCTTTGATCACTCGTCTCAAGAGTTATCGTGACTTGTACTCATGAGTCACCATACCTGTTGACACCAGAACCGGGCCTGAAACCATCGTCTACGAGTAAAAACAGAGTCATCTAGATGTTTGATGAACATTCTTTTTTTATAGCTGGAGTACAACAGACAGGCTAACGGCCCACCTGATGGAAATCAGTTACCGTCGCTTGTCGACGTTTGCAACGCCAGAGATATTTCCAACGCGCTACTGGCCTCGAAGAAATTTTATGACATCCTTTTAAAAAACTCCACATCGTAGTGCTGTGGGAAGACCTCGGCTAGGAGCTCATTCCCACATCTCATCATCGCGCATAGATAGTCTGCAGTTTATCTGCTTTAAGGGCATAAAATTGTCGAAGTTTCTCGAGTTCATAATGCAAAACAAAATTTTCAAATAGCTATATTGTTACGAGTTGCAGGGACTCGAATTAAAATGCCGTTGGAATTATTATATAGTTTATTAGAACTGAACTGAACACAACCAGTCCAAACGTAATGCACGATTCAATAACCCGCGCAAAGTCCGTCACTAAATAGATTACCGAATGTACACAAGTCTTGCTCCGCTTGTGGTTATCGCTCGACTGCCTCATCCATCAATCGAGGCATTGCTTTATACTGCACGGATGCAATATGTCTGCTCGGCCGCGTGACCGAATTTCCGAGAATCACACCTGGCTAATGACTGCCATAAAAGATTACAATACACAATGGGCTGTTTTTCTAATCACAAATTTTAAACACAAAGTAAACAAAAGAAGTCCAAATGCCGAAAAGGTAATAAAATGTGCTTCTACAGGGCTGCAGGTGTGAATTTGCCTTTGTCGGCATGACATCACTTGTTTGCGAGATTGAAAATAAATTCAACTAATGTTTTGCTATCAAACGTTTATATTTAAAAGCTCTCGTAGAAGAGTTCTCCGTTCCGAATATCGTAGCCTTACGGCCGGTCCCTATATCTTAATATTCATTGACTTGCCTTATCATCGGTTGAATTTTGACATTACTTGTATGGAGCTTATATCAAATTGTTACCGATAATAAGACAAATGAGCTGCTGCTATGATATAGAAACGGGCCGCTAATAGCTTCTGAGATAATCACCTGCGGCAAACATTTTTTATTTATTTTTATTGCAGGAGTTCAGCAGACAGGCAGACGGCCCACTTGATTGAAAGCGGTTACCATCGCCTATGGACATTTGCAACACCAAAAGTGCTACAAATAAGCTGCTGCTATCTTAAAGGGAACTGGAACCTGGTCACTAATGCCGGAACACAACTCAACGTTGTTATGGCGACATACTTTAGACGAGGGATGGTAGCCATCCAGTCGGGCAAATGCCCTACCACGTGGCTGTGGGTTGTTTTGTCGCCTCTTAAAACAGGCCGCCCGGCCGCAGGAAATTGTATTCTTTCTCCGTCCCTGCACGGATAAAATATACTACAAATATCCATACATTATCTCTCTCTCTTTTCTGTTACCTTCTCCAATTATTTCTGGTCAAAATAATGTATCTTCTTTCCTTTCTCCTCTATTCTGGCACACATCTTTTATCACATCAGAAATCATTATAGATCTAATTTTCAATTCCAGGAATTATAAAATATGGGTAAGACATCGTGGTGCATGATATCCATAATGTATGCAAGCAAAGCCACTAGAATAGCTCCTGTTTAATAATTAAAAAATCTAGCGAAAAAGACGCTTACATTAGGCACTGCTGCGCTATGCATAATATGTGATACATATATGTGGACATGTATATGTATGTATGTGTAACTTTTTATAATTGTAATTATAGATAGATAGATAAAACTTTATTGTACACCATTACAGAAAACCTTACGAACTAGTATTAGTCTAGTTGGGTACAAAGGGCGGTCTTATCGCTAAAATGCGATCTCTTCCAGACAACCCGTGGCAAGAATATTTTGATTAGGAGTGGCGACGGTGGTATACATAATTATTGTATGATTACTTACATTTTAATAATAAATATATAACTATACAATATATACAAGTATACACATAAGTTATATACATATACAAGATATGGTGATAATATGCAACTATTTAAACATAATAAACATATAACTATATGCAATATAATATCTACTAATTATATAAAATTACATATCATTATATTGCAGATAGAATTTCCTAAGTTCTTAAATATTATTAGGGATTTTGCTTGTCTGACAGCAACAGGCAATGAATTCCAAAGTTGGACAGCCTTCATCGTGAAAGAATTATTGAAGAACGTTGTATTATGAATAGGAGTAATAAGTCTATGTTGACTGGACGGGCGTAAATTGTGAGAGCAAGAAATAAATTCGAAGCGTTCTTTAAGGTACTGTGGAGTATTAGGGATGAATAAAATACTATTTATTTAACATACTATACTAATTATGTATAATATGTATTACGAGTATGGGATATGTTTACCTGAAATAAAATTATAAATAAAAAAATATGTACTGACTAACGATACCACCAAATCCGTAAGTAGAGTTTAAAAATTACTTCTAAGAAAAAATCTAGTAGTTACTGCTTTTTTAAAGGCGTCCTAAACAATCAGAGAGCAGCAGCGCATACTAGATACTAGTACATACGTATGGTAGCCAGCTGGCAGGGTGTATGCCCGTCTGGAAGGCTACCACCCCTGATCTAGAGTATGCCACCATAACAACCTTGAGCTCTGTTCCGGTATCAGTGGCCAAGTTCCAGTCTGCTTTTAGAGAGCGGCTGCACACGGTAGCACCTTTGGTGTTACAAATGTGTTCTGTCTGCTGAACTCACGCAAATATATATATATATATATATATATATATATATATATATATATATCGTAGGTGCATATGTATTGGTTGATTATCTTTGTACGCAACAGCTGATATTTTTGTTTTCGCAAAGATAAAATCCGGCTTCGTTTTGTTGTTTTTATGTCATTGACCTTCCTTAGGTTTACGTAAATAGGTGATAATTATTATCAAATTGGTGTAATGACTGGTCGAACTGTCCCTAAAAGTCGTGGTATCGTAATGGCCAGCACGAGCGTTCCAAACTTAAAAGGCGCGTATGCGATCCTGGCCGGAACGCACGCTCGACTTAGACAGTTTTCTGATCTAACTAGCTGTGCCCGCGACGTCGTCCGCGTGGAATTTGCTTTCAAAACCCTCCAATTTTGAAACATTCTTCATTAGTGCTCCGCTCCTATTGGTCTTAGCGTGATGATATATAGCCTTCCTCGATAAATGGGCTATCCAACACTAAAAGAATTTTTCAAATCAGACCAGTAGTTCCTGAGATTAGCGCGTTCAATCAAACAATATTAGTATATTTGGCTACAACACTAACATTTACATTTTAAATATCGCAATATCTTTTGAATGAAACGTCCGCATTGAATAATTCAAAAAGTTCTAGAAAGGTATTGAATTTGTCTTGAATATGGAGTAATTTATTTTGATAAGGATTAATACCATGGTACAAAATAAAGAGTTTTTGAAGCGACGGCATTTTAATTATTTAAAAAAATAAAATAAAACACTTATTGTGAGATAACTACAATAGTTAGACATATGGTTCCGCGATATTTTTTGTAGACAATTATATGTTCTGTCCGTTCCCCTATAGTAGGAGGTCCGAGCCCAGCACTGGGACATTTATGGGCTATTATATATATAACTGTACCTATAAACTGTACTAATACACACATGAACCTGTTTTTGATTGTATTGGTCTATACCTTTAGGATATCTCATACCGCAGCCATTTTGATAGAAAAGGAATCATTATACCCAAGGGCGTATCCAACGAGGGGCAGCTGCCCCCGCCCTGGATTATATACCTACGTACCTACTGTTGTCGATAAAAGTTATAGTAAAGTCTATTTACGAACTTTTAAAAAAACCGCGCCCAGGCAATTTGCATTCATGGGATGCCTTATGTTTAGTTTGCTAAGACCTATAAAGCAGGATCTCCTGACACTGATGGAGTCGAGGGGGTCAATCTAGTAAGCAGGTGCTCCGGCCATATACATTGTAATATATAAAAAATGACATCTTCAAAAACACGAGCAAGGTAGCGAACACTCTGTAGCTAACGTCTTAATTGAGATATTTATAATTGAAAAATTAAAGAGTAACACAAGAACAATGAACTCCATTAGTTAGGTTCTATCTGTCTATCATTTAAGAGCTCTTGTCGGCGGAGCCTCCTCCAAACTCCTGTATCATGTGCCAGCGTTTCTACCTCTTAATACGACACGACGCTCACTTTTCCTTAATTTGATCTCTCCTTGCTTCCACTTTGCCTTCGATTAATGTACTTAAGAAGGTGTCGTGTCGTAACAAATGGACCATAATGCAACTCTGAGTGTGCCAGTTAAAATAAACTTCCTTTCAACAGCTAATAATTCATTAGAGTCTCTCTTGGTATGTTGCAAGTGAAAGTCTCATTAATGGCAATGCATCTTTGTATTCCGCGCGTCGTCTCTGACGACGTGAGACGGAGAAACCAATTAACACAATTTGTATTGTATAATGCTTCTACTCTGCTCCATATGGGATAATGTTACAGCTATGGAGCGTTTCATGCAAATGTAGCGGTGGTTTAACGCGTAATTTGTGATACGATAGTCTTATTAATTGTTGATGACGTTAAATATGGACAGATAAGGTATTATTTATAATATTTGTTCCAAATAGTGCCTTTTATTGTACTATTGTAATATCTGCGGCTAGTTGTGTTTACTAATCTATATATATAAAAATCAATTGCTGTTCATTAGTCTCGCTAAAACTCTATAACGGCTGGACTGATTTGGCTAATTTTGGTTTTAAATTATTTGTGGAAGTCTAGGGAAGGTTTAAAAGGTGAGTAAATATGAAAAAAATGCTTGGAATATAGTAAAAACAACAATTTCGCTTTCCCTTAGAAACTATTCTTACCTGTCAAATATTTGATATTCGTCGCGTCGTTTAGAAATCAATTAAATTTAAAAGTCGTTCAGAAATCAAATTAAATTTGAAAGTGAAGTTTTTTAATCAAATTAAAAATAGTGTTTTTTTTTCATTTTTTTTGGTTTTGAATTTCAAACGTTTGATGTTTGTTTCATCGTTCAGAAATCAACGTTTTTTATTTATTGATTCTGAGGCGGTACGAAGTTTGCCGGCTCAGCTAGTCAGATGTAAAAGCGAGTTGGCGTAATGACCAAAGATCATTCTCACTTCGACTCTGGTCGGATGCACATGTCATAGTAGCTCTCTAGGATGGTTTATCATTGAACGAGAACCATAACTTAGTTATTTTAACGCTATAAATATAACGTATATGTCCACAGTCAATAACTTTAACGTTATCCCACATAGAGTCCGAGCATAAACGAGTACAAAGTAAAAAAAGATTTATGCATTTGCAGACAGAAAGGAGACGGGGACTTTTGGGCCAAAGAAGTGTAATGAGTTGAGATACGGCTTAAAAAAGCTTCATGTTTTTCTATTGCAAAATAGAAAACATCAGATTTTATTTTTATCTGAAAGATGAGAAATCTTAAATTAAGGTCAAAAATAAAATGAGTAATCAATTACCATAACCGATATATAGGAATGAATTTAAACAATTAATAATATAAAAATACTTAGTACACCACACGATTAATTCATTAAAAATAACTAAACCCACTAGTTATGAAAATTTTCAAAATAATAAAAAGAAACCTTAAATTCCATCTCATCTTTTTACAAACTGGGCCCAAGAGTGTATAAAAGCGTACCAATCTCCTTTTGGTAATCTACTTTCTTAAACCTCCATTCAAACCCGAGCGGGGAATTTCGTTCTAGAACACTCATTGCCATCAGCTATTTAAATTTCTCGCTTAAATATACAATTCCGTTGTCAAAGCGCGTTAAAACGGTCCGCAGTCTATGACAGTGCGGCCAAAAAACCCGTTATGAACAACAAAATTACCATACAGTTCGCGGGGGCTATTATTTATAATAAATATACATTCCGTTACAGCACGGAGAGTAGATGTGATGAACACTACCACTGTGTATGAAAAGATATGCATCGTCAAAATTTTGCTAGCAAAAACTATGGTCGGCGTCAGTACAGGATCTTGTAACTAAATTTTTGTTGAATTTAAATAAAAAAAGAATAATCACCACATAACGAAATTTTGCAAATTTCTTGATAGATAGATAACACTTTACTACACTTTATTTGCTACATACATACATAACTTCACGCCAGTTCTCTTGCGGGCTAGGCACGAACAACAGAGCGCCATTTAGGCTTATTCTTACACACCTCACTTTATTTACTACTGTAAATATTCTGGTTCTCACACTCAGAGGCGGCGTAAAGCCTGGGCGACGTGGGCGCCTACAGCCACGCAGTCCTAAGAGCCTCGCACCCCAAACACAGGACGACTAAATTTTTTGTCGCGTTTAACATTGATAAAACCTACGTTTTCACATTATCAAAGCACTGACGATTTTTAGAAAAGTATTTCCAGATAATAACACTTAAAAAAAAACTTAAAGACTAAAATTATACCTAGTTACGTACAAAGGGCAGTCTTATCACTAAAAAGCGATCTCTTTCAGACGACCCTAGGAATGAATTGAGATGATAAAGGCGATGGTGGTATAGGTATATAGTACAAACTACTTACTTTTAATAATAAATATGTATATTATTATGTACATTACATATTAAATAGATTTTTTTTTTAAATATCGGCAGACAAACACACATATTGTATATCCCCAAATTAAGCAAGTTACGCTTGTGTTATGAGTAATATACAACGGACTACTCTGGGGCCGATCCCAGACACCCAGACCGTAGTAAATAACGGAGAAAATACGTTTCCGAAATTTACTATACCAGGAATCGAACCCGGAGCCTCTGCGTTGCAGTGAGGTAGGCCGGCAAAGGCTTAGCCCGCTCAACCACAGAGGCCGTCAAATATTAAATACTTTAATAGCTACAAAATATATAAATGTTTATACATGAATTTAAATATCATATTCCAATGACAGGTAGTATGTTGCTGTTTTTTTATGCTTTAGTTGGCACCGACTTCAAGATTTTATAGAAAACTAGCTGACCCATCCCCACTTCGCTGGGGTCATTAAAAAATACAAATGCACCCACACAAACACGCACGCATATCAAGGTTTAATTAATTAAACTTTGTAACATTTAATTAATTTATGAACGTAGAAAGCACTCGCAGTGCCTCGTACGATTGTAGATGTGCGCAATTCTTGCGTGGCACGTTATTGCTGTAACATATTTGACTGGCGCTCGCGTGCCCATTCGCTGGCCGTGTAACATTTTTACTTTTTTTGATTTATCAACCACAAGTCTACAATCAGATATAGTCTACGTCACTCGGGAATAATGTAGCTTTCAACTGGTGAAAGAATTTTCAAAAAGGGATTAGTAGTACCGGAGATTACCGCGAACATCCAAACTCACAAACTTTCCTTCTTTATGACATTAGTATAGAAGTATATATATATTATTATTTTTAAGTTATTTTTAAAGTCAGTTTCTTTTTTACATTTTTGAAGTGAAAGTTCTTTAGAATCGTTGTGATTTCAAATTCTTAATGTGATTTAAACACTATACTCATAAACATAGTGTTGCAAATATTTTGAAGTTTTGAAGTTCATAAATTGAATTCAAACTATAGCATTTGTTTCCTATTTTAGTTATCATAAGCTTCTCGTGTCATTTGTTTAAAGTGAAAACATGGAATCTGAATAATATGTGTTATAATATACTTATCTTAAATATGTAATATATAAAATGTAATATTACGCATTAAAATATGAAATAATTTTTGAGCTTGGTAAAAATATTATAAAATTAATAAACCTTATAATTATCCTAATACTCCTGATACTCTATATTTATCTCATTCTCTCGTAGGCTAATTTTCTGAAGTTTCAATTCCGCCGTGTGAATTGCACATACACAATTTTTTTATCACTTGTAAGATATGTACCTATATATGATGTCTAATAAATGAAATTTATATGAAACTATCCTGAAGCTGTAAACTGTACTGAAACCAACGTAAAAAGAATGGTCAAAATCGTTTCAGAAACAAAACAATCATGGCTGAAAAACCGCATAAACTACACATTTTCTGTCTGATTTTAATGAATTTTCTGCTATTTCTAAAGTATCCAAGTCTAACAGTAATAAAATTTTCAAGGGACCATATGGAAACTTTACTGAATCCAACGCAAAAAGAATCATCAATATCGGTTCACAAACAAAAAAGTTACGGTAACAAGATTTCATCTTTCCTCATATTTTCCCTGGTTTAAAAAAAATGAAATATATTATGGCAACATTCAAATCCATTTGTTCGTTCCAATTTTGAATAGTTTCTATTTGCGGCGCTTATTGGCACGAAAGTGAGGCATTATGGCGAGCCGGGAGACAGACGTCACGTCGTAAGTACTATTTGAAATTTGGTAAGTTACATGTTATACAATTCAAGACAAAGTTCATATAAAATAACGGGAGTTTAAATACCCTGCTACCATTTCAACATAAAATATATTGATAAAAATAAGTTTAATTACTATTTAATACTTTTCTCTGGTTTTAAAATAATGCAGTAAGTACATATATTCTGGCAACATTAAAATCCATTTGCGCGTTCCAATTTTGAATAGCTTTTATTCGCGGCGGTTATTGGCGCGTAAGTGGGGCATTATGGCGATCCGGGAGACAGACGCCATGTTGTCGTAAGTACTATTTAGAATTAGGTAGGTGACACGTTTTACAATAAATCATCAGAATAACCTCAAAAATTATTACAATAGCACCTTTTGTTAACGTTATTTATCTACCCGTTGTTTTCAAGTTGAAAATAATGTAGCTAAAATGGCAAGTAAACTGCAAGATGCTTTATTTTATTTACAAATTATTAATTTTTTTCACAATCCAATAATCAGGCACCTCCTAGTTTTTAATAGTGCCGGTTTAGTATTAAAATTAGAATAAATTAATATAATAAGTTATTCTTAAGGTACACCAAAACATAAAAATTACTACATATAATGTCACATACACTAACAAAAATAAACAATAAGCGTGTATGGAGTCTCAAATTTTTCATAGAAATTAAATAGTAAAAAAGGGTACGGAACTCGAGTCCGTAGAGATATTAATAATAATAAAAATAAAAAAAAATACTGCCGGTTTAGTTAGACTACTGTATATTTTTACAGCTTAAAAATACTATATATATATATTTTTTTTTTCAATAACGATAAACAAAATTTAAACTTAATAATTAAAATAAACAAGTTGGCGGTAGGCTAAATAAAACTAACAATACTCGTTGGCACTTGACACCTTTGTCTTCCGTGATCACGGCCTTTGAAAAGTGGCCGAAACGTCGAAATAACCAAAATCAAATAAATTACCGCCCTTAAAACCATTAAAACGTAGTTTTATTATGATTACTATATTTTCTTTAAAAAAAATAGGTGAAAATACTAGAGCCTACCTAATATGACGTCATAAGTAGGTACGAGTAAAACGACTCCAATAACGCATTAATTAGTATTAGAAAAGGAATTAAAATTATCGCTATCACATGTTATTTTAACGCCTATTCTTTTATATGTAAAAATACTAGGGTTCGCCCGAAACTTGGTCCACGTTGAACGGGTAGCCAAGATCACAGTTGTTTTACATAGAGAATATGAATCAATGAAAATATTGCATCGTAATTGCATTTGCATTGCGGTTGCATCATAATTTTTGATTGACAAATCATATTACAGTGTTAATGATTATTTTAATGATAGACTTTAAATGATTAAGGTAATATACAATGTATTATTTACTACTAACTAGTGGATTAATTTTGATTTGATGACATTTATTTTAAAGAATGACTTTATTTAATGATTATTATCATTAATTTACCAAACAGATAAGAATTATTAATTATAATAATAGGCACAACATTTTGCACGCCCTAGAGGCAAAAACATATGAACTTATGGAATAATCCTACCATCTTTTTTATGTACCATGTTTTATGCAATAAATGATGATTTGATTTGATTCGGCATCAGTTTTTTTTTCGACCTGGCCACTTTAAACCGCTCCCAAGAAAATTCCCGGGACACAAAATACCACAGCATTTAAAAAAGAATGTATGTTAACTATCGTTTTAGTGATCGCTGTGTCGGAATAAGCTAATTTTATGCACCCGAACAACTTCAAACAGCTCCCAGATAAATTCCCGAGGGGTTCCCAAAACAAAAAGCAGTGCAGATTTTAAGTTAACTTTGCTATCGATCAACGAAAACCGCATCGAAACCGGCTCAGGGGTTTTTACATGACTCTCGAAGAAACAGACAAAAAATCTAAAAAAAAAATTCATCATGTTCTCCATCGTTTATATATTGTATTCTAGTTGGTTGTGTTTTTTTTTCAAATAGCTTCAATGTACAGACACGACATTTTTAGAATTTTATAATATTATAGATTACAATTGATTGTAACACATGTCCACACCCTATTCTACTTATAGTTCATTTGTCAAAAATGCTCAGCATATTTATTTATTTTTAGGGTAAATATATTTATTAACTTTTTATCCTTGCTGTAAATGACTACATTATACTGAAACGCCTCATCCAGATTACTATAAATAAATAATATGTTTATAAATTTTCCCAATATAAAACACGACAGCATATCAACGGGATGTTACTGCAAGAGTAGATTAGCAACACGCCAAAATAGGACCTGTTTTTTAACCAGGGTAAAACCGTTTGAGGACTTTAGCCGCGACAGGGCAGAACCTTGGTGCCATGCTATTGACACACCCCAGTTAGGGATACACACTAAAACCCCTGGGTGTTCCGTCCCGCGTCTTATGCCGGGACTACGGATATATGACCTAAACTCTCCGCAGCCCTGGCAGGCGTGGGCCTCGCAAGGCCACTTACACTGCCTGGGGACTTTCTTTTAATCCCCCGGCGTCTTCAAGCTCTATGTGCGTGGGGCGGTTTGTAACTCGCCCCACGGGAGGAGAGGTGAGCGCGCGCGGAACACTCGCGCTCTCATCTCGAGCCAAAATAGGACTTGTCTCGTAACTGCTCTGCAGTATGTCGACACAACACTATTCTTGAAAAAGTACGTCATAACCATTGTGTTATATGTACGTAATACATTATACCTCAATGGTCGTAACCGACACGAGCTTTTGACGCGAACTTGAGAATGATGTCTTGCATTTTCGCAGTTTCATTTTCAAAGATTTTCTCTGAAACCGTTGGGTTTATATAATTGAGTAGAAACATGTAATCTGTATGCCACTTTACAATACTGTATTGAAATATCGAAAAAATAATAAATAGGTATGGCAGGGATAACTGTAAAAGAGAGTTATATTATTTTTTCGGGGTATAGTTAGGGTTGCCAACTATTTTTGAGAAAAATAACGTATTACATTTTTTAAGTAGGGACAAAATAAAGTATTTGGAAGTAAAATAAAGTATTATTGAAAATTTTATTTACTTCTCTTGGAGATACTATTTTTGTGTGCTTCTAGCACACACTAACAACCTTTCATTGTCGTTAAATTTTTGGAAACTATCTTTAGATTTCCAATTTAAATTTAAATAAACAAACAATTAATTTTTTATTACATTTATAGATGTGTTATTCCTTTCTTGTCGCCATTTTAGATTCATTACTGAATAAACTCTTTCAGTGAAAGCTGGATCTATAATAGTTCAGTAATTGTCCATATGAGTTATTCATTTTACGCATCAGAGTAAATATTGGAAATAATAGTACATTATGGTACTAGTGTGTAACATTGGTGATTACCGCCGAGGCGCCATTGAGACTCGAGCCGTAGGCGAGGGTCTTAAGAGAGCCGAGGACGGTAATCATCAATACACACGTGTATCATACGACGTTTTTCAACACACTTGTGAATAAAATAACAACAAAAACTCATTTTATTTAGTAGATAAAAAAAAGTTATATATGAGTGAAAGTTTTATTTATTAAACACGTACGAGTTAAAATTATCTATTTAAATAAGAAGTTGCATGAAATGAGCAAGCAATAGGAACATTAATTTATTTGTTCTATAGAACACGATCTTTTTTTTAATAAAAACTTTTTTAAGAACAAAACAACTCAACCAATAAAATTTAAAAAAAAAATCTATAACTCACTAGTGAGTTACAATGTTTTTTACTCACAGTTTGATAATGGGTGTCATTCTGTGCCTAATTGCGGTGACCATAGAGCCACTTTATGAGCAAGTGTGTTGAAAATATCTTTATACAAAAGTATGAAGTATATTTACCAAAAATAAAGTAGAATACGTTATTATGAAGTATGGTTGGCAACCCTAGGTATAGTCAAGGTAGCGAAGTCCGTCAATGGGGAATTTATTTTATATGAAGAGTCGGGGGGTAAAATCAAATAAAATGCGGCGCTTAAAACCGTTAAAACATAATTTTAATTGTGTATAATAGTCGCTCTCAAAACTCCTAGTACTGTTACTAGCGCAGCCACGAGATAGAAACAACAAAAATGTCCACATTTTAAGAGAAATCGTCATTCGTCAGTCTGTTATCAAAACTCGAAGGAAACCGGCTGCATGCAAGATGTCACGTAGCGCAGCCAGTTTTGAAACGTACCTATCGTGCGTCCTTTTCTCGCTCGACCGCGATAGACATCTTTTCCTCTCTGGCGGTGGTATTGGACCCAAACGAAGCGTAGGTTTGGTAAACAAATATAATTAGGGCATCGAACACCTTCGATCTGTATGTACTCTTTCTGACATTTGCTCTGGTGTGGGTGTTATTCTATCAGACCCTATACTGCGCGTTGTAAACGACCCATAATAAATTAGTTTACCTTGACAAAACATACAAGTTGACTATTTTTATTCTGAATTCTTCTTAATGTCATACCGTAGAAACAAAGAATTTTCAAAATCGGTTCAGTAGTTCAAGAGATTACACGAATAAATTTTACCTCTTTATAATATTAGAATGGATGACGCAGTAGAATTATAGTTAAGTTTTTTTTAAATTAAATTACAACTTTGAACTTGATTGAATTATTTGACGATTAAATTATCATCTATATATTAATTCGTGAAACAAAAACTTTGTACCCCTATCTACGGAAATTACGCGGATGAAGGAGTATGAAATTTCGCACATTTATTGTTTATATAGAGAAGAAGCGATGAATGCTAATATTTTTTTAAAATTATGCATAAAAAATATAAAAAAAACATTACACACACTACTATCTATTTGACACACACACATATATACTCTTTTGTTTATTGTTGCCTTGGCGAAATCTGTGATTATTGAAGTATTATTATTATGGTCGAATTTCGACCACGGGCGGCCACTAGTTCTTATAGATACAACTACGTATTAAGGTTTCTTTTTCCATGTTAAAATGTTCCAGAAAGTTCTTCCAAATATCTATTAAGTAATCAATATCACAACATAACGTTTAACCTTGAATTTATATTACGCGTTAATTGTGACAAAAAGTGGGCAAGCATCCATGATCGCGACTCGGTTAAAATAATAATTACGAGCGTACACCACACAGGGGCGCCCAAATCTGTCATTATTATCTCGTTAGAAACGCCAGACTTTACCGTCTTCATCGTAGTTTGGCCCGATTCCGGTATTCTGATTACACCAATGGCGTGTACATAAGCGAAAACCCGCGAAATAAATGTTTGAAATTGTTGGTAGCTTTTCAATATTCATTTCGGCTACCGCCGTTTCTGCTGCATTGCATCGCAATTGCTCGACTGGATGGCTACCACCCCTGGTCTAGAGTATGCCGACATAACAACCTCGAGTTGCGTTCCGGCATTAGTGGCCAGGTTCCAGTCTCTCTGAAGAACTTTTACGATTTATTTGCTAATCACCTTTTACTGACCGTCATTTGAAAATAGTTACTTTGATCACTTACGCCTATGCAGACACTACACGCTCACACACACGTCTCATTCATACTCGAATATAAGTAAATACCCCCCCCCCCCCCACACACACACACACAACATACACAGAAGCTTACTGTTATTTTTTTTATTTATTGCAGCTCAGCAGACACGCAGACGGCCCACTTGATGGAAAGCAGTTACCATCACCTATGGACATTTGCAACACCAAAGGTGCTACAAATGCGCTGCTGCTCTTAAGCGAAACTGGAACCTGGTCACTAATGCCGGAACACAACTCAAGGTTGTTATGGCGGCATACTTTAGACCAGAGGTGATCGCCATCCAGTCGAGCAAATACCCTACCACTTGGCCGCAGGAAATTGTATTCTTTCACCGTTCCTGCACGGATAAAAATTATTACTAACACTAAACATCTTTGAATATTAAATTGTAATTTCTAATTTAACAATAGAAAATATTATTTATACATATAAATTTTCACTACTACAAAGACGTTGCATTAATGTACTATCATCAATGATGAGAATTATATGACAGAAGCGAATCCTACTGTGGCCCGCCACACAGGTGCTAAGGAGACCTGGCGCGGGAAACAGACTTTCCTTCGGGACGCCTTTTGTACTGTTCTCTGTATTTTAGTCATTTTATATGTACACTGTATAACTTACTTACATGCTAATAAATTTCATTTCTTTAGAGAGCGGCAACACGGGCCGTTCGCCTGTCTGCTAAACTCGTGCAATAAAAAAAAGTTATTCCTGATTTTTGGGCATTTATTTTTAAATCAGAGGCAGACGATTCGATTTCATTTGTATATATAGATTAATGTCTAACTTACATACATACATGCATAACTTCACGCCAGTTCCCTTGCGGGGGTAGGCACGAACAACAGAGTGCCATTTAGGCTTATTCTTACACACCTCACTTGCCTCTTTGACATTCATAACTCTTGTCATGCAAGCTCGTCTGTTCTTAAGGCTCCTGACATCACCTTCTGCTAGTACACGACCAATTTGATCATGGAAGGTGTGTCGTGGCCTTCCACGACTTCTGCATCCATCCACTTTTGCATTGTATATCTGTTTAGTCATTCTTTTCTCTTTCTTGCTTCGGTATTACGAATGCGGTCCGCGAGCGTCACTCCGCAGATTTTGCGGTTTTTAATGTCTAACTTGTTTAATAATAATTAATAAACGTCCTTACTACGTAAATCAAGGATTTATCCTTTGGTCACCTTGTCATACTAATTATGTACTAATAATAATGCAAAATAGAACAACACATTACGGAAGTTATACTATTGTACATAATACATGTATAATATTAGATTTATTACTATACTGTTTTTATTGCATGAGTTCAATCAAACAGGCAGACGGCCCACTTCATGGAAAGCGGCTCCCATCGCCTACAAACATTTGCAACACCAAAGGTGCTACTGAATTATCTCAATATTATATCAAAAATTATCGAGTGCTTCTAAATTAATAATAATAATAATAATAATCGGCAGACAAACACACACACATTGTATATCCCCAAATTAATCAAGTTACGCTTGTGTTATGGGTAATATACAACGTACTACTCTGGGGCCGATCCCAGACACCCAGACCATAATAAATAACGGAGAAAAGACGTTTTCCGAAATTTACTATACCAGGAATCGAACCCGGAGCCTCTGCGTTGCAGTGAGGTAGGCCGGCAAAGGCTTAGCTCGCTCAACCACAGAGGCCATCAAATTAGCTTATACGGACACAGATTTCACTAACCAGCTTACAGTCCTTTTTAAATGCTGCAGTACTATGTGTCCCGGGAATCCAGCGGGAATTTCTAGTCAAACGTGGACGAAATCGCGGACATATATTATTGGTTGAATAAAGCAGCCGAGACGCCCGTCGCCGTGTTACAATCCACAATGCAATGCACGAGGCAGGAGACAGGCAGAAGGCGCACTTAATGGAAAGCGGTTACCATCGCCTATGGACATTTGCTACACCACATGTGCTGCTGCTCTCTTAAGGGAGACTGGAACCTGATCACTAATGCCGGAACACAACTCAAGCATCCAGTCGGGCAAATGCCCTATCACCTGGATGTGGGTTATTTTGTCGCCTCTTACGACAGGCCGCCCGGCCGCAGGGAATTGTATTCTTTCTCCGTTCCTGCACGGATTGTTTCACTAGCATGGCTTGAAACCACAGACAGAACAGTGATAGTGGTTTTAGTACGTCGCTGCTACTCCCACAACTACTCACTGTCTCTATGCAGTGAAGTGTTAATAAAACATCTCATAGTTACGTAAAAAATCCATAAACGTACAAATACTATTAAATTTATCATACGTAGCCTGAATTGAAGGCCATCGTAGTAAACGAAGCGTACGTGACACAGCGTAAGGATATTTAAACGCAAATAGGTCAGTGTTACCATTTATGGAATTTATTTTCATTTTTTTACAATATAATATTACCCAACGTGCGTTGCAATGCCTATTCTCAATTTTCTTTCTTCACTTGTTATCTATATAATAATAGCCAATAACTGTCCCACTGCTGGACTCGGTCCTCCCACTATACAGTATACCCAACACGCTTGTCCAAGGCAGCTTGGCAGGTTTGACACATCGATTATCTCGATGTGCAGGTTGCATCACGATGTTTTCCTTCACCATTGTTATAGCACGTGGTAATTGTAACAATATGCATATTAGGTCAGACAACTGCCTAAGTGGTGCATGCGTCCGGGCAGGATCGAACCCGCGCCCTTTGAGTTTGGGACGCATGCACTAGCCATTACGCTACCACGACTTATCTGTAATATTATAAAATTCTAAAAATGCCGTGTCTATGCCTTGAAGCTATTAAAAAAAAAACAACTGGAATACACTATATAAACGACGGAGAACAAGATGCAATTTTTTTAGATTTCTCGTCTGTTTGTTCGGAATTCACGTAACAACTGCTGGGCCGATTTCAATGCGGTTTTCGCTGATCGAAAGTAAACTGTTAGACATAAAATCTGCGCTACTTTTTATCCCGGGGATCTCGCGGGAATTTTCCCGGGAGCGGTTTTAAGTGGTTCGGGTGCATAAAAATCCGCTTATTCCGACATAGTTTACACTAAAACGATAGATTACATTGTTTTCTAATACATACATACATACATACATAACTTCACGCCAGTTCCCTTGCGGGGTAGGCACGAACAACAGAGCGCCATTTAGGCTTATTCTTACACACCTCACTTGCTTCTTTGACATTCATAACTCTTGTCATGCACGCTCGTCTGTTCTTAAGGCTCCTAACATCACCTTCTGCTAGTACACGATCAATTTGTAATAGATAGCTTTTCTAATAGCTATAAAAATATATACGTACATATAACATACAGACGCAACAAATAATAAACACGTTACACTATTAGATAGTGCTCCTTTACAACCGTCTGTTGAAGAAATGTAGTATTTATTATATTCATCTTATCTTATACTAATACATAAAGCTGAAGAGTTTGTTTGTTTGATTGAACGCGCTAATCTCAAGAACTACTGGTCTGATTTGAAAAATTATTTCAGTGTTACATAGCCCATTTATCGAGGAAGGCTATAGGCTATATATATCATCACGCTAAGACCAATAGGAGCGGAGCACCAATGAAGAATGTTTCAAAATCGGGGGGTTTTGAAAACAAATTCCACGCGGACGAAGTCGCGGGCACAGCTAGTTTTCAATAAAGTAAAAAACCTTATATCTCCAAAGCAAATAAAAAAAATAACTTGTTTTCAATCTTCAGTGGTTGATAGTGAGATTCTTTTATCACAGTACAGATAATTATATGCCAACAAAACAATAAAATTTCATGTCCGTATAGTACGTTGAGACTATTTACAACATCAAGTCATTAGCATTGAATAGGTTCTACTTTAATACCATCAAATTTCATTAGTGCCGGAACGGAGAATGAATACAATTTCCTGCGTTGAGGCGGCCTCTCGTAAGAGGCGACAAAACAACCCACAGCCAGGTGGTAGGGTATTTGCCCGACTGGATGCTTGAGTTGTGTTCCGAAATTAGTGACCAGGTTCCGGTCTCCCTTAAGAGAGCAGCAGCGCATTTGTAGCAGCTTTGGTGTTGCAAATGTCCATAGGCGATGGTAACCGCTTTCCATCAAGTGGGCCGTCTGTCTGCTGAACTACATACTATAAAAGATACCTTAAGAGAAACAGTTTATCTTATACTAGCTGTTCGCTGCGGCTTCGATCGCGTAGATTAAAAATAGTCTTTTTTTACAGCATGAGTTCAGCAGACAAGCAGACGGCCATTTGTAACACTAAAGGTGCTCCCAATGTGCTGTCAGCGTTGAAGGGGAAACTGGAACCTGGCCACTGATACCGGAACGCAACTCAAGGTTCTTATGGCGGCATACTCTAGACCAGGAATGGTAGCCATCCAGACGGGGAAATACCCTACCACCTGGCTGTGGGATGTTTTGTCTCCGCTTACGACAGGCCGCCCCAACACAGGAAATTGTATTCTTTCTCCGTTTCTGCACGGATATAAGTCACAGTTTGAGCAATTTCATCCTCTTTTCACCCTTTTAGATGCTGAATTTCCAGCAGGTGTTTAAAATTTCTTGCTTTGAAAAAGACCGATTTTCATACAAACTTTCATCCCCTTTTTCACCCGCTTAGGAGTTGAATTTTCGAACATCCTTTTTTAGCCCACAACTACAATATAGAAAGAAGCCACATATAAATTTACACGATCCTAGCCCCAGTAGTTTGGACTGTGTGTTGCTATGTCAATCAGTTAGTGAAGTCATGGAATTATATACATATAGACCACTTTTTCCTGCGACTCTGTTGCCGGTCAAACCCAAGAGCAAGCGCTAGCCATTTTTTCTTTATTTAGAGAACAAGCATTCATTCGGGTTACATTCTGTTTTGATAATATATAAAATTAAACTCTGATTTCTGTACGTATATTTTATGATTTCACAGCTTTTTTTGTATTTAGATTTATATAGACCCGCCCGTGAACGAAATTCGACCATAATAATTAATGTCAAAGACTATATACTTCTATAATCACAGATTTCGCCAAACCTACATACACTGTCAATTTGACTTGAACAATAAACAAAAGAGTAATATATGCATGTGGGTGTCAAATACATGGTAGTGTGTGTAATGTTTTTTTTTATTGATTTAATGTACCTTTTACGCAAATTAAAAAAATATATATTAGCATTCGTTGCTTCTTCTCTATGTAAACTATAAGTGTGCGAAATTTCATACTCCTCCATCCGCGCAACTTTCGTAAAAAGGGGTACAAAGTTTTACTTCACGTATTATATAGATATTATTATATAAATATACATATAGATTTATATACACATAATTAATTACATAAAGATTATAGTATCCTGGCAATATTACAATAGGACCTGGTAACCCTACATCCGGCCCCTGCTTGACAACCAGCAACGCGCGACCTTGATTATTAGCACGCATTTTAAATAACAACAAATGTTAACATTACTGCGCAATTTCTACGATACGTTATATAAACACGAAACAGGCTTGTATTCAATCATGCAAGGGCATGGTTAGTCCTCAACCACTAGTCTGGTCAACAAATTCAAAATGGTGTTAAATATACATTAATATTATAAAGAGGTAATGATAGCCACGACACACCTTCCATGATCAAATTTATTTATTTATTTATTTAAGGCACACCAACAGCACACACATTATTATGTTACATTACAAATCCTTTAATATAAAAGTTCTGATGTGTGGACCCATTAAAGGAGTGCACAGCATTTACAATTCGAATGTCAATTACTAGTATCTTAATTAATTAAAGTCAATATTATGCATGTGTCAAGTACAAATATAGTTAAAAGTTAATGAATGAATAATGTTGTCAAAATTAATAATGTAAAGCAAAAAAAAATAAAAAATGCAAAAAGAATTAAATTAAAAATAAATATATAACTAAGTACAAGTGCAAACATGAACGGCCTATCAATTATTTTATGGTCACAGCTGATGTCAACACTTTATTTTTAAACCAATTATATGTTTTGTGAAAAATATCGAGATCATCAATTTTTGAGTTTAAACGGTTGTATGTATTGCACATTCTTGTGATAGGGCTGCTAAGGCCTAAGTTGGTTTTAACCGGAGGAATGTAGAAGATTTTCGTAATAGCATGTCGAGGAATTAGACGAGGCACACTTATTTTTATGTCTTGGATAAGATTTGTACACATTATGCTATTGTTGAGGAGTTTATGCAAAAAACAAACATCGAACATCATTCGGCGATTGCTAAGCGTCTGCATTCTAAAATGTGACAACCGCATAAAGTAGGGGCAACGGTGTGAGATTCCAGACGAGATGTACGCTAAGTGTTTGGTAAAAGATCTTTGAATTTTTTCCACCCTTTGAGAATGAACACTATAGAATGGATTCCAGATACATGAGCAGTATTCTAAGTGGCAACGAACTAAAGTGTTGTATAATATAATTTTAGTGAGTGGCTGTTTGAAGTCTTTTGTATTTCTCATTAAAAAACCCAACATCCTCGCTGCTCTCTGCACAATAGAGTCAACATGAAGATTAAATTTAAGAGAACTATCAAACAAAATACCTAAATCCTTTATCGAGTTAGTTGTTTGTACGTAAGAGTTGTCGAGCATATAAACAAAATTTGCCGATACTTTTTTTTTGGTAAATTTGATGTGGTAGCATTTAGAAAGGTTAAGTTTCATGTCATTGTCTATACACCACTTTTCGACTCTTCCTAAATCTTCTTGCATTTGTAATGAATCTACAGCACAATGTATAGTTTTAAATATCTTCATATCGTCAGCAAACAGTAGTACCTTAGAGTGAATGATTTTAGTAACGATATCATTTATAAAGATTGAAAATAACACAGGGCCAAGGTGAGAACCCTGTGGTACACCTGATGAAGCAATGTACGACTGCGATTCGCTACCATTAACAACCACAGTTTGTAGTCTTTTAGCTAAGTATGAACGAAACCAGTGCAGTAGTGACCCATGTACACCGAAATGTCCTAATTTCTGTAATAAGATGTTGTGACTTACTTTGTCAAAGGCGCTGGAAAAATCAGTATAAATAGCATCGACCCCGTAATGATCCTCAAATTGATCGTATACTAGCAGAAGGTGACGTCAGGAGCCTTAAGAACAGACGAGCGTGCATGACAAGAGCTATGAATGTCAAAGAAGCAAGTGAGGTGTGTAAGAACAAGCCTGAATGGCGCTCTGTCGTTCCTGCCTACCCCGCAAGGGAACTGGCGTGAAGCTATGTATGTATGTAGGTAAAGATAGCCGAGTTTATTTTTTTGTAGGAAGTAATCTCTTTAACCACTAAAACGATTTTTGAAAATTCTCTCAGCAGTAGAGTACTGCATTATTCCTACGTGACACATATATATTTGACTGTGATTAATAATATTTTTTATTGACGCCCAGCGAACTGGGCACGGATCAGCTAGTCAGTCATAAACTGAAAGCCCAAATTCATGAAATTTATTAAATACTAGCGGCCCCGGCAGACGTTGTCCTGCTCTGAAAAAATAAATATCTAGGACCCGATCCCAGCGCCACTTACCGGTTCCAATTGTGGATTTAAACCATCCGGGGACCCACTCAAACACACAAAAACAAAATCACCAAAATCGCTCCAGGTGATTAGGAGGATTCTAGAACCCGATCTCAGCGCCACCTACCGGTTCCAACGGGATAAAAAGTATCCTAGGTCCGTCTCCTGGTTCTAAGCTACCTCCCCAGCAATTTTCAGCCAAATCGGTACAGCCGTCCTTGAGTTATAAATAGTGTAACTAACACGACTTTCTTTTATCTTTATATATATAATTCTTTTGTACGTGTTGACAGTGAACTCCTCTTAAACGGCTGGACCAATTTGAATGTTTTTTTTTCTGTGTTCAAGTGGATTCGAGGATGGTTTAGATTCACAATTGGACCCGGTACGTGGCGCTGCAATCGGGTTCTAAATTTTATTTCTTCAGGGCAGGACAACGTCTGCCGGGACAGCTAGTATATATATATATAGATAATTACGTACATACATATTAGTGTCAATTGCAAAACATAGAGATACACATTACACTAAATTTAACAATTTATAATTTTCTTACACCGCCAATTAAATATAATAAGCACAAGTCGTTTTCAATGAAATCGTCCGCGCCCGCGCAATCGTCACACTCGTGTGTGTATCATATCTCTCGGTTATTACACTACGCATGTGTGTGTGTAAGAAATGATGTCACCAACATTTAAGGCTTCAATATTTAAACCCATAAACTACATTGAATACGGGTTGGTTTTCATATTTATGTAATTTACTCGTAATGATGATAGTAGATGGATCAACTAAGTTGTTTCAATTAGGTTGAAAGGCACAGGGCCCGAGGCTGCGACGAAAATTGACAATCGAATAGAATTGGACTCGTAACTTTTAACTAAACTAACTATTTATACCGAACTAGATAGCCGCGGGTCAACCTCTAGTGCGTGCTTCTTGTTTAAAGAGGTTACGACACAGGCTACATTGTATAAATATTTAATGTTATTACAATGCTATTTGCCCCGAAAGATTCACTTCGTTTTATATCGCAAACTATTCCATCTCCTGGATGAAAAGTATCTATGCCCATTTTCGGTATTAAAACTACATACGTGCACCAAAATGTTCAGATTACTCCAGATCGACCAGAATTACCAAATTAATCAAAATGGCAAACCACAAAATAAAAATCTATCCTACTTTCTGGGATAATATTTACATAAATCTATCTCAAAACTTATCCTATTATCCGGGATGAAAAGTATCCCTTGCTACCCTCGGTATTAAAACCACATACATATATATGGAATTTCAGCCAAATCGGTCTAGTAGTTTTTCTGTAAAAACATAAAAAACAAATATATTTCTATAGCAGAAACGATCCCATTTTAAGTATCCTATGTTCATCATCGGCACCGACAATATATATATCTCTCTTAACATATATAAATTACGTGTCACGTTGTTTGTCCGCGTTGAACTCCTAAACTACTTGACCGATTTTAATCAAATTTGCACACCGTGTACAGTTTGATCCGACTTGAAAGATAGGATAGCTTACATTTGGACCCGGTAGGTGGCGCTGGAATCGGGATCTAAATTTTATTTCTTCAGGGCAGAACAACGTCTGCCGGGACAGCTACTATATATATATACGGAGTTTCAGTCAAATCGGTCCCGTAGTTTTTCCGTGAATACGGAACAGACAGACAGAGTTACTTTCGCATTTATAATATTATTAGGGATTTAATTATTTAAACATAACCGAGCTCTCTTAAATCGTGAGTTCAAATATTAGCATATAACATAGAACAAATGGATACTAGACTGAAAAGAACAGCGGTAGTGTTCGCATCTTTCAATTCTCTCTATTTATTCCTGGTTTGCAGCTCATACTTTTAGATGCCCGAATTTAGGATGTGATTATTTTTCAAACCAAATTGAAATGGAGTAGATTTAAATATAGTAACTTAAGGGCGTACCTAAATGGAGTCCGCTATCTCGCTCCCGCATTACCACAATTTTGAAGACATAAATTCACAAAATTCAAAAGTTTTTATTCAAAATATATTCCACTGGAGAACACTTTGAAGGTCATACATATAAGTTAAAAATTAATTTTACTTCCTATTCTATGAACACACCGCTTCGCAACGTGTTATTTGCTGTTAAGGAGAAGAAGCGAGAAGAAACTCCCCAGCAACACGTCTAGCTAAAAATTTGTTAAAACTTCTTTTTCTTTCTATATTTCAAGTTCTTTTTTTTTATAAGTTTTATACAGAAGTATGTTACATAATTTACTTTACGATCAATCCGTATTACAAAAAAATTACCAAAAAAAGATCGCGAGTTTCAAAAGAAAAAAGTCGTAATGACTTCGAAGTATACATAAAAAATAATTCGTGTGAAAAAAAAAATTGTATGTATGAAATCTTGTCTGAATAAAATGTGAGTCAAAATTTAATTGTGAAAAATTCGTGTTTTTTATTAAGTTTTTTGTACTGCCCGTTTGTTTGTCATATGTAAAATCTATGAATTTATATCTTCAAAAATGTGCACCACACACATGCATGCGTCTGTGGAACAGAGATAATCGGCCCGGGATACCACGGTCTTTCTTGCCGCCGCAGTGCCGGCAGATGGTCACGCCACGCCGCCTTGAATGATGTCTTACGGAGGGCGCTTGCCACCGCTAACGTGCCGGCTTTATTGGAGCCGAACGGTATTGCACGTGACGATGGTAGGAGTCCCCACGGAACGACTCTAATTCCCTGGCAGCGTGGCAACCCTTTGGTGTGGGATGCGACTTGCGTAGACACGTTGGCCGCATCCCATTTACCAAACACGTCTATCAGCCGGCTCAGCGGCGGTAAGCGGTGCAAATATGCAACCCTCAGTGAGAGCTATATGTTTGTGCCGTTTGCTGTCGAAACGCTTGAAACGTGGGGTCCTGAGGCCATGAGCCTCTACCAAAATTTATCGAAACGACTCATTGACTATTCAGGTGATCAGAGGGCTGGTGCTTACCTCGGCCAACGGATCAGTATGGCGATCCAGCGAGGAAACGTAGCCAGCCTTCTGGACACCTTACCCATAGAACACGGTGATCTAGGCTCAGTATTCTACTTATAGTCTTGAGGGACTATGAGTAGAATACAATACAAATAAGTTAAGTTTTCTTGCATTGTATTCGATTATATCTATCTTTAGTAATGTTTATTTAACTAAATTTTATTAATTTTAATGATTGGCCAAAAAAATATTTCCAAGGATCTATATTTAGCACCTCTTCAAAAATGTGGTAATACGTGAGCGAGATAGCGAATTCCATTTAGGTAGATCTTTAAAAATAAGCCTTTTTAAAAAGGTTTATATGCGTATTTTTTTTATAAGTTTTTTGTAATACCCATTAGTTTATCGTATGCAAACTGTATGAATTTATATCTTCAAAAATGTGATAATACGTGAGCGAGATAGCGAATTACATTAAGGTAGATCCTTAAAAAAGTCTAAAATTTCACGCCGCCGCCGATTTTCAACAAACATTGTACCTCCCACCTACCCACTATAGGGTCAGAAGGCACCGTGAAGTTATTTCGATTATTATCTTAAGTGCCTTGACACACTTGAAGCTACAGAAAGCGGGTCACGTGATTTCGGGCGCCTTAAGGTGACAAAGTCGTATTTATCAATTAACAACATTGTGCCATGACAAAATCAAATGGTTTACATTTTATCTATACACTAGCGGTTCTGGCAGACGTTGCACTTACTGCCCTGAAATCTAGAGCCCGATTCCAGCGCCACCTAACGCGTATAATTATTAATCTAAACCTCTAAAGACCCACGCAAACAAAAATAAAATTTCATGAAGATCGGTAGTCGTTCTCAAGTTTGCGTGTACACACATTTCTAACATTCATTTTATTTATATAGAAAAAATAAAAACCGACTCGCACATGGCCACTTGTGTCTCCCTAGCAACCCAGCACGCCATTATGTTAGAAAAATTGAAACTAAACTAACAAAGAGTGCATCAACCTGATGATACCTATTGTTAACCATGAGAACCAAAGTAGAAAGAACTTCCTATAATAATTAAATTCAATGAAAGAGACTTGTGTAACAAGTTTTTAACCCGTTTTAGTTTAAAAGAGAATACGGAACAAACAGTCAAGCCAACTGAAATACTTTTTATAAAAACGAAAAAAAAAATAGGTTTTCCACAAAAACTCGAAAATACTTAAAATGCTGAAAATGTGGGTGAATTATTTTTATTTGATAAGAAAACGATCCCCATAGTAAAAGTAGAAAACGCTGTGGGGGCAGTTTTTACTTTGAAACCCTGCTATACCCTTTACAGAAGTGCAGCCTCATAGATACTACTACTTATGACCTCATAAGTAGGTAAGTACAAGTTATAAAGTCAAATAGCACGCATTGATTATAATTATTGTTTGAAAAAGTTAAGTTTTTTTATTGTCATAAAGGTCCATCCATAAATTACGCCAATGGGGGGGGGGGATGAGGGCGACAGTGTGACAAGGGGTGAGAGGAGTCCTTATTAATTACGTGGTGATTTGAATTAAAATACCGTTGAAATTATTATAGAATTTATTACAGCTATATGTACACATATAACACAGGTACAAATATAACTGTACATAACCAGTTCAAACGTAATGCACGATTTAATCACACGCGCAAAATCCGTCACTAACGTCTTGATTCGCTTGTGGCTATCGCTAGGCTGCTTATCTCTCCCTTGGGGCATTGCTTTATACTGCACAAATACAATATGTATCTCGCCCGCATGGACTGAATTTCTTAGAATCACACCTGGCTAATGACTATCTTAAAAGATTACAATACACAATGGGCTGTTTTTCTAATTACAAATTTTAAACACAAAGTAAACAAAAGAAGTCCAAATGCCAAAAAGGTAATAAAATGTGTTTCTACAGACGCAGGTGTGAATTTGTCTTTTGTCGGCATTCAGGTCGTAACAATATATTATATATTTAAGTTTTAAAACACTAAATCTGAACTATTAACAAAAGACTTCAAAATATTTCCAACTCCATCTGTATGAGGATAGTGTTTAATTTATTAAAAAATAATTCAAATTGAAATGAAATTAATTACGGAACTGCTGTTTTAATTGAATAATTTTTTGATGTAAATTTGCAAAACATGTGATGTCACACTAGGGAGTGAGGAGTCCCACGAATGTTACCAGCTGTGACAAGGATGGGGGAGGGGGCAAAAACCATGAAAATCGTGAGACGTAATTTGTGGATTGCCCCCTGACTGAGCTGACAAACAGGCAAGAAAATAATAACAAATCAATATAACTATTGAAAATAATTGAATGTATGCCGTTTATAGACAAAAGCCATTGTTAAATTAAAAAGAAATCTATTATTAATAGAGTTATTACAGACACCATATTGCTTGCATTGACGTCATTATTGACTGCATATGTTATTCCTACACACATTACTGTTCATGATGTGTTATATTTCTATACTATTATTAAAAGTAACTACATCTCCTGCAAACATTCTCAGGCAGCATTCTGCTGTAGATTTATGTAATTTCTAGGGAGTTACCTATACTAATGGTCGCCCAGTGGTCGAAATTCGACCATAATAATTAATTTAAATGATAAGTTTGAACATTATATATATATATATTGTTACAACTCAGGTCCCAACTAAAACAAAATCCACCTGCAGCTCTGAAACAAAGCACATTTATTACCCTTCGGCATTTGAACTAATAACATTGAAATTCTTTTATTATCATCTTCTTTTGTTTACTTATTGGCATACGGCCTATTGTTGTATTGTAATCATTAGCCAGGTGTTACGGATTGTAAAGTAAAACTGATTCTAGGAAATTCAGTCCACGCTGCCGGGCGGACATATTAAATTTGTGCAGTATAAAACAATGACCTGATGGAGGGGGGCGGCAGTCGAGCGAGAACCACGAGGGAAGCGAGACGTGTGTAATAATACAATCAGGAATCTAATAAGTGACGGACTTTGCGCGTTTAATTGAATTACGATCTTCTGCATTACGTTTGGACTTGTTGTGTTCAGTTATATTTGTACCTGTGTTATACGTTTTTGTATAGTTCTAATAAACTCTATCATAATTCCAACAGCATTTTAATTCGAGTCCCGCTAAACTCGTAACAATATAATTGATTAATTAGTTGTATATATCCTCCATTTTTCTAGGAAGAGAGAGATGGTGCTTGACGGTGGCTGGTATGCAGTCACACAAGATTTTCCTTCTACTAACACCAGACTCACTGATTTTTAGTCATTAAGAACCTTTTTAGTAATTACTTATGTTTTGTTGTGAGAGCAAATAAATAAATATTATTATTCTTTTCAAAAACCATACAAAAAATTGGTTAAGAGTGCCAGTACATATCATTGGCATCAATACAAGACCTTCTAATTATATTATTGGTGATTTTTTTCTTCAAAGAAGTGTACATAGGAATAGGAAGTAGGTTTAATTTTAAACTTATATGTATGACCTTCAAAAAATGTTCAGGACTTAGTTTAAATGAAAACTTTTGAATTTAATTGATTCAAAACAAAAAAATAAAATAAAGTTTTTAATATAAATATCCTCGATTCTTAGTATATTGATAAAATAGATAATAGTAGTTATATCCAAATAAAGATACATAAATATATTTAAAGATAAACTTGACTAACAATCATAATATTTAGTTGTGAGTCATTTTTAGTCTCCTTGTACTATTTTTATGTATGCACTTATTTGTAGATTGCAATCCAGATTTTTGTTTATATTTTAGTCCTAAGGTTTTGTAATGACTGTAATTTGTTTTGTGCATCAATAAATTTATAAAATATATATAATAAATCTATACTATAGATAAATAAAATTGAAGTGTCTGTTTGTAATGTCAAATTAACAGCTTTTTACTAAATGCATATGAAAGTAGGTACTCTACTTATATCAAAAAATCAATTATTCAAATTTTAGTCTGGTTGTCTGGATGTTCTGGCACATTTCTGAAAGACTGGACAAATTTTGATGGGACTTTCACCGGCAGATAGCTGATGTTATAAGAAGTAACTTAGGCTAATTTTTTCAGGGTTCTGCGAAAAAAATACAAAAAAAAGAAAAAGGCAAGTAATTGAACATTGTAAAAAATAAAAATTCTTTAGTATAGTAGTATCCCTTTTAAACCAATAGCATTCACCCAAGGCAGGTGTCAGATAATTCTAGTTTAACCTATAGTTTAATTTTTGCTAAAATAACTATAGACCTCAAATAAATGCACAAACAAGGTTACATTGATATTTATATATAGTATGAAAATTTTTGAGACATATCATAAAACACCAGTTCATAAGTACGCAATATAACAATGATAAGAAATATTGAGAGTACAGATAAGGTAACCAGGTTTATTTAATTTTAGGCATTGCCTTCGAAAATATGTACTAATAAAAAAATAGACAAATCAAGTATTTAAAAAAAACGATGAGCTCTTTAAAACTGGTGGTAATTCTTAGGGTGATATAAACAAGATTGAAGGGTACAAAGGTAAAGGTAGACCAAAAAAGAGATAGATGGATTGTTTGAAGGATGAAATGATGATTTGTCGTGACAAAGGATGTATTTCAGAATAGAGGAATATGGAAGGAGAAGACATATTGTTCTGACCTCAAATAATTGAGAGGTGAAAGAAGTGATATATAATATATAGAACTACCCTCAATATACATACATTACAGGAACTTATATATATTTATTATTAGGTTTATTTGAGAAGTTTCTTATTTGTATTAATTTCTAATATTGTAAATAGATTTCTAATAATATATGCTAAATTTTATATGCGTCAAAGATGGATGCAGACCCTACTATGTAACTTGACTATATTATATTAACTTAACTCAAATTTGAAGCACAATTAAGTTACAAAATGATCAAGATTTCACAAGCTTTTCTTTGTTATAAACAACTTCGGTAGTTTCTCAATGATATCAGTATATTGGAGATTTGATTTATTATACAGAACAGATGGATGTTAGTCTGAAAAGACCACAGGTAGTGTTCACATCTTTGAATTTTGTCTATATACTCCCTGTGCACAGCTCGTCGTGCATATAATATATATTTGTGGCGCACGTTGATGGTGGTGGTTCTAGGATACCCAGGTTGATGTATTCGTGGAAGTTAAACACTGTTAGATGGTGTAAACTTGTAATAATAATACTTTACATATGAGAGCGTCTTGCCCTCGGCTACAACCCCAACGGAAGAAGCCAAAAATGCAACTACAATGTTGCTAGCAAGAAATTTTTTATGTTGGTCTTGCCAACACTCCCAGTTTGCACCACAGTTTTAGGTGCCAGAATCTTGTTTGTGACTATTTTCCGAAGCAAAAATAGATGGAATTAAAAACATGAAATTGTCACAACGCCACCGCTATTACTATTCATATAGTAGACTTTTCTATTATGCGAGGTAGTATTTAGGTAGGCTTTAAAATTTGAATGATTAACGAAAACCTTCAAAATATTTCCACCTCTATCTGTATGAGGATAGTGTTTAAATTATTAAAAAATAATTTTAATAGAAATAAAAGTAATTACAGACTGCTTTTTTAATTTAATTATATTTTGATGTAACATTGCAAAACATGGGATGTCACAAAGGGGAGGAAGGAGTCTCACAAATGTGACAGCTGTGACAAGGGGAGGGGTCAAAAATCATGAAATTTGTGCGACGTAATTTGTGGATGGCCCCCTTAACTGACGAACAGGCAAAAGGAGAGAAGGTGATGGAATAGACCATACGAAAAAAAAAAAAGTTTTTCAAAAAATTTTAGATATCTAGGTCTTAATAATTAACCTTCAAGATACTATTTGAGACTTTAAAGTGATACTGAGTGAGGTTATCTATCAGGGGATAAATCAAAGTGTATGAATTCTTTATTGCTATACTAAATATAAGTAACAAATTAATTGCATTCTATTGCAAAAGCTCATTAATTTAAAACTAGAAAGTCTAGAATCAGATTGTACACAATTAAAATAAAAATTGCATCAGTTGAAAATAATCAGCACATTGTGAAATCATCACATTCATGTTCCAACAAGTCTTTAAATTATTGAATCATGTACAGGAAATTATAGAATATATTGAAACAATCTACAGTAATATAAATAAAATATATATATGTGATTTTATAATAAATGACAAAATTTAAGTGATAATCTAAGAAAAAAAATGTTATTGAGAACACTTAAACTAATATAAAACTGAGTACAGACAAAAAAAGGCTTAAAAAGAAAACTTGTCCTAATATTGATCTGAGCTGAGCCTATAAAGGTATTGTCACAGCAGACAGAAGACTCACCTGATGGAAAGTAGTTACTAAATGATTTACCTCTTGAATTTTGGGAACAGTATTACGCCTAAACACATTAAAATTAAACTAAAACTGTAATTTCCATCATCGTAATTTCAAATAGTTAAATGCATCATTTTGACAACCATAGTATTAATACAAAACCCGCAAAATAGGCGCTTTGACATTAACTTGAGTTGCGGAAACTGCCCATATGCAGAAGATGAAGATGAATCCTAGTGGTTTCCAATACTATTGTATAAAACAATCAATTGTATATTGTTTTTTTGTGGTGATGATAAATAAATTTTAAAAATGTGTCTAATTCTGATATAAGGCAGTTTAAGGGTGGGGTATAGTTATAGGGTGCATTTATTTATAATAAAGAGATCTGAACTTCAAAAGTGTTAATCTATAACCGTCATTACTCTGTTAGATTGAAATTCAATCAACCCAGATGGATTTGGTTTGTGTCAGTTTTGCAAACATAATTTGCAGTTCACTGTAATAATCAGTTTTCCTACATAAATGAGTGGTAAAAATACTACTGATAAAAATAAAACAATCTTCATTTAATTATATGTACACTAGTCTAAAAATTTAGTCGACAACTGTCTTAGAAAGTATGTAACAATAAAACAGTACTCTTGACATATTTTGTGAAATAACAGAGATTTTTAAGGCCACATAGCAGTATAATGTAGATGATAAAGTCAATAAACTTTTATCGAATGATTAAAATCAATTATTCACGCAAAACCAAGATTTTATAATAGATATAAGTAAAATTAGCCAGACGAACTTTCTAGTACCTATATAAGCCTACTTGTAAGATTAGACCCACATTAACGATCGTGGACGACGGTTATGCTAATTGTTCTATACAAATACGAAATTTTGCAACAAAGATGACACTGGTTGACCTAAAATCCGGTTAAATTTTAATCCATTGTTACATTTTAGGTTAGGTATAAAACAAAGATACTTTCTCACAAAAAAGGAGCTAAACGTTAATGTATTATAATCAAATATAAGGTTTTCAACTTACCCGGATTATTCCGTGGTGGTTCCTTTGTAAAGAAAACTCTATATAAGTAAAAATTTTCTGGCTTTCCACTTCACGAAAATCCAAGTACTCTGACAGATAACTGATTGAATTCAAAGATGGCTACCCATTAGCAACCGATTACGTCATTCCGCGGGAAAATTTAAACAAACGTTAAACCCCTTTTTTTATATGACAGACTAAAAAACAAAAAAAAATAGAATTAAAATAACACTTACCTCATAAAATTGGGGTTGTTTGTGAATTTAATAGAAATCCGATGAGTTTTTGGCTAATACATTAGAGTCTTAGTTCAGTCCGATTCTTCGCGTTGTTGCCAGATTGCTATTGCGTCAGAAATTGTATAGCGTTCAGATCCACTCATTTCATAGCAGTTAATCATGCCTTTTAAATATTTTCACTTAATTTAAAGAAAATTTATATTTATATATAAAATTGGTTTTATCAGACCAGTGAAAAATTCAAACTTATCGTAAAAAAACTACAGTAAGAACGGCAACGTCGCTTTTTTTTAGCACAACACAAAGAAAGCAATTTATCCCAAATGCTATTTTACATAAAATGCTTTTATTATCGATACTTATTTTATCAAAACTTAGTATTTTGTCACAAGAAACAATATATAACTTTATATCAAAATTCAGACACTTCTCACTCGAAGGTAAAAAAATAACTGAACTGAAATCGAACTCATTCCAAACATGTTTTTGTTTCGTTCATTCGCGTCGTAAACAAAGGAACGGTGTGACCATTAAAAAACTACTACTACCAAAAAACGTACTAATACTTGAAGAAGTCTAAAGACAAATGTTCATATAAAATCAGTAAATAATGTACTTTAACAGTGTAAGTATATAAAATAATTTAAATCAAATTAAAAACGTTAAGTTCTATCTACATAAAAAATATACACGATGAAGGATCTGCCATCATAAAGCACGAATCACGTAGTTAGTTCCGTGAATTAAGGCATCAATGAGTTATATCTCGGAATGTAATGGAAAAAGCTGAATTTTTATGAGAATCATTAATTTGACATTCTAAATGTTGTTTTAAAAGCCACATAAGGTCGAGATATTCAAGGTCGAAGGTCACAAACACCGGTTTTTTGAAATATCTCCTTTTCTGTACCTCAAATCATTTTGGCATTTGTAATAAAAGTTATTGAGCATAAAATTTTCCACAAACTTTGTCTAGAGCAATTTTTTATACGTTGAACAGTTTTTGAAATAGAGGGCGGTAAGGGCTGGGCCGCTGGGTACTCAGCTATACAATATACCGATAGATACAGGACGGCAAAATAAAGTAGAAAATATTAGGGCGCCACTTTCGCAAATTAGTCTAAACTCTAGCAACTCCAATATTAGGTCAAGAGTAATTTCGATACTTACTAGTAATTTCTAGTACGACATTAAACATCGTGCAAGTATGTATCAATTTGCTTTAGTTACGACGTACGCGTTTTGTCAGTATAGCCTACTATGTTTAATTAGTAATGAATATAATTTTGTAATTAAGAGTTTTAACACGTCGTGATAATTAACAGAACAATTATTTAAAAGAAGCTAAACTAACCATTACAAAGCTATCATGTCGGCTGTTCTTTGATAAATATCATGGAAAAGATTTTTACTTCAAATTCCACTAGACATCCTTGATAAACTTTAAAAATCACAGCTCACGTTATATTAGTTATTGTTACATGCGTATTTAGTTATTTTTAGCGGATGTTAATACAATGTCGAACAAAGGCGCCACAATAACATGGATAAATTCGCTTTGTTTATAATTCTCTGACCTTGACTACAGACAAAATAGAATATTGCCAGAAGGCAAAGAAATTAGTTCATTTTCTAGACATTTTGGTCAGAAATGAGTTCATTTTCTAGACATTTTGGTAGTTTTACATGCCGAAATACGAGGTCAATCGCGAACCCCAGTTCTTAGTTCTTGTGTTAGCAAATGTAAAGCTAGCACAACAATTGTTACTGAATATTAGGATAGGTTCTACTAACTCTAGCTACAATTTTTTATCTAATTTACTAAGAACTATGAATCGTTTATATATAATTAATGCTATGAAATAAATGGTTATTACTATAGTACAATTTTTAACTTAATATTGTTTCAAATATTTAATTAATTCTTTAATACTGTTACAAGTTGGGCCACGCATACCTTTAGACAAAGCACATTTATTACCTACCGCAGCGTTTGAGCTAATAACATTCAAAATGTTTTATGATTATCTTTTGTTTACTTTGTGTTTAAAATGTGTAATTATAAAACAGCCTATTGTGTATTGTACTCGTTTATGGCCGTTCGCAGGCATAATTACGCAAGTGTGTGGATTACGTTTTCTGGGAAATTGTGTCGACGCTTGCCAGGTAGACATATTGGAACGGTGCATTGTAAAGCAATGGCGCAATGCAGAGATCGCCAGTCTAGGGACAACCACGATCAAGGCGACACTTGTGTACATTCGATAACCTATATAGTGACGGACTTTGCGTGTGTTATTGAATTGTGCATTAAGTTTGAACTGATTGTGTTCAGTTATATTTGTACCTGTGTTATACGTGTTTGTATAGTTCTAATATATTCTATAGTAATTCCAACGGCGTTTTTAATTTGAGTCCCGCACTCGTAACAATACATTATATTTGCAAATATAACTGCGTTACGTCCGTTATCAAGCTTCATAAACTTAATAGGAAAATAGAAATAAAAAACAAATAAGACGAGTAACATAAGTTTATTAGACATAAAATATAATAAAATTATGAAAATAATTATAATACTTATCATATAACACGAATAAGTTCTCGATAACTTACCCATAGGCCTCCAACACAACTGGAAGCATCTTAAAACTTCTTATATTTATCTAGCCAGTTTTTAAATTTTAGTTTTAAAACAAATTAGCAGCAAGCGCAAGGAAGATATATGTATATGTAACTAACCTAACCTCCAACACAATCGCTGGAAAATTATAGGTCTTTAACAGATACCAAACAACATTTAGCTATAACTTGGAGTTTGCTGCTAGTTTAAAGTTGTATTGGGATAAACTATGTATCATACTGTCTTTCCTTACTGCTGCAAATAGAATATTATTTGGTATTACTCCATGTACTCGGACTTTACCTGCGGAAATGTTATGGATATTGACTGTGACAAAATGCGTTTTATTTCTAGCGTTAAAAATATCGCCGTTAAGGAACAGCTACATTAATGTGTATATATATATATATATATATATATATATATATATATACAATGTCGCATTAAATCCAGAGCTAAATCTGCGTGAAACGTTAATAACTATAACATTATCTCGGATGAAGCAGTAAAGATAGAAGCATAAAGAACACAAGGAACGACAACCACTTATTAAATATTGAAAAGCTCCTAACTTACTAGTGCTATAAGTTTGTGGCGCTTGCCACATAGCTAATCTTTTTAAAAGATCACTTAATTTTAAAATATCATTGATATCGTCATTGTTTGAAAAATCGGTTCGAGGTTTATTTAATTTTCACATTTATTTACTTTTTACACCCAAAAGTTATTTTATATAGATGTGGAAAACATCAATAAGGGCTTCAATCAATTCAACTTCATTATTTAAATCCTTTAGTAATATACTTTAAACTAGCTTCGTTTCAATTTCATATTTATACAAAGTATCTGTTTATACATTAATAAGGTTCTACAGACGATACGCTAGTAAAATCGCGATGAATCGATATTAGTAATATCTAGCGAAAGAAATGGAACTAGCAACCAAAGCAACATATTCAAGTACTGAGGTTGCCATCCGTAATTTTTTACCCATACATTAGCTTACGGTACATTTTAATTATATATAAAATATACAATTTAATAGTAAAGAAATATTCATGTATTTAATACTTAATCTAACATAGCTACAAGTGTAATTTAAACAATAACCTTATGATTTTAAACCAATAGATAAGTTATTTAAAATCTTCCTAACAATTTAATCCTAAAAATGTGATGAAAAATTATATAACCGTCATATTCAGGCAGCTTAAAAACAATTAACATGCCTAGAAATTGATATTTTCATAAATTAAAACTGAGTGTAAGTTATATTAACACCTTTTTTTTCAATGTACAGATAAATATTTTTGCAAACTTTTAGCTGTGATATACAGAGAAGTACCAGAGTGAAACCAAAGAGTAATTTTTTTTAATAGTTCACGATAAATTGTCGCTTTTACTAAGGAATAGTACCGAAATACATGGTTTTCTACTAATAAAATAAATAGTGAAATCATCTTACAGTTAATCTAGAGGCAGGCGAATTATGTTTAGCGGGTTACTTATAACAATGTGCCAAATATAATATTGATTGGTAGCGCCACCTAGCCAAAAATATTATATACCACGCAAGTGATACCAAAATAGAAATTATTTCTAAAATGGCAACACCAACATCGGCTCGGCAAACTTCCGCCATCTTTCGTAAAACACGGACAACTAATTTATGTCATATATGTTACAACTGATTCTATATAGGACAACATATCAAGGAAAGCTTCAAGGCACTTTCTTAAAAAAGCTTTCTATAGATGTCTGCACAAGTTTGTCTTGTGGTTTTTCCTGTTTAATGTATTTCCTTTTCGGTGGTGATATCTCGCCATCAGGCTTCGCAATAAAATTAGTTTCACCAACATTATATTTCAGTACATATTGTTTAAAGCATTTCTTATTTTTATCCAATTTCCGTTTTCGCTTCGATTCTGTGATTCTTAAATTAAATCTCTCTTCCCGCCATTTTATTTTTAATTCCAGTTTCTTATTTCTAATTGACAGTTTTGTTTTTAATTTTTTATTTCTTCTATTACCTTTCTCGGTGTTTATGGCTAGTTGGACATTGTTCTTATTTTTCAAACATAACTTTACGCTCGTATCTTTTGACTTTGTGACTTTTCTTTTAATTCTTTTATTATCTTTTGTACGTTTACGCCTTCGTGTTTTAGTGTTTTGTTCAATATCTGGTATATTTTCAATATTGTCAGTATTCAAGAAGTTTCTGGTGTCTTTTTCGATCTCTTGTTTTATATCGTTGTTATTAAGCTGTAGTGTATTTAGACATGATACTTCTTTACTAACGTTATTATTTATGGTTGAGTTTTGTGTATTTACCTTTCGTCTTTTACTCTTCTTACTTGTCTTCATGCCCCCTTCCAACTTCCGTTTTCGGAGATTTTTCCTATTAATACTAATATCAGTATTTATATTGACTATATTTTTACTTTTAGACCTATCACCGTCGACCTCATTTAAGTAATGATTTTTAAAACTTTCCAAATCAAGATTAAAGTTTGTATTTTGCAAAATTTCTTTATCTGTCGCACTGAATTTCAGGAAACATGTTTTATTTTTGACAGGACTTTTCAGGGCTGGCAATTTAAAGTTATCCATGGTAGAATCCATTTTGACCACGTCTATGTTTATGATCTGATTGTCTTTGGAAATTTCTATACTAGAGTCATTTTCTATGTGAATTGTTTTTAGATTTTTTGGTGTTGAAAATATTTGTAAATCTTCTTCTAACTTTTTATTGATATCTTCATCTAAATTTTTCTGATCTAAAACTTTAATTGTATTTATAATCAAATTTTCCTTATTACTTACTTCGTTCAAATCTTCTATAGGGCTTTCTGTGTGTATAATTTCATGTAAATCTTTCACAACTACAGGTTCTGGGTCACATGTTTCGTTATATATCAAATCTGATTCATTAGTTAATTCATTTGTATCACTTATTGTGCTGGCAGTAGATTTTTCACTCATATCATACATATTCAAATTTGACACTATACTTTTACTATCTGTGTCTTGTTCAGATATTTTAAGCATATCAATAATCTGCGAATGTTCTTCTTCATGCAATTCGTCTAAATCATCCTTAGACTTAGGTATTTCACTATTTTCGTTTATTATTACTTTAATTATACTAGAATCTTCTTTATCTATACCATTTTCTGATGTATCTTCCTGCACATTGTACATATTAACTTCATTTTCAATATCTGAAGTATGTCTTTCTGTATCACAATTAGTTTCAATAGGAGTTTCACAGTAGAATGTATTGTCGTTTTCTTGTTGAAGTGGTCCATTTAGTTCAGAACTTAGAGTTGAACCCTGAAATATTAAACCCATAGTCAAGGTCTGCTTGAAAGTTTTAGCAGAAACATGGTTTTCCCAGGGAGCTTAAATGTGGAGTTCTTCATAAAGGGCGTAAACAGATGTTTAAAGTCTGGATGGTAGGTAGTCAACGCATCCAGTCTCTTGGTGTTACAGATGTCCATAGGCGAAGGTAAATACTGAACATCGGTTGGTAGGTCTGTCTATATACTTACATGTATAAATAAATAAAAGGGGTATGTTCAAGACAATTTAATCAGCAATTTTTAAGCCTGAAAGAACACACTAACTGGTTCTCACAGAATATATATATTTTTTTATTGCAGGAGATCAGCAGACGGCCCACTTGATGGAAAGCGGTTACCATCGCCTATGGACATTTGCAACACCAAAGATGCTACAAATGCGCTACTTCTCTCTTAAGGGAAGCTGGAACCTGGTCACTAATGCCGGAACACCACTCAAGGTTGTTATGGCGACAAACTTTAAAGCAGGGGTGGTAACCATCCAGTCGGGCAAATGCCCTACTACCTGGCTGTGGGTTGTTAAGTCGCCTCTTACGACAGGCCGCCCGGCCGCAGGAAATTGTATTCTTTCTCCGTTCCTGAACGGATATCCGCGTGGAATGGTTTTAGCTAGTGAGTGTTCCAATGGCCCACTTCCTGCTCTCAATTTTTTTTTGTTAACGCAGAGGGAATACTTTGTGTACTCAGATAGGTCCTTTTGGGAAGACAGTTTTTTTTAAATGTATTCAAACAAAAACATACATAATTTTTATATATCTACATCTAAAAACCCGAAAGGGTTTGACGAAGGTGCTAAGTTTGCGCTTTAAATACAATCAATAAATATGAGGTAGTTTGAGTTATTACATCTACCGTCTCTCCATTTCTAGTAACAAGTGAGAGGGGGACAGCAAACATTAATATGTGACATTGTACTCTTTTTTTGCCATTTATATACAGGTGAGTATGTAGTACATACACACACACATATACATATGTACATATACTTAGATGTGTGTAATAATTTTATATGTATACTTGAATGAATATTGGTAGAAATAAATATTTAAGTGTAAATGCGAAGAGAAGCGCCGCAACAGACTTGAATGACGACTCTGGTACAGGCGTTCCCAAATACCTCACTAAACCTAAAACTGCGCCCCTTAAATACGCTTTTATTATTATTAAATATTTATATTACGTACATACCTCCAGTACATTCTCTTTGATTTCCGTAAACTTTTCAAGTGAACACCGTTCTTTTAAAGGTTCTTCCACATTATTGAGAATTTTATCCAGTATTTTACTGAAAATGAAAACAATAAAAAATATGTACAAGAATATTTTATCACGAAATTTCACGCAAAGGCACGCGCACATACACAGACACACATACAGAGAGACAGAGAGAGAGAGAGAGAGAGAGAGAGAGAGAGAGAGAGAGAGAGAGAGAGAGATATTTTAAGTGTATGTGTATGTAATGTCTGCTCAATTTTTTTTTTGCTATCCATGTAGGAACGTAGAAAGAATACAATTTCCTGCGTTGGGGCGGCCTGTCGTAAGAGGCGACAAAACAACACCAGAGCCAGGTGGTAGGGCATTTGCCCCCCTGGTCTAAAGTATGTCGCCGTAATAACCTTGAGTTGTGTTCCGGCATTAGTGACCAGGTTCCAGTCTCCCTTAAGAGAGCAGCAGCGCATTTGTTGCACCTTTGGTGTTGCAAATGACCATGGGCGATGATAACCGCTTCCCATCAAGAGGGCCGTCTGTCTGCTGAACTACATACTATACATCATAGGTTATGTTGACAGCATGTGTCTAATGTAAATCAGGGATTCCCCAAGTGGACGATATCGACCCCCTTTCAAAATACTGGATAAGTTGTGTTACGTGTTTAAATTAATATAATTAAATTAATCACAATTACTGAATTTTATGTCGATTTTTTTCTAAATTTTGATGAAAAAATTATTTCAAGTTACTCACTTAACCAACCGCTAAGTTTTAAAATTGAAAAAAGGTGGAAATAGGTTTTTTAAAGCAATTTGCTATCGCTATGGGGGTCAGAGGTATCAGTTCATTTTGGAAATGGGGTCTCTTGCCCAAAATAGTTTGGGAATCCCAGACATAATACCAAAAGGTACTACTACTACTACTAAAGGTTACTAGTAAAACCAAAATTACTCTTAATCATTATATAGTTTCAGTTTCTAAAGTCCAAAATGTGCGAAAGTGGCGCCCCTATCATTTTCTACTCTTGTTGGCCAACCTTGTTATAACGGATATAACGTCCAATTGTGCAAAGGAGAAATTAAACAAGGTTTTAAGGGTTTGAAAGTTAGCCGTTGATGTTTTGAGTGTATCGAATGCAGGGCACGTATATCACGGTCGGTGGTCGCGGGCAACTGGTTCGGGCCAATCCCGAGTGAAGTTCGTCGGCTTCGTTTACACTCTAGGCAATCAGTTAGCTATTATTTATTAAAGAAGCACACAGGTAAATACAGAAATATTTTTACATTTTATACATACATACATAACTTCACGCCAGTTCCCTTGCGGGGTAGGCACGAACAACAGAGTGCCATTTAGGCTTATTCTTACACACCTCACTTGCTTCTTTGAGATTTATAACTCTTGTCATGCAAACTCGTCTGTTCTTAAGGCTCCTGACATCACCTTCTGCTAGTACACGATCAATTTGATTATGGAAGGTGTGTCGTGGCCTTCCACAACTTCTGCATCCATCCACTTTTGCATTGTATATCTGTTTAGTCATACTTTCCACATGCCCGAACCACCGGAGCATTCCTTTCCTTACCTTCACCCCGACACTCTCTTTCAGACCAACTCTCTTCTTACTTCGGTATTACGAACGCGGTTACATTACATTTTATACGTATATTTAAATTATATATTTATATTGTTACGAGTGCGGGACTCGAATTAAAATGCCGTTGGAATTACTATAGAATTTATTAGAACTATACAAACACGTATAACACAGGTACAAATATAACTGGACACAACCAGTACAGACTGCACGATTTAATAACACGCGCAAAGTCCGTCACTATATAGGTTATCGAATGTACGCACGTCTTGCTCGTATCGTAATCGTCGCTTGACTGCCTCACCCCTCCGTTCGGGCATTGTTTTTATACTCAACTATACAAATACAATATGTCTACCTGCCAAGCGCAGACGCAATTCCCCAGAAAACGTAATCTGCACACCTGCTTAATTATTCCTGCGAACGGCCATAAACTAGTAAAATAACACAATAGACTGTTTTTCTAAGTAAACAAAAGAAGTCCAAATGCGGGAAGGTAATAAACTGTGCTTTATGGCAGGCAGGTGTGCATTCACTTTTGTCGGTATATAACAATATTATTTATTATTTGTGTAGGCAACGCACACATACAATACATTGTGTATTTGCTTGTATGTATTTTATTAACATTAATAAAACTATTATGTTAAGCGCGGCTTATTATGTGTCTAGTCTAGTCGTGCTATTTAGGGCGGAATATTTGTTACTTTATCATTAAAATAAGGGCAGGTGCTATTGGCCAATTTGAAAAGTCAGTGTCACACGAGTCCCCGTTAGAAGCAAGCGCAACCGCCGTAATTTTGTTCTTCCAACGCCGTGTACACACCCCCGAAGCCTGGCAGCCATATTTTTCGGTGTTTTTTTATTTAAATACTACCAGCATCCCCTACAATTTGTATTTAATTTTTTTTAATTTATTTCATTTTACAGGCAACACTGAGTGTGCCGTTTATACAACGAATTCTATCGTCAACAACACTTGTATTAAATACTAATAAACTTACTTGACAATCCTTGTCTTTTCCATCAAAGGCCTCGGCTTCAGCAATTTCCTTCTAACATTTTCGACCACACTTTCATTCAGAACGATCTTGATATCCAAATACTCACTTCTCTCCTGGACACACTGCTCTAAGAGTTTTGTCGGTGATGTGATTGGTGATGATGAAAATTTCACTTTTTGAAGTGATAACAATAATCGTTTTGGTGGTTTAAGGTTTAGCTCTAGACGACTCTGTGCGGTTGATTGAGTTGTTTCTAAAAATAATTAATCGTTGAATTAGTTATACGGAATGTATTGTTAAGTTTTGAGTTACTTAAGAATTATATAGTTAATTTGACATATTGTATAGATTTTTTTGTGTGTTTTATACAGCTTAATTAATTTTTTTATCTAATTTTCCAATATTGTTATAACTCAGGTGCCGACATACACAAAATCCACCTGCATTTTTTTTTTGCAGGAGCTCAGCAGACAGGCAGAAGGCCCACTTGATGTTAAGCGGTTACCATCGCCTATAGACATTTGCAACACCAAAGATGCTACAAATGCGCTGCTGCTCTCTTAAGGGAGACTGGAACCTGGTCACTAATGCCGGAACACAACTCAAGGTTATTATGGCGATATACTTTAGACCAGGGGTGGTAGCCATCCAGTCGGACAAATGCCCTACCACCTGGCTGTGGGTTGTTTTGTCGCCTCTTACGACAGGCCGCCCGGCCGCAGGAAAATTGTATTCTTTCTCCGTTCCTGCACGGATAAAATATCTGCATATCTGAAACAAGGCACATTTAATACCCGTCGACATTTGAACTAATAACATTGAATTTCTTTTGTTTACTTATTGGCATACGGCCTATTGTTGTATTGTAATCATTAGCCAGGTGTTACGGATTTAAAGTACAAGCTGATTTCAGGAAATTCGGTCCACGCTGCCGGGCGGATATATTGCATTTGTGCAGTATATAGAAATGGCCCGATTGAGGGAGGAGTTAGTCGAGCGAGAACCATTAGCGAAGCGAGAAGTGTGTACTACAATCGGGAATGTAATAAGTGACGGACTTTGCGAGTTTTATTAAATTACGACCTGCATTACGTTTGGACTTGTTGTGTTCGGTTATATTTGTACCTGTGTTATACGTGTTTGTATAGTTCTAATAAACTCTATAATAATTCCAACGGCATTTTTAATTCGAGTCTCACGACTCGTAACAATTGTCCTATAGTTGTGTGAGCCAAATGTCTAATATAAACAATTTTTTAGTGGAAGCTTAGCTGATATGCGTTTAATTATGTATTTTGTTTTTATTACCTTTGTCAGGAATTGAATCGAATGATTTTGAAAAAATAAACACACCTGTATTACTATACCAAATCATAGTGTGGCTTGGATGGATCAATTTCTGTGAAGATATGTCTAACGGCAAACAAAACGAAAGGGTTGTTTTTGAATAAAATGTTCTACATAATATTCTCTAAGTTTTCGCGACTTGTATACATAATAAAACTACGTTTTAACGGTTTTTAGCGCGGTAATTTGTTTGATATTTATTATTCCGGCGTTTCGGTCACTTTTCAGTAGCCGTGATCACGGAAGACAAGATGTCGTTGTCATGTATCAATGAGTATTGTTAAAGTTTTATTTAGACTACCGCCAACTTGTTCATTTTAATTATTTAGTTCTAATTTTGTTTATGGTTACTATTTACTGTGTGGGAGCCTAATCTAATTTAAATTATTGATACATGGCACATTTGTCTTTGTCTTCCGTTATCACGGCTACTGAAAAGTGACTGAAACGTCGGAATAACGTTAAAACGTAGTTTTATTATAAAACGTTCTTTTTTCCATACATTAATTAAACATCGAATCGTGCCGCCCATTTGAACGCAATCAATATTTACCCATTGATTGATTGCGGTAAAATACCACGAGTTTCCAATATTAATTTAAAAAAGTCTATCAAAAATAGAATAATTTTCATAATTTCAATATTGAATAAAATGAGGTATATTTATTCTTTCAAAATCAGCCTATTCGATTCCTGGCAAGCGTAACTGATTTTTCAAAAATAGTATAGCGACGAAATCATATTGGGTTTTTCATCGTCGTTATAACCGAAATCCACTGTCATTGACTTATTAATAACATTTTACCTTTTACTTCTTCTAAAGCATTGCTGAAACGAGAATTAGATGCTGAAGCTCTGAAAAAGAAAATAGTACATTGTTCACCAAGGGGAAAAAGCGACCGTTATTTACCTATGAAAGTTATTTTAAATATCAGCTGTGCCATTTCAAAACCTAGCAAGATATTCCAAAAATTTTTACACCAATTTAAAAAACAAAAAAAATCTAGCAAACTACCGACTTCAAGTGTAAATAAAAAGCAAAAAACTTCTGCAACATCTTGAAGTCGGTGGCAAGTAAAACATAAAAATAACTTAATCACTAGCTGAGCCGGCAAACTTCGTACCGCCTCAGAATCAATAAATAAAAAAGCTGAATGATAATCCCAGAATGCTTCAACTTTAGTAGAAAAATGTGGTCAAAACTTAACCGGAACGAACATCAAACGTTTGACATTCAAAACCAAAAATAAAATTAAAAATAAACTTTTTAAATTTAGTTGATTTCTAAACGACGGGACGAACATCAAATGTTTGACAGGTAGGAATAGTTTCTAAGGGAAAGCGAAATTGTTGTTTTTACTATATTCCAAGCTTTTTTTTCATATTTACTTACCTTTTAAACATTCCCTGGACTTCCACAAATAATTCAAAACCAAAATTAGCCAAATCAGTCCAGCCGTTCTCGAGTTTTAGCGAGACCTAACGAACAGCAATTGATTTTTATATATATAGATATTAATAATTAATTATGTTTTACTTGGCACCAATTTCAAGATGATTCGATACAGGTTGTTACACGGATATACGCACAGTTAGCTACTTATACAGCATCATGTCTTGTGGTTATTCTATTATGGGGTAACGCAGCTGATATAAATGCTATTTTTGTCCTGCAGACGCGTGCTATTCGCTCAATTTACAACATGGGAGACGTGCGAGATAAGTTCAAAGAAACAAATATTTTAACTATGGCTTCGCAGTATATTTTCGAAAATGTTCTTTATGTTAAAAATATCTCGGATCTTTCCAGATTGGGTGACGTATATTGTAAAAATACTAGGGACAACAATAATACTAAAATACTAATAATAAAGAGAACTTCGTTCCATTATTCCACAAACGAATTCCTTAATGACAAATTTGAAACATATTTTTTTTTGTGTTTATGGCTTGGCAACTAGGCCTTTAAGCCAGGCGCAATTGTATTGTAGGCTACAATCGACGCATATAACGGAGTTCTTGTGAAAACTCGAAAGGCCTCATTTGACTATACAGTTCACATTTGTCACAAAAACACATAATTGCTACTCAAAAACTATCAATATCCTACAACTATTGTTCATTTTAGAGTAATTTTACACATTTTTAGAAAATAAAACTGCACAGCACAACGTCTCCTTTCAGTTCCCGCCAAAAACTCCATTTCAAACATAATATCAATACATAATTAATAGGGTTGGGCCGAATCTGGTTTGAACCGAATACGAAATTCGGCCGAACATTCGGTTTGACTTCGCCACGCGTTCTCAAGAGCAACACATTGTGACCTGTTGACAACGTCAACTTGATAACACCGAATTTTTGGCTTTTTTACACCATAACCTGTCTCTAGTAAATTTTAAGTATGAGTAGGTGGATAAAAGAATAGATTTTTAGACCTTTGATTGAAAAAAAAAACACCATTTCATAATTCTAAATTCATAATGTTTAATTCGTAAAAAGTGATTTCAATCAACATTTAAAGTTATAATTGCTCATGTCCCTTAGACGCGTATTTTTAAAATTCAAGTTACGCATTATAATTAAGCAGTTGCACTACTTACTGATGTTTCTTAGAGGAATAATAAGTTTATTTTATTTTTGTTTTAATTTGATGTCTATTTAATTAGGCATAGACAGAATCAAGAACTAATTTTATTTATTTTTTATCACATTGCACATTAAGATTTACATGTTCCTAACTAAAATTAATGACCACGAGTATACAGATGCCAATTTTTATATTACGGTTATGTTGGGTACGGGTATGGTTATTATATCTTTTAAATTCAGTCAAAATAGTGCAAGTAGGTATTTTACTTTTTCCTTGCACCGAACGTTCGGCATTTAAACCGAATTTCGGACGAATGCCGAATTTCGGTCATACCGAATGTAAAACGAATTTCGGCCCATCCCTAATAATTAATAATAATAATATTTAAATTAGTGTAGTGAAACACTTACAAGCCAATAGATGGCGCTGTGCAATAATTAATGTCACAAACTTTTCCCGAAACATACAAAGAATATATACAAAAATCTCAACTATAACAGATGGGCCTAGGCCTGCGAGGAACAACATTAGCCTCGCTGGAAGATCTTCCTTTGAGACGGAGGAGCATTCTATCTCGCTCTTCCACCCTATCGGGGCTCACCCTTCATTAGAAATTAAATAATTGACATACACAGATTGGAATAATAATTAAATTAAAAACAGATATCTATATATAACTAGCTGTCCCGGCAGACGTTGTTCTGCCCTGAAGAAATAAAATTTAGAACCCGATTCCAGCGCCACCTACCGGCTCCAAATGTAAGCTATCCTATCTTTCAAGTCTGATCAAACTGCACACGGTGTGCAAATTTGATTAAAATCGGTCAAGTAGTTTAGGAATCCATCGCTGACAAACAACGTGACACGTAAATTATATATATTAAGATTAATAAATAAACGTAATAAATATTATCCAGGTTACATAAAAGGCACTTAATAAAATAAATAGGAACTAACTATTTAAAGACGGCCTCTGTGGTTGATCGGCCTAAGCCTTTACCGGCGTAGCCACTGCAACACAGAGGCTCCGGGTTCGATTCCTGGTATAGTAAATTTCGGGAACGTATTTTCTCCGTTATTTACTATGGTCTGGGTGTCTGGGATCGGCCCCAGAGTAGTCCGTTGTATTATTACCCATAACACAAGTGTAGCTTGCTCAATTTGGGGATATACAATATGCGTGTTTGTCTGCCGATTATTACTATTATTATTATTTAAATAATGACGATTAAGATCGTGCTTATATGCACACCAGTGAAACTGGTAATAGTACATTATGGTACTAGTGTGTAACGTTGGTGATTACCGCCGAGGCGCCATTGAGACTCGAGCCGTAGGAGAGGGTCTTAAGAGAGCCGAGGACGGTAATCATCAATACACACGTGTATCATACGACGTTTTTCAACACACTTGTGAATAAAATAACAACAAAAACTCATTTTATTTAGTAGATAAAAAAAAGTTATATATGAGTGAAAGTTTTATTTATTAAACACGTACGAGTTAAAATTATCTATTTAAATAAGAAGTTGCATGAAATGAGCAAGCAATAGGAACATTAATTTATTTGTTCTATAGAACACGATCTTTTTTTTTTGAATAAAAACTTTTTTAAGAACAAAGCAACTCAACCAATAAAATTAAAAAAAATATCTATAACTCACTAGTGAGTTATAATGTTTTTTACTCACAGTTTGATAATGGGTGTCATTCTGTGCCTAATTGCGGTGACCATAGAGCCACTTTATGAGCAAGTGTGTTGAAAAATGTATTGAACCATGTCTTTCCAGAAATGACACCTGTATACAAGTACATTTATGCAAGAGTAAATATTTCAGTTCAAAGGTGCGCATACTTACGCAATGGCCGGCGCTCGTCCTTTTGTACGTCTCAATGACATTCGACTCGGCATAACGGGGCCTTGGCGCGTGCGAGTCGTGCTCCGGCTTTGTTCAGCCAATATCACTGAAATTATGCAATTACTAGTGTTTACGCCGCGGCTGCGTTCCTCTTGTTTAAAGAGCAAGCGTTAATACAAGTTACATTGTATTTTTTTTTTATGTATATGCCCCGGGGATATTCACTTCATTTTATATCGCAAATTATACCATCCCCCGTCAATGTGTAAACTACATAAATGACAAAACCTGATAGATATTATCTTATCCGTGCAGGAACGGAGAAAGAATACAATTTCCTGCGTTGGGGCGGCCTGTCGTAAGAGGCGACAAAACAACCCACAGCCAGGTGGTAGGGCATGTGCCCGACTGGATGGCTACCACCCCTGGTCTAAAGTATGTCGCCATAACAACCTTGATTTGTGTTCCGGCATTAGTGACCAGGTCCCAGTCTCCCTTAAGAGAGCAACAGCGCATTTGTAGCACCTTTGGTGTTGCAAATGTCTATAGGCGATGGTAACCGCTTTCCATCAAGTGGGCCGTCTGCCTGTCTGCTGAGCTCCCGCAATGCAAAAAAAAAAGATAACATGGACCAAGTGGACGAAATGGACAAAATCACAAAACCTATTTTAGTTACCGGGATAACCTTTACATAAATCTATCCCCATTATCCAGGATAAAAAAGTATCCCTTGGCCATTCTCGGTATTAAAATTACATATGTACCGAGTTTCAGCCAAATCGGTCCAATAGTCTTTCCATAAAAGGATAACAAACGGAGAGATAAATATACTTGTATCCCGGAAAGTATCCCATTTTTCGGGATAAAAAGTATCCTATGTTCATCCGCGGCATCGAAAATATATATATACTGAATTTCAGCCAAATCGGTCCAGTAGTTTTTCCGTGAAAACAGAACGAACAGACAGAGTTACTTTCGCATTTATAATATTAATAGGGATTATATGAGCTTTATTACAAGATATTAAACGTATGTGATTAATGTATGCATCGCCGCACGCATTTGCAACACCAAAGGTGCTGCAAATGCGCTGCTGCTCTCTTAAGGAAGACAAGCCTGGTCACTAATACCGGAACACAACTCAAGGTCGTTATGGCGGCATACTCCAGACCAGGGGTGGTAGCCATCCAGTCGGCCAAATGCCCTAACCACCTGGCTGTGGGTTGTTTTGCCGCCACTTACGACAGGCCGCCCCTTACGACAGGCCGCCCCAACGGAGGAAATTGTATTCTTTCACCGTTCCTGCACGGATAAACGGATGGCTGGCCTTAAAGGCCCCTTATCTTATACTAATATATAAAGCTGAAGAGTTTGTTTATTTGCTTAAACGCGCTAATCTCGGGAACTACTGGTCTGATTTGAAAAAATCTTTCAGTGTTAGATAGCCCATTTATCGAAGAAAGCTATAAGCTATTATATTGTTACAACCTAGGCGCCGACAAAGACAAATTCCACGTACAAATCTGTAGAAGCACATTTTATTACCTGTCGGCATTTGAACTAATTGTAATCCTTTTATGATCGTCCTTTTTTGTATACTTATTTATTGGCATACGTTTCTAAGTTATTGTGGAGAACAACCTATTGTCCTATTGTACTCGCTCATTAGCATCATTAGCCAGGTGTTACAAGCTAATTCTAGGAAACTGTAGCGACGTTGCCGAGCGAACATACATTTGCATTTGCATTTGTGGAGCATAAAACGACGGCCTGATGGAGAGAGGGGACTACGATACGGGCGTGACGTGTGTACTAAATTCGGGAATCTAATAGTGACGGACTTTGCGCGTTTTATTGAATTACGACCATTTCTGCATTACGTTTGGATTTGTTGTGTTCGGTTATATTTGTACCTGTGTTATACGTGTTTGTATAGTTCTAATAAACTCTATAGTAATTCTAACGGCATTTTATTTCGAGTCCCGCTAAACTCGTAACAACATATCATCACGCTAAGGAGCGGAGCACCAATGAAGAATTTTTCAAAATGGGGAGGTATTTTTAACTTACTTTTTTTAAACTATTCCACGCGGATGAAGTCGCGGGCAGAAGCTAGTTTCATAATAAGCGTAATTTTTTTCTCTATTTATATTTTAGTTTTATTAAGTGTGCACTGCTTGCTACAAATCCAATAATTCTATGAAAAGTAGTTGAATAACCATACTTCGATATTTAGTTTTAAACTATGAAGAGTGAAAATAAAAATTATACATCTTACCTGCTTCGAGGCTTTCAGCCAACGATTCCAGGTCCGCGGGTGCGGCGGGTTGGCAAGTTGTACACACATACCTGCCATTGGCATTCGCACTATCACTGTTACTTTGGCACTGGGCGTGTATACCACTGCTGCCGCATAGAATGCATAGTTTTATCTCCCAAGGTCTAAAAACAGGAGAAAACATGACATTTTAGAGATATACAATACTAGAGTTTACCCCGCGGCTGCGCCGCGGGTCAACCTCTAGTGCATGTCTCTTGTATAAAAAGCAAGTGGTACAGGTTACATTGTATTAAATGTGTATGTATTTGCCCCCGAAAGATTCACTTCATTTTATATCGCAAACTATACCACCCCATCTATATGTAAACTACATAAATGACAAAACTTGACAAAAATGACAAAATAGATAACATGGACCAAGTGGACCAAGTGGACCCAGTGGACCAAGTGGACCAACTGGACCCAGTGGATCCAGTGGACAAAGTGGACCCAAGTGGCCTAGTGTACCTAGTGGACCATGTTGACCAATTAGACCCAGTGGTCTAAGTGGACCCAGTGGACCCAGTGGACGAAATGAACAAAATCACAAAACCTGTCTAGTTTCCGGGATAAACTTTACAAAATCTATCCCAAATTGTATCCCATTATCCGGGATAAAAAATATCCCTTGGGCACTCTCGATATTCAAATTATATATGTACCGAGTTTCAGCCAAATCGATCCAATAGTCTTTCCATAAAAGGATAACAAACAAAAACACAAATATATTTTTATCCCGGAAACTATCCCATTTTTCGGGATAAAAAATATCCTATGTTCATTCTCGGCATCGAAAATATATATATATATACTGAGTTTCAGCCAAATCGGTCCCGTAGTTTTTCCGTGAAAACGGAACAGACAGACAGACAGACAGGCAGAGTTACTTTCGCATTTATAATATTAATAGGGATATGTACATATACCAAGTATAATATAAAAGTTTTCTAACAAAAAATAACTGACTACAAGAGTAACTAAAAAGCATAAATAAATATTTTCTACATCTTGAAGTCGGTGCATTTTGCAGTTGTTTTTTTTTTATATTTTACTTGACTTCAAGATGCTGTACAAAAAAAAAATACTTTTTAGTTAGTCTTGAAATTGGTTTCATTTTTGCTAGTTTTTTTTTATTTTTCACTATTAATTGGCATGCTATGTTTTACTTGGCACTAACTTCAAGATGCTGTAGAAAATATTTATTATATGCTTTTAAGTTAGTTACTCTTAAAGTTGATTTCATTTTTGCTAGAATTTTTTATTTTTAACTTAAGTTATGTTGTTCAAAACCAATGAAATTCCTATGAAACTATCCTGAAGCTGCACTGCATCCAACGCAAAAAGAATGATCAAAATCGGTTCAGAAGCACAAAAGTTATGGCTGAAAAACAGCAAAAGCTACAATTTTTTTTTATTGCAGGAGATCAGCAGACAGGCAGACGGCCCACTTGATGGAAAGCGGTTACCATCGCCTATGGACATTTGCAACACCAAAGTTGCTACAAATGCGCTGCTGCTCTCTTAAGGGAAACTGGAACCTGGTCACTAATGCCGGAGAAAACTCAAGGTTGTTATGGCGACACACTTTAAACCAGGGGTGGTAGCCGTCCAGTCGGGCAAATGCCGTACCACCTGGCTGTGGGTTGTTAAGTCGCCTCTTACGACAGGCCGTCCCAACGCAGGAAATTGTATTCTTTCTCCGTTCTTGCACGGATAAAACAGACAGACGTCAAAAGTTTTTTAATGTATGTTCAGCCATAACTTTCTTGTTTCTAAACCGATTTTGATCAATCTTTTTGTGTTTAACTTAGTAAAACTTGAAATGATCCCATGTAAATTATATTGCTAGCAGACATTGGCTTCTGGAGATATATCAGAAAACCCTTGTAATCTATCAATATCCTTTTTTATATTGCCAAAAGCTGGCAAACAGGCAGACAGCCCACCTGATGGAAGGTGGTTACCGTCGCCTATGGGTGTTTGCCACACCAGGGGCATTGCCATTCGCAAAGAAATTTTATAACGCCCTTCTTAAATGACACCATGTCATAGCGCTGAGGGAGAAACGTGGCAGGAAGTACCCTCCAAGTCGTTATTATCCCTGGCAAAAGATGCCTGGAAGAAATCGCTTTTAAGCGATAAGGCCACCCATTGTACTATCTTTTATACTTTTCTACTTCTATTTGTCTATGCTTTGGTATACAATTAATGAGTTATCTATCTATCTATATTATAAACACGAAAATTTATAAGAATGTATGTTTGTTACTCTTTCACGCAAAAACTATTGAATAAATTTTGATGAAACTTTACAATAATATAGCTTACATATAGGCTATAATTTATAAAGGTATAGTGTGAATTGTCCAAAATATAATAATTTTATATCACCACGCGGGTAAAACCGCGGGCGCAGCTAGTATTTCTATAAAATATACATACCCATTCTCCGCATCATGACTTCGTCCCATAGTACATTCGCACTCATCAGCGTTACAAACAACGGGTCTTTCGTATATCTCTGCGAACGCGTTCTGCTCCAATTCCCAGGCTGCATCCCGGTCAGGGATATAATATCCTTGGCCTTTGACAGCTCTGTAGAAGTTCTCTTTGTCGTTACACAGTGGGCATTTGAGGTAGTGCATACCGGCACTTAAGGACATACGCTGGAATATTTAAAAAAATTACTAATAACTACTAATAAAAATTTACTAATCATAACTTGGATATTTAGTAAAAATTTACTAATATTAACTTGTGTATTTAGCAAAAATTTACTGATAATAACTTTGATATTTAATTACTAATATTAACTTGGATATTTAGTAAAAATTAACTAGTAATAACTTGGATGTTTAGTAAAACTTTAACTACTAATAACTTGCATATTTAATTAGTAATATTAACTTGGATATTTAATTATTAATATTAAATTGGATATTTAGTTAATAATATTAACTTGGATATTTAATTACTAATATTAATGTGGATATTTAATTATTAATATTAACTTAGATATTTAATTACTAATATTAACTCTTTTTTTAACAACTCTACGGACTCTAGCTCCGTACCCTTTTTTACAACTTAATTTTGAAGAAAATTTTTAGAATTTATACACGCTTCATGATTATTTTTGTTTATGTGTGTGACATTTATTCAATGATGTTTGTGTTGTGGTGTGCCTTACGAATAACTAATACTAATATTAACTTGGATATTTCGTAAAAATTAACTAGTAATAATTTGGATATTTAATTAATTAACTGAAACATCGCAGTTTATACAATTATAATAGGTATTTATTTTCCTCTGTGCAGACTCGTAACATGAAAGATTGAGCATAGAAGACATAGATAATTCATTCCTAGACTCTAGTCATAGACAGATACAGATATATTTTTAATTTAGACCTAGTGTTGCCACACTAAATAAAACATACTGGCGAGTAAAGGCGCCACAACATAAAAAGAATCTTATATTCATAACTTTCGTACGATTTTCCAGTACTAGCAGTCTCAGTAATTACTGCTTGATAAAATATGCCAAAAAAACTTGAATGCACTATATAAAAGATGCAGAACACAATGCAATTTTTATAGATGTCTTGTTTGTTTGTTAGGGATTCACATAAAAACGACAGCTAGGATTCATTCATTCATTTTGTCTTATGTGGAACTAGGTCAAGGTAACCCCATGTTAAAGTAAGAGGATACCACGGATTTCTCGTTTAATAGCATATCTTAGATATATATCAATCAATTTAGATTACGCCCTTCGCACCACAAAGAAATCTTTCTTTCTTAGCCTCACCGCAAGTGAGCCACGTACGGGGCGACTTAGACCCCGTTACGCAGTCAACATGTTAAAGAACATCGTCGAGATTTTTGACAATCTAACTATGCAAACCAAGACCGATAGTTGGGTTCGTAGATTGATCGGACAGTTTTAATTTTGGCAAAATGCTTACGGAATCCAAAAAATATAAGTATGTTCACACCTGCAAGCAAGTCCTGTGGAACCATGCATCTTTCGCGCAGCACGGCGGCCAGAACGTCTCGGTGGTGGGATACCCATCCACTTTCTCATAACAAATCACACACACCGCTTCTAAATCAGTCGATTGCTCTGAAAGTATTAATAAAATAAGTAAATAATCAGCAGACGAATACATACATACATAAGTTCACGCCAGTTCCCTTGCGGGGTAGGCACGAACAACAGAGCGCCATTCAGGCTTATTCTTACACGCCTCACTTGCTTCTTTGACATTCATAGCTCTTGTCTTGCACGCTCGTCTGTTCTTATGGCTCCTGACATCACCTTCTGCTAGTACATGATCAATTTGATCATGGAAGGTGTGTTGTGGCCTTCCATGACTTCTGCATCCGTCCACAATTGCATTGTATATCTGTTTAGTCATTCTTTCCACATGCCCGAACCACCGAGGTAGGGAGGTAACGAGTACAGTCCAAAAATAAGAGGTTACACTCACCACCAATACTTTTTATAGTGCCTTTAGCAGCAAGCCTCTTCCGTGACCTAGCTTTAACCATAATATTCTCCGGTATTTTCTGTTTAGGTGCATGTAGTTGACAATATGACTTATAATTGTCAAAAAATAATGACACAGTGTTTCTCTCTCGCCCACATGGCAGGTGGAACTGCTTGCGACATTGGGCGAAGCAACAGCCAATGCTTGCACCATAGTTAAGGCAGTATGAACATTTCTGGAAGATCATACCAATAAGAATCTAATTAAAACTATGTTTTAACAGTTGTAAGTATAACATATTTGATTTTTGTCTCAATGGCCAATTTTCAGTAGCTGCGATCACTGAAGACAAAGATGTCAAGTGTCAATTAGTAATATTAAATTTATTATTTAGCCTACCCCCAACTTGTTCATTTTAATTGTTTAACTTAGTTAATGGTTATTATTTACTTTATGGGAGCCTAATTTAACTTTCCATCACTTTGCAACATGTTTTGACTTGAAGAGAAGAAATAACGCAAGAAATTCGTCAGTAATATGTGTAACTATAATAATTTTATTAATTACTTAATTAAACAGCAGGAACACTGTGGTCCAGATGTCCAGAACCTGCAAAGACAAGGCAAAATGGGCAGCAAACAGCTTGAGGGAGGCCTTTGTCAAAGGACAAGCTGAGAAGGAGGCATAACACGATACCAATTAGCGGATTAGGTTTTCTTATTGTTTTTCAGCAATAAAGGCCATTTTTATTTTTATTATAATAATTTTATAAAATATTAAAAGGGGTAAGAGGTGAAATAGAGAAAATTATCATTCCAGTTGAGTTGTGTTCCTGTGCACATAAAAAGACCTCACTGTGTACTGAGGTCTGGCAGATGTTTTTGTCTGGGTTTGGGTCTTAATAGTTTTGGTGATCGGATTCCAAACAGGTAGTATTTGCCAATGATGTGTACTAGTCATGATGTTTCTATTGTATGAGTTCAGTAGACAGACAGAAGGCCCGCCTGATGGAGAGCAGCTACCATCGCCTATGGACATTTGTTACACCAAAGGTGCTACTAATGTACTGCCACTTTTTAAAGGGGCACAACCAATGCTGAAACCCACAAGTACTGCACAGTTTCCAGAATAAGCGAGGAGATTGTCAACACGTGCATCAGACATAAAGAACATCTAATGGTTCAACCAAATGAGCTTGCCCAGAAGCTGCTACATAACATACCGCATAGGCGCCTAAAACAAGCGCACATTCTCGATTTGGATACAAAATATAGCTCCAATTAAATTAAAAAAAGCAAGTTATTAGACATTGCCTTCTTACACATCTTCAAAACAACCAAATCATCTGCTTATGAAACAATTTGTGATTGCAGATAAAAGATCCAACAAAAAAAAAAACAAAACTCTATAGGGAGACTGGAATCTGACCACTAATGCTGGAACACAACTCAAACTTAAGAAAATACTATAAGAAGTTAACTCAAAATATTCTCTTATATTTTCTTTTTCAGCGCATGGAGTTACACTGCCTTATAATTGTCAAAGAACAAGCAAACTGCAAAATAAAATAATCTTACTTACATGTTTCTTAGCCCTAGCCACTTCAGCAACAATGTCTTCGTATAAGAAACCTAACAAGCCCACAGTATCGTTTCCCTTTTGCACCAAGCAACAGGACAAAAGCTGAAAGAAAAATAACAACATTGAATAATTAGTCAGCCTTATTATGGTGTTCCATGATTATAGAATGAAAGTATTGATATCAAGAATGAGTTTTATATCAAATTATCCCATATTTGAATAAGCATTCAATTATGGAAATGCTCCACAGTTGCAAGCTTCACCTAGCGTGTCTTCTCTTCGGGTCATTAAACACAAAACCCCACATTATTTATATGCAAAGCTCTCCTGGATATCAAGCCGTAGAATGGTCAGTTCTAGGACATGTGCGATACAAGTTGCTTCACAATGCCATTTTACGGTTGGCTTTCGCGGGAGCTTTCGTTACGCAGCATCAAGGTGCTGGAATAATATTCCACCACCCATTAGAAATCTACAAAATATTAATGGGTTCATAACTCAATTAAAGATATTTTTAAAAGAGCACCAGCTTTCACAACACGACCTAAAACTTGATACAAGTGGTATTTAATTTAATTGTTAATTCGATTCTTTTATTTTATTTTTTGCAATACTCATATATAAAACACTAATATATTTATTCTTTATTATTATTTTCCCTATTTCTTGTATATACTACGTATGTATATGTATGTGTGTGTGTATGTGTGTATGTGTGTGTGCGTGTGTGTGTGCGCGCGTGCGTGTGTGTGTGTGTGTGTGTGTGTGTGTGTGTGTGTGTGTATGTGTGTGTGTGTGTGTGTGTGTGTGTATGTGTGTGTGTGTGTGTGTGTATGTGTATATGTGTGTGTATATGAACGCGCGCGCGCGCGCGCGTGCGTGTGTGTGTATATATATATATATATATATATATATATATATATATGTATATTTATATTATTATTATTAAAGATTCCCTTCATGCTTTGCAATGATGTAATGTCTGCCGTGACAGTACCTTAAGGGCTCAGCGGAAGATCAGCGCTGGTTTTAAAAGACCAGCATTATGCTGAGTCTGATGCCCCTTTCAGGACAAGATTATGTTGTTAGTTTTAAATTTGTTAACAATTATACCTACACTACACCAATGTAATTTTTCCTGAATAAAATGATTTTCTTTCTTTCTTCTTTCTTTCAAATTCTAATATTATGTTTACAATAAATAATTTATTTAATTACTACAAAGGTCAAATATGTTAGAAATCCCTTTCATAACTATGTTAATAAAAAACAAAGAATTATCGGCCAAGTGAGTGTTAGACCACATACATACATTATATGACTAAGAAATAATAATAATATAATACAACAATAATTTATTTATTTCAGGAAATTGAGTACATATTTCCATATTATACAATTTTATATTATAAAATTATTTCCATGTTATCAAAGTTCAAATTAATTCACTGCACAACAATTAATGAATAAGACAAATACTAGTGCCTTACACTCGCCTTACTACAATTATTACCAATGTTTCTACTCCAAAGTGTCAAAGGGACATGTATACCACAATGACTTCAAGTACGGACTCTGCCACCAGGCTGTGAGACGGCCGAAAACAAAGAAACTCATGCATGAGTCCCATCAATCTACAAAAAGACTGAGCATGCTGTTGGTGCTGCAGTGAACGCAGGCAGATAAGGATGCGCATCTCTTTCTAATAATGGCTGCAAAGCCATCAATTCTCTTTTCAAAATGATGAACATCCCATTTTTATTATTTGAGTAATAAAATATAAGTATCACTTTTCAGGACTATCATGTAAGTATTCTTCTACTTTCAAACAAGTGGATGGCTACCACCCCTGATCTAGAGCATGCCGTCATAACAACCTTGAGTTGTGTTCCGGCATCAGAGGCCAGCCGATTTTAGACTCTCCTTCAAAGCTAACAGCACATAAGTACCACCTTTAGTAAATGCCTATAGGGGACAGTGACCTCTTTCCACAAGGTGGGCCTTTATCTTGTCTGCTGTACTCCAGCAATAAAAAATAAATAATGACTTTTAAGGTTCATCAGATTTCTACAAGTACAGGACTTTAGCAATAGTTAAAATATGCAATAACATTTCCTTCTTTTAGTTTTTTATATATATTGTTATAACAGAAGCACACTCCAGGAATTACAATTACCCCACCAAATTGTAGATTTGAAAAACCCCCTAGATATATTTCTACAAGTACAAAGTACCTACCACAGATCTGTGTTTCAATTAACAATAATTTAATTTAAATAAGTCAAAACTAGAATTTCATTAATTTTTTTGTGTTGTATTCCTCAAGACCAGGAAAAGGAAACTACATACAGTTTCCAACTAGCACTCTCTTCTGTACTTGCCTCTTGTGATTGCATACTAAACTGACAATGTAAGGATTTCGAAGAATGTGTGAAGATGAAAATTGACTAGGAATGTATATAATATTTTCTTAAGTTTTCGCGACTTGTATACATAATAAAACTACGTTTTAACGGTTTTAAGCGCGGTAATTTTATTTTTTTCCGCGGAAACGTCGGAAAAACCAAAATCAAATAAAATTACCGCGCTTAAAACCGTTAAAACGTAGTTTTATTAGGAATGTATACTCAAGAAACAGCAGATATTATTTGTTTCCAGACAGAAAAGAACACCAGTTTTCATGTACTACAAGTCAAGCTCATGCTGTCTAAGCACCGAGAGAAACTCAGCTTGTAGAATACCACCTTACAAATACGATGAAAGTCTACCCCAATTCCTCAATGGAAAAAGAATCTAAGTAAATTAAACACTTGAAGACTTGAAATTTGAAAATCACTCACCACACAAAAATAATGGCATTGTATATCGCCGATAGCATAAAATTTGCCGTATGATATTTCGTCATCTACTGTCCTCTTGCAAAAAGCACAGGGTATCTTCTTTTCCTTTACAACTTCGGCTACGAGTTCATTCTTCCTTCTCCTAAAGGACATTTTAAAGACTTTTACAAGACGGATATAACATACACAAGGAAACGAGTTTATAATCCTTAATTTAATTCATTTTGTTTCTTTCTATAGCTTAAAGGTTTCAATTTTAATCATTGAATGAATATTAGAACACAAACGAATTAGGCGGGAAATTTTTTATTTATTCTGTTTTGCTGTATGTCACTGTCAGTAAGACAAAGATTATAAAAATCAAAATGATTCAATGACAAAAGCGTTGTAGCCATAATAAAAAAAAAGTCATTTGAAAAATTATCTATGGCAAGAAATTTCTGTTGCCACATTTTCATGCTATCCGAGAACTCATTGGTTTTGTAAAGTGTGAAGAAGGTTATTGTAATTAAATTTCAGTAAACAACATACGTGGTTGTATGTGGTTTACTGTACAATGGTTATCAAAGCAGAAACAATAAGACAGGTGTTTTGTTCACTTTTCCTTCTCCTTCAGCTGATACAAGAAAAAAATCAACCTTGTGTGATTACTGGTCTATAAGGCACAATTTAAAAAAAAAGCAATTTTTAGGTCTTCGCCATGGAAACCTTTTTTAAGGACTTCGGGCATTTAGTTCTTGAAAGCGTAGCAAAACCTGGGCGTTAGGCGGTTATACATATAAGTTCTCAGAATATTTAAAAATTGAGCTGACCACCCTCTGTTGTCTATGACAAAAATTATGTTAATTTTTATGGACAATTAATCAAAAGAAGGCAACACTTAAATAAAAATGTCAAAGAAATCATAAAAAAAACAAAGCCGAACAGGCTTTCAATGATGGTTTTATTTTTATCTTTTGTTATTTGTTATAAATTGTTATTACAAAACAACGCGAAACGCGTTTAACAGACATAATATTATCTAGTCTTTGCGTTATTTAAGCTTGCAATCCCAAAGTCGTGACATTTACCCAGTGCCATTAAATATATTAATTTATTATCCTTTGTGTGCGAGCGGTTGCTAAACTTCATCTTTTATAATAGTTGAAAACTCTTACAACCTGGGAAATTTACATAAAAACAAATCTGTAACATATTTAGCATATAAATAGAAGAAACCTTGAAGAAGTGGCGGAACAAATGCGTAGCTGCGTTTATATGTTCGTATTTCTTAATTCGCATTAAATGTGATTTTGGCGGCATAGTAATGGCTAATGTCGCATATTCTAGTCTAAAAACCAGCTTCAAAATTGTGTTCGTCAAGAAAATACCTATAATAGTCCAATAGGAATCTTAAAGGACCAATTTTGTTACAAAATGTCTACAGTAGAACAAAATACATCAAGCTGGTCTAAATTAAGTGAACCACTTGATTCTAAGTATGAGAAATGCAGGAATATCACGGAGGAGATATACAAAAGGATAAATATAACATTTCAAATTAAAAAATTGGAAACTGCAAAAGAACAGACAGATATTTCTGAACAGAGGTAAGTTTTTCCTCATTTTCACAAGGTTTATACATTACTCTTTTGGTATTACACTTTACTCTGAATTCAAAGAAAATAGGCAACTTAGAGTTTATATATATATTTTTTTTACAATTGGCAGATAAATACATTGTATATTCTTTAGCTCTCCAAGATACACTTGTATTAGGTCTAGGACACTTCTGGGACCAGTCTCAGTGACATCCAGACCTAAGTAAATAAGGGAAAAGTAATTTCTGAGGTTTCCCTTACTGGATTTAAAACACTGAATTTATTGGCTACATAATAGGAATAATAAAGTACAAAGAAATGTAAATTAAATAAATATAGCACTAATAAAATTTTATTATAGTTAATAGAAATAATTTTAGAAGGCTATAATTATACAATTTTTTAGAAGTTGATATGTGTTGGTGATTTATCATTAATCTTGTAAGAGTCTGATTTGTAGTGAAGTTGCCAGTATGAATAACTTAATGCAGGGTGTCCATATTGATTTTTCTATCTTGTATTCTATCTATATCTTATTGATTTTATCTAGAAACCATATAACTGTTTCTCAATTGTCAAGTCTTCACTGTACTGTATATATTTTTAACACCCTCTGTAGTGAAGCAGGCTAAGTCTTTGCTGGCGTACCACACTGTGACACAGTGGTTTCGCTTCGCATTTCCGGTTTCAAATCCTGACAAAGTAAATTTTGGTAACAAATTTTCTGTTACTTACTGTGGTCTCTGTGTCTGGGATTGCCCTCAAAATAGTCTGTTGTATAACACGAGCATAACTTCCTTTATTTGAGGATATACAATGTGTGTGTGTTCATCTGCAGATTATTATTATTTTAGGCTATACTCATAAGATTTTCTTAAATGAAATGTTTCAGTGATGTCATAGATAGCAATGAGTTGAGCAATGAGACAGACCTGTTTGCATGTGACAAAGATTCTCTGACCAGCACTGATGTGGAGAAACCCAGACCCATCTGCGAGAAGTACATCAATATAAACAATAATGAGGAGACTAAGAAAACCAGTACTGTTGTCTATAAGCGGCCAAGGAAACGGTAATTTGTTTAAAAATATAATTTCATCACAATATAATGTAAGCTACAATAAGTCACTATAATTTGTCTATGCGAACTACACTAATTCATTACAAATTATAAATGTAAACTATACTCTGTCACTACAACTGCCCTACCTCATTACAGAGCAGAGGCTCCGGTTTTAATTCCTGCCATGATAGATTTGGAAAATAACTCCATTATTTATTATACATACATACATACATAACTTCACGCCAGTTCCCTTGCGGGGTAGGGACGAACAACAGAGTGCCATTTAGGCTTATTCTTACACACCTCACTTGCCTCTTTGACATTCATAACTCTTGTCATGCAAGTTCGTCTGTTCTTAAGGCTCCTGACATCGCCTTCGGCTAGTACATGATCAATATGATCATGGAAGGTGTGCCGTGGCCTTCCACGACTTCTGCATCCATCCACTTTTGCATTGTATATCTGTTTAGTCATTCTTTCATCATGCATTCTTTCCACATGCCCGAACCACCGCAGCATTCCTAATTATTTATTATGATTTGGGTATATGGGATTGGCCTCTGAGTAGTCCGTTGTATGTTACTTATAACACAAGCATAACTTGCTTGTCTTAGGGATTTGCAATGATTGTGTTTGTCTGCTGAATATTAAATATTTAAAAATTAAAGCTGTGTACACTGGCTGCTGTACTTTGGAGAATTGACTCATGCAATTGACATGTGTCTAGATATATTGATAGTTGTAAAACATAGCACAAAGTTCCATTTTATTTGATACTTGTACTGTTTAAATCTGTGCAAGCGGCCACATATTTTTTGGTGTCAAGTATACAATGGAAAATTCACAAATACATTTTGTACTCACAGATTTAGAAAGCGTGTAAAGAAACGCCAGTCGCGTTCGAAACCCAGCGATTCTGATGGCTCCAGTGATGAGGCTCTCCCGTTGAGCCGTATGGTGGAACTTGATACGGTCAAATCTGATCAAGCCGAATCACCTGACAATGTAATGGGAGTTCCCAACATCGTTATTATTGCCAGAGGTAAAATCACAGTCATATTCTATATACATATATAATTATTTAATTTCACATATCCACTCACCGCCCAAACTACTGGGGCTAGGACCTGAAAGTTTGCATGATGGATCTTTCTATACTCTAGGTGTGCACTAAAAAATGATTTTCGGAAATTCGACCTCTATTGTTTGTATGAAAATCCATCATTTTCAAAGTATGAAGCATGAAGTTTTATGTGTATCTGGTTAGAAATAAATGTACATTTGCATCAGGGTTTTTGGGAATTCAACCGCAACCAAAAAAGGTATTAATAAATGTACATACAATGTCTTTTCAGAAATGAAACCTAAAATCTGTTCACCATTAGAAAAGAAGCAGTCAAGAAAACAGATCTCAAATATTACAGATAAAGTAAAGACTACAGATACACAAAAAAGTCATTCTACAACAACAACAGATAATAAAACAGATGAAGATAAAAATGGCACATTGTCTATGGATGGTCAAAAATGTGGCAACACTGAATGGAAATATTGCACTATGTGCACTTTATCTTTCAGAGGGGAAAGGGGGTTGAGGTGAGTAATAATGTTATAATCATTTTATGGCTTGGTAATAAAGACCTTTGTGCCAGATGGGTATATCCTTATGGACTCATTGTAGTTTATTTATAGACTTCACTTATAATATAGCATTTTACTTAATGTTCTATATACTGTTATGTATTGCGAGATTCAAATTAAAATGCACTTTGAAAGAACACAAACATTATTAGAAGTACACATAATTTATAGTTCTTACAAACAAAACAAAATATAACAATTCCAAATCGCAAGGCAGAAGATCATAATAACATAAAATGTGCAGTCTGTTGATATGAGATTTTCTTTCTGAATATATACTTAATAATGCCTCAGTTGTAGTTTGAAGCTGAACTAACTGTGACTTCCCAGGGTGACATTATATGTTTGAGATACTCTTCAGGTAATATTTAAATAAAAAAAACTGAGATAAGCTAATACCATGTATTGATCTGAACACTGAGTTTTTGTGACGACAGGGATCCTGGTTGTTTCGTTTGCATATATGTTTTCTATTATTCAAATAATCGATGTTCGAGTGTCATGGCTCGAGCGGTATCGAAGACACCAATTTTTTGGTTGTCTAGCATGTTCTTATCCATCAAAGTCGAGACCTGTCAGTCAGTCGTTAGATACTACGAATAACACTACACTCTTGTGAAATTCAACAATCATTCCCGCCAAATCGAACAAAATTATTATTACGACAATCTAGAGGTGTTAGCAGCATCCGGTAAATACTTGCTTATATCCTTACTGCTAAGCCTAGACTTCAAACATTGGTCGAGTCTGAAAAATATTTAGAAAGTCAGAATCGACGTATCTTCCCATAATATAGCGACCGTCCTTTTGGATGTGTATGCTACACTGGTAACGGTCGAAACTGTTATATATGTAAACTGCGCGTTCCATTTCGTCCAGTAATTTTGCCGTGTACTTATCATAGAGAACAATATCTATTGGAATTCTGAAATTTGTAAGGCATTAATGCAAAACCACATTTCAATTGTGCTCAAAGGTCTTTAATTATAAGCTTCGAAAGGCACAACGGAATTCTAAAACTTTAGGCCTTAAAAGAGCAATTCTATTAATTTTCGTATATGTTTTATTTCGATATCTTTTTTACAAGGTTTATGTAAGAATATAAAGACTACTCATTATACTCTGTCCAACCATGTAATTTACTTTTGACGTTTGCGCATTTTTTGACACTAAGGCTACGTTCCGTTGGAGACTCACAACTACCACATTCACAACAACGATTTTTCCCGTTCCACTTGCTTGCCGGCGTTACAATCGTAAAGCCTAGTGAAACGGTTATTCGACCCACCATAGGTCGTTGTGAGCGTTGTGTGATCGAAAATGATGACGTCTTTTTTGACGTTTTCGCCACGACCACAACGAACGCGGTCGCCTTGTGGAACGGCTAACGGAGCATTTTGGGCGTTGTGGAACGCGCTGTAGATTACATATGCTATTAATGTCACAATTATTATTGTCATCTTTCGTTGATTCAGACTACGTAATATTGACGTTCTGCGAATCATCTAGTATAGATGACTATCGTCATTATACCTAGATTTAATTGTAATTAATCGTTTTAATATTAAAATATTTTAATTAAAAGAAAATAACACGGCCTGTATTTAGATTTTAAAAGTCATAATTATACTTTTATTTCACTTTAGTGTATAAAAGTTATATGGCTTACTTATTACGCAATACGGTATTTTTAGCAAATGATTTAGGGACACTAACTTGTTTAAAATGTATTCACAAAGAAACTAGATTTCGGTATAAAATCGAATTGGTAGCACTTTAGGGCATCACTAATTGAACAATGATGACCTGTCAAAAGTAAAATAAATTATTGGACGGAGTATAGTTTATAATAAGATACCACTGTGAAAAGTGAAAAGTGTTTAAATTATACTAAAAAGTAACACTCAATAAGAATTAATTTTCAGGCGTCATATGACAATGTCGCATATACTTACAACCCAAGACACCAAGAAATCGATTTAAAAGAAACCAACTTTTTAAAAAATGTCACAAACAACGATTTAGAGATAATAATATGAAAATTAGATTTTCCGGTAAATTTAGATGTAATACAGAAGTTACTATTTTTCATTCAAAATGTCGAAACCTGCTTGACTTTTAATATAAGTTTAGTATGGAATTGTAATTGACATCCATTATAAATATCGCAAAATATAGTCATTTTTAATGTTTTAGCTTAGCACCAACTTCAAGATGTTGTAGGAAATCTTTTTTGTCAGAATCTTTTCATTTTGAATTCTATTTCAAATTCAAAAGTTTTAAGTAATTAACTTTATTTTAATGTAATTTCCACTGGAGGACACTTTTTTAAGTTTATACATATAAGTTAAACTTTAATCTACTTCCTATTCTATATACACCACTTCGCAGCATGTTATGGTTATAACATGTTACCAACATATCTAGTTAAAAAAAAAATTCTTTCTGGTTCTGTTTTTTGTTTTGCTCCACTTATTTTTCACACCTAACAATAGTAGTGTAATGGTAGTTACATAAAAAAACGAACCAGTTTCCAATGACAATTTTTTTCTGAATTTATGGCTTGGTCACTTAGACCTTTAAAATTATAATAAATGAATAATCGACATAGCTAAATGTCTGGTATGTTCAATATATACAATCTAATCAGATTTTTATGAACAATAGTAACTTCAGAACTAAATTTAAGATAATTGTTTTTTTATTAGGTTAAAATTGCTAGTTTTTTGGAATCAACTACCAAATACTATTAGGGAAAAAGCTGAATTTGCTGTTTGGCAGTGTGTTGTGATGCTAGTTTGTAAAGTTGTTGGGAAATATTTCTAATGGCATTATATTAGATATTTTTTTTGGAATGAAGTTCTTTTACGCGGCTTACAAGAATGAACCGACAGAGATCGTCACGTAAGGAAAACGCATTATGTCCCTCCCAGAAGGACACTGGATCGTTACCATATCAAATTAATTTTGATTTGATCGATGCTCATGTGTTGTAGCTCTCTAGCAATATCGAGACATAATTTTTTTTACTGACAACACTATGTACTGACCAAAGTGGAAAGTGTCAACACCAGTGCAATAACGGCGGCCGAACGATTGAGACAAAATACGAGCGCACACGCGAAATTCAAGTGACATCCCACCAAAATATTAATATTCGAGAAAGGTACTAGCTGCAGACTCAGGTACCTACAGTGTTTATATCGTTACTGCTAGATATAGAACCTTGAGCGTTGAAAAGGATCAAAATTTTACCCAGAGTGGTGTTCGATCGCCTTTGCTGGGCAATCGAATGCTACGCGTATTTTGTATTATACGATTTCGGACTTTAATGCAATGAAATAAGATCCAAAATAATATCAATCAGTGGAACATACGGTGTTTTGAAATTAGAAGGTATTGTAACCGCCCTCATTCGGTAGCATTCGAGCGCTATCGCCGCACACGAACACACGTTTTTATATAATTTACTATTTAATTTTTCAGTGAATAATTATTTAAGCTGATCCAAATTACACATTTTTTACTATGTCTGTCGGTATATCATCGCTACTATATAAAGGCAGAAGCTTGAAAGCAGACGTCGCTGACAGTTATGTCCAAACTGCGAATCCAGACGAACGCAGATGAAGTCGCGGTTGGTCGCTTACTAGCGTTCTATTACAATCAATACGCTATTTGATTCATTTAAAATATGACGTCATAGCGTGCTATTCTCGTACAAAGTCTAGGTCGTTGCGGCTTTTGTAAGATGATGAAGTTTGTCAATTGATTTGACTTTCAACAGTATGCAGGTGCATTTTTCAAGTGAGCCTTCAGGGCCAAATCCTAAATTATACGAAATGTGAAAAACACTCAAAGGACGATGATTTTTATAACCTACACTATGTTTTGGTGTAATAATACAGTGTGTGTGTGTGTGTGTTAGTGTTTCAACATCAACTGATTTGACTCCTAAGTGAGGGTAATAGATTTTTCAAAAATCTTATGGTACTATATTAATTTTCGTCAAGATTGGCTCCGAGACTGTTCTTCGCTACTTCGTATAGTTTAGGATTCGGCCTTGAAGGCCCACTTAAAAAAATCACCTGTTTATCATGATGTAATGCTGTTAGAAATATTAAGAAGGCAGGGTTCTAAACAATATCTGTGATCTGATGTGGATAATGTAATGTAGATTAAAATGTAATATGTTTGATGGTATGTTGATAGATTTGTTGTTAGCTATTGCTTACCAAACTAATTCCGAGTAAAAATTTTGTTTTGAAGTTCACGGATACTAACTTTCTGGGATGATAAGCATCTTATAGTCCTATGGTATTCCACGGGAACTAACTTTCTAGGATAATAAGCATCTTATGGTGCTATGTATTCCAAGGGAACTATCTTTCTGGGACATTAAGCATCTTATGGTGCTATGTATTCCACGGGAACTACTTTCTGAGGTAATAAACATCTTATGATGCTATATATTCCATGGGAACTAACTTTCTGGGATAATAAGCATCTTATGGTGCTATGTATTCCACGGGAATTAACTTTCTGGGACAATAAGCATCTTATGGTGCTATGTATTCCACGGGAACTAACTTTCTGGGGTAAGAAGCATCTTATGGTGCTATGTATTCCACGGGAACTACTTTCTGAGGTAATAAGCATCTTATGATGCTATATATTCCATGGGAACTAACTTTCTGGGATAATAAGCATCTTATGGTGCTATGTATTCCACGGGAATTAACTTTCTGGGACAATAAGCATCTTATGGTGCTATGTATTCCTCGGGAACTAACTTTCTGGGGTAATAAGCATCTTATGGTGCTATGTGCTCCACGGGAACTAACTTTTTGAGATAATAAGCATCTTATGGTGCTATGTATTCCACGGCGACCAACTCTCTAAGATAATAAGCATATTATGGTAATCTCCAGCTTGATTTGCATAGGTTATAGGTTCGTATCCTTAATATTTTTTAAAAATTAAATAATCGTCAGACTGGCACAATGATTGTATATTCCCAAGTTAAGCAAGTGTTGTAGGTCAATGTGTTGTAGGTGGAGTCAATTTCAGACACCCAGACTATAAGCAAATAACAGAAAGTTCGTTTCCGAAATTTAACACGCCAGTAATAAAACCGGATCGTCTATATTGCTGTTAAGTAATCCGGCAAAGGTTCAGCCCACTCAACCATAGACGCCATCAAATATATCACTGGTGGCTTCTATGGTTAAGCTGGCTAATCCTTTGCCGGCCGAGCTTGGACATGGAATGTTCCGGGATCGGCCCGGGTCTGATCTGTTGTATATTACCAATAACACAAGCGTAACTTGCTTAACTTGGGAACATACAATGTGTGTTTTTGTCTGCCAATAATATCCGGCACAAAGGACCATGTACAAAACTAGTGGACAGTAGTGGAATGACAAATCTATCGCATATACAAGGAGAAAAAGAAATGGCTAAAAATCGTTTCGAACGTTTTCGAGTACAAAATTCTATTATAAATAAAAAAAATTAAATTATTGAAAAAAAAAATACTATTAGATGTTAAGTGATTTTTCGATAGCAAATTAAAATTTAAATATGATCGAAATAATATATGTGCAAACTTTGATTGAATTATTTAACATTAAACATAATTATATCGTGGTTGAGGTAATTTTGAGAAAAAAAAATCAAAATTTACATTTTTCTCAGTGTCCATCGTCCGTAAGATGGCGACGTTAAGTTTTTAAAATTTACTTTGATGCTTAATTGTAACATTTTTCTTAAAGTTATGTTTTTACGACTATATATATAGTTATATGCTATAGATAATTAAAATAAATTGCTTTTGGGTTGATTTTGCAATCACCAGATAAAAGTCAACAGATACATATACAAGATAATAGCATTGAAAATAGCTTCTGTATGAATAATAACAGTGCAACTGTTTAGCATTTGTATTCAGTCGGGTTACAATCTTGTTGATAAATACCGTTATCTGATGAAAATTTTGGCAGCTCATGGTAATGAAGTTTCGTATTTTTCCGGTAAAATATAATACACGTAATGTCGTACTTCATTGCTGGGTACTGTTAATTTAGTGAAGTGCCGCGCATAACGAAAAACCACGAGTAATCAAAATAAGATAAACCGAAAAATATAAAAATTAGCATTTATGTTATTTTATGTATTTTTTTAAATAATAAAAAAATAGATTGTTTTGCATTATAATCAGCATAACCAAGTCACTATCGATTTCGAATTCAATGGGAATAATAATCGAATAGATTAATTAACGATTATACACTACCTCATCCCTGCTGGAGAGCAAATAAAATATTGATTTACTGAAAAAAATAAACGTTTTATGTATAATTAGTGTATTATAATGAATGTTTTTTCTTAATTAATATGAATAATTGTGATCAATAAATACTGTGAGCTGTCAAAATTATTATCCTAGATTTGACATTACGTGAAATATAAAAATAATATATGCATATTACCCACTTGAGAATTGCTTGAACTTTGTATTCGCAACAAAACAAACCTTTCTGTTTTCTTATGTATGTAATAATGGTTATTTAAATGATCTCTATACGCGTGTCATTATGGACTTACTTGGTGCAATCTTTTGGTGTTGCCATATAATTTTATTTTTAATTATTTACTACGTTGTTTTGAATATATTATTTTTAATAATAATTAGTTTATAATTATTGTTGTCAATAGGTTTATGACGAACCGTTACTTAAGTTTCTCAAGATTTTTTTTAACGCCATCTGTCTTTTTACGTGGTCTACAAGATGATGTTGACATTATTTTGAAATTGAAAGTTAGATCGCGTTAAGATTCTCCGTTGTCAAACAAATTTTGATTGTCCTGCTTACTATACCCTGTCCAACGATTTATTTCAAATTTGGCGTTTGCACGCTCATCAATTTGATGAGCACATTTTTGATAGTTAATTTCACATGTCACAATTGTCACATTTTATTGTTCCAAGCGACGTAGTAGTGCATTTCTGTGAGTCGTCTAATGTATAGACTATGTATACACTATTGTCATCATATCTAAATTTAATCGTTTTAAGATATATTTTACAAAAAACACGGCATTTATGAGTTAAAAAAGCACGCTCTTGATTTTGTTTCACTTATACGCTACTCTTTATTACGCAACACAGTGTTTTTAGCAAATTATGTGGGTGCGACAAACGAATTAAAATTTATTGACAATGTAACTCGATTTTTATATAAAATCGAATTGGTAATGCTTTAGGGCATCACGAATTAATCAACGATCGAGCTGTCAAAAGTATAATAAACCGTGGACAGGGTATATAATATTGGATCAATACAATTTGGAAGGCGTTTATTGAAGATTTATTTTTGCATATTATATTAAACCAGTGCTTTGTCTCATTTATCAGTATATGAAATAGCATAATAATATTTTTGTTTACTTGAGTTTAGAGCGTAAGTTTTCCGTAATTGGAAGATATTGTTCCTTGTGTATCACTTTTTCATTTTAAAGGAAAAGTGACAAAATTGTGCATTATATTATATAAGAGAAAATATATATTATACTAATGTTTTTTTGTTATGGAATTGTGACTAAGTTTATATATTATTATTATAACTTAACCGTCGGGATTGGTTTTATAGTGTATTTCAAGATGAAATTAATTATTTTGTTTACACTGTCATGTAGTTGGGGCTTCATCTGTGTTAGTGCGACATTGTTAATGACGTTAAATATTGGCAGATAACGTATGTTTATACACTATCGTGGCTATTCGTCGAGGACATTAATTTTTGATGCTTTAAATAAGACGCATTAGGTCACAATCTAAATCTTTAACAATAACATAGATTAAGCCCCAGTATGACAGATTAATATTGGGAAATTTAATCTGAAAAGTTCCTAAATCCTAATGTCAATGAAAAATGACGATAGGTCAGTATTCTCTTCTGTAACAACGTTTTTATAGGGTTTTTATGGACATGGATACATACGTCAATTACATCGTATACTGCTCCCAACTTATCTGTGAAATGGCAAACAATAGAACTATAGCCGCCATTTTGAAATTCCATACAATATAGGGCTGCCAGTTCTAAAAAAAGGTTTATTTTTTAATGATGTTTTTAACGCCATAAATAAGACGCATATGGCCACAGTCAACAACTTTAACATCTAGCCTTTACCACAATTTAATCGTAAGCGACATTTGGATCTATGTATATTTTTGGTTGCAAAAGGTATTTTATACAACTATTTTGTTTTAAGACTCAGTATTTGATTCAGTAGGGTCTTATCTAACTAATACTGAAAATCTTAAAACAAAATAATAGTTTAAAATACCTGTTGCAACCAAAAATATACATAGATTCATATATTGCTTACGATAAAGTGGCGGTAAAGCCTCAACATTATGCAAGAAAAACCCCAGAAATTGTTGTGGTCGTTGAACGAGAGTCCTGATTTTATTTACAAATATCCTACTTGTGTTATTTTTATTATATGAACTAATAAACACAACAATGAATATTTCACGTGTATTCCTCTCAATAAGTTTCACTCGACAAAACAAACAAAAAAATTATCATAAAAAATAAAAATCACATTCAGAATGCTATTCTATAAGAAAAAGTAGGTTTTACACTAATGAGATTGCAACAAGTATCATTACGAGTATGACTATCTTTAATTCATCTGATTTTATTAAATGTCTCCGATGATTATTCATAGATTAGCAACACTGGAGCGTACACAGCGACGCTCTTAACTTCACAGATAAGTTTGAAGCACTATATCCTTATATGTGTTATCCGCCGTACTTAATCCTGTCGGAGTAATTATTTGCTAGTCCGTACATTGGTGTAAGTAATTACTGAATAATAAATACAAAATGTTCGATAATTAAAGCTAAACAAATATATAAATAAAAAATTACTTTACGATCAAAATCCTATCAAACAGCGGAGCTGCCACCTTTAGTTCCTTGATTTTCCGTTGGACTTCTATTAAGGCGCAATGTCCAGTTATGTAGGATTTAGGAACTTTTGTGTTACATTTTTCGTCTCCATGCTTTTTTTTTCTAGGAATATTTCGCAACCGCGTAATTAGGTAGGTTCTTTTTTGTATTCTATAAACTGCTGATGGTTTTCTTTTTTTAAATCTAGTCTGTATTTTAATTAGTATTGTTTATGTCAGAGATATATGGGTTTTTCGCTACACAACTCGTATTTAAGTTGGATATGTGATACGTTTATGAAATAAATTTAAAAATGAGAAAGATCAATAAAACGCTTATTCAGGATTTGCAGATTTCGAAAATGAAACTGAGAATTTTTGGTCAGTACGTTAGAGAATCAAGTGGAAACTACTGAATGGATATAAGTCGACACAGAAGTAGCTTATATCCTATACGCTAATAAATATTTCGTCGTTGGTGTGGGAACGCGAATGAAGTTTCACTAGTACATTCTGGTAAACAATATATTTTATAACCTTCGCGGTGGAACCTCAGCTATGCGTTTAAGTGTGTGAATACAGATCATCCCACTGGCTCTCCCCTACATAATCGAAAAAAAAAAATGTATGGAAAGTAGCGTCATCAAGGGAGGGAAGGGGGTCATAAGTTAATAATAATAATAATAAGTTATAAGTAGTATTCATTTAATGCACTTAAGATGGCACTGTACAAGATCGTTGAATAATAATAACGTGCTGACGAGATGTTGAGAGCAAAACGTAAACCAGAAGTGATGGTCATGTTTGGTTAATCACTCGCACATTTGACATTAAGTTATTTTTTGTACTTTTTTTGCTTTGGGTTTAAATTATCAAGTGTTGTATTTTAGTTTAAAAATTTGTATTCCGTCTTTATTCCAATTTAGAATAAAAGTACCATCTAGTGGCATTTTTAGGAATATAATACCGATTGGGATACCATCTATCGGGTGAGGTGATAGATTTTTTGATTTTTTTTATGCTAGAGAGACTGATCTATTTTATATATAACTAGAGTTTACCCCGCGGCTGCGCCGCGGGTTAACCTCTAGTTCCTGCTTCTTGTTTAAAGAGCAGGCGTTAATACAGGTTACAATGTACACCATTTTGATGTTAGTGCCATTTGCCCCCGAAAAATTCACTTCATTTTATATCGCAAACTAGATGCTTGATATATTCTCATGCCGATCTCTTGGCATGAGTATATATGTCCATTTTCGGCATTAAAACTACATTTAAACAAAATTAAAATAAAAACGATCCAGTATTCCCAGTGTTTTCCGAAAACTTAACAGAAAGACATATCGAGTTACTATCGCATTTTTATAGACGATGCATTTTTATATCTATGAACTTGAGAAATGATTGGTCTCATCCAAACTTTCATCCTCTATTACAAACAGTCGTAGTTTTATTTATCTATCCCCCGTCAATGAAAACTATAAAAATGTCAAAAGGGACAACATCAGCAAAAAGGACAAAAAGCGCAACATGGACAAAAAGGACAAAAAAGAGTCGAAGAGCAAAAGAGCAAAAGAGCAAAAGGGCAAAAGGGCAAAAGGGCAAAATGGTAAAAGGGCAAAAGGGAAAAAGGGCAAAAGGGCAAAAGGGCAAAATGGCAAAAGGGCAAAATGGTAAAAGGGCAAAAAAGCAAAAGGGCAAAAGGGCAAACGGGCCCAAGGGCAAAAGGGCAAAATGGCAAAAGGGCAAAAGGGCAAAGGGGCAAAAGGGCAAAAGGTGAAAAGGGCAAAAAGGACAAAATAACCAAAATGATGAAAATGGCAAATCACAAAACCAACCAAAGCATGTCCCACTTTTGGGATAATCTTTACATAAATCTATCCCAAAATCTATCCCATTATCCGGGATGAAAAATATCCCATGTCCACCCTCGGTATTCAAATTACATATGTACCGAGTATCAGCCAAATCGGTCCAAAAGTCTTTCCGTAAAAGGATAACAAACAGAGAGACAAATATCCTTTTATCAGGGAAACTATCCCATTTTCCGGGATAAAAAGTATCCTATGTTCATTCTCGGCATCGAAAATATATATATACTGAGTTTCAGCCAAATCGGTCCAGTAGTTTTTACGTGAAAACGGAACAGACAGACAGACAGACAGAGTTACTTTCGCATTTATAATATTAATAGGGATGTATTATCTATGACACAGATAGTGTATCATGATATACGGATTGTGACGCCGCGCGCCCGCACTTCGTATATACCAGTTTATACTGGTTTTTGGAGCGCGGTCCGAGGCGCATTGCGTCCCTCACGCCTCACCACCCTGTCCGCGCACTCTCCGCACTTCACCTCTGGCATCGCTAGCAGCTGGCAATGACTCACAGAAATGTAAAGCATACGTAGTATCCATAGTAGTTTGTGTGTAAAGCTGAGCTTACGCCGCGAGGACCAGGTCCTCCTCGCAAACATTTTTGATATGTATTCATAAAATAAAACACATATATCTCTGACATTATGGGCTTTGTATCGCCCGTTTTGTTGTATGGTTTGTGGTTATTATTAGTCATTAATTTGCATAGTTATGTTGATTAAAATAGTTGACGACTGCTTTGTTTTGTTTTTGGTGGGTAGTTCTTAAAGAAAAGTATGAATTCGCAACATTATGTTCATTTAGAGAATGCCAGGGAAATCGTTACAATATGATAAGCAATGCGTTGATACAACATTTGTAGTTGCTATTTGGCTGTCGACTATTGAAGGTGCGGGTTCATCTGAGATAGTGTTACGGATATAGGCCGTTTCACGCAGTTATGGCGATGGGTTTAAGGCGTTAATTGAGATGCGGAATTGTTAATGACATTAAATATACAAGAATGGGGCTACGCGTTATTTCTTAACGCTTTAAATAAGACTCATTCGGCCACAATCTAAATTTTTAACACTAACGCAGGTGCGGCCGCAGTATTATACAATGACAGTGGCTTGATTGCTCATTTATAATCGTTTGGATATATGAATATATCCCAAAACAGTTATTTTTTTATGGTTAGTAGAGAAAATTTTAAATTAGATTATGAATCTTGCCATTTTGTAAATTGCTGTATACTGTTTTGTAAGCAGGCCAGATATGACAACATGAAACTATTTGTATTATAGTATACGTAGTTACACACGTGTATCCTGGAAGTTGTTTGATGTTAATATTAACAGAATCTCCAGATTGAATTTTAGAAATTCCCTAAATTGATGAGTTTATTATGCTAGAAGTAACGTGACATACAGATCGTGGTCATTGTATAGGTACATTATTGGTCCTTGGCTCGTATTGTTACATTTCATACACAACTCCTTAAATGTCACGTCATTTGCGACGTTGACTCAACCGTCTCAACATTTGAGACGTTATCTCAACCGTCTCAACATTTGAGACGTTATCTCAACCGTCTCAACATTTCAGACGTTATCTCAACCGTCTCAACATTTGAGACGTTATCTCAACCGTCTCAACATTTGAGACGTTATCTCAACCGTCTCAACATTTGAGACGTTATCTCAACCGTCTCAACATTTGAGACGTTAACTTTTAGTCATCCAAGTGTGGAGGACTCGACTGTCGTGCCATCGTAAAATCCCAATTTTGCCTTTCGTGACTGAAGTGAACTTATTTTTATAAAAATATTTTGTATTATTTACCATTTTTCCAAAAAAAAAGTCAGTCATTGGACAGATACCACCATCAAAAATTTGAATTACAAACAAAAAAAATGCGAATTATCCCCAATTTAAAGACCCTGAATATTCATTAAAAAATACAAATCACGTATTGTGGACTAGTCCATAGTGGTAAAAAATTATAATGTTTTGTTTTTATTATTTAATTACATAATGATAACACGACAGCGAGCGAGCGATGAGCGAGTATAGCAGTGACTTGTTGACTATATCTCGCTTAGGCTACGTTCCATTAGAGACTCACAACGACCACGTTCACGGCCGCGATTTTTCCCCTTCCGCTTGCTTGCCGGTGTTACAATCTTAAACCTAATCTAAATCTTAAGTGAAACGGTTATTCGACCCACCTTTTGACATGGGTCGTTGTGTGATCGAAAATGATGACGTCATTAGTGACGTTTTCGCCACGACCACAACGGCCGCGGTCGCCTTGTGGAACGGCTAACAGAGCATTTTGGGCGTTGTGAGCTGTTAAATTACCGTTTAGACTATATTAATGCGCTATTTGACTGGTTATAGAAATGACGTCATAATTTCCAACGCTCGAACAAAACCCAGGTGGCTTCAGTTTTTGATGGAAAAAATCATATCAATCGATGGAATTGTTACCCTATTGCAATAAAGTATCTGTAATTGTGTAGGTCAATCTATGCCGAAGCAACCCTATAGGTATCGCTACATTCACACTACATTATTAAATTTAAACAAGGAGGCCCATTCAGTTTTGCAATGCGGTCTGCCGCGCAATCAGGAACGTGATGGTTATTGGAGCCTGCATTACGTCCGGCAACAACAGTCGGAATGCCTCTTAAGTCCTGCAAACTTCGCCCACTGCAGGACTACAATGCAGGATCGTGTCTGGGCATTCCTATAGTCTAACGACAGTAGTTTGTGATTGAAAGTCATGGCCTGCTTGCTAAACATAATTTAAGAAGTATAAGTTCTAAATTTAAGCCCCGGCCAAGCCGTTGAATTGGTTCTAAGGAGATTGTGATTCTCGATATTAAAAATTTTATTCAATAAGCAAGTGTTTTATTTTTATTATGCACTAACTGATGTCCGCGACTTCGTCCGCGTGGTGCGGTTTTTTAACTATCCCACGGGAACTCTTTAATTTTTCGGGATCAAAAGTATCCTATATGTAGACCAGAGATATAAGCTACCACCACATAAAATTTCATTTAAATCGATCGAGTCGTTTCGGAGATTAGCCGGTACAAACAGTCAAACAGAAACAAAAAAATTGAAAAAATCCAAATTAGTTCTATTTCACTTCTTACATCCCCCTATATATATATATATATATATATATATATATATATATATATATGTGTGTGTATATATATATATATATGTATATATATATACACACCGCTCCCGGGAAAACTCCCGCGGAATTCCCAGGCGGGGGAGTTCCAGGAAAAAAAATATCACACATTTTATTACATTAAATTTGCTATCGATCTGGTGGTTTTTTATCATTCCCAGGAAATCTCCTGCGGGATTCCCAGGCTAAAAAGTAGCGCATAGTTTGTCTAAGAATTAGCCGTCGATCAGCGAACACTTTTACGTGAATCCCGAACAAACAGGCAATCTAAAAGAAATTGGATCGTGTTCTCCGTCGTTTATATCGAGGGCTTCATAACAAATGGGCGTACAGACAAAACTGAAGTTTTACACAAGGGACAAAATTATGAATAAAACAGAAGTAGTTAATTGTATAAGGCTGAAATTTGGAATACCCTTCTATTTAGGTACACTTGCATACAGGTAAGACTTTCTAAATTGTAACATTTCATAGATTTTAGTAAACAACAAAAAAAATGAATTGTTCCGTATACGCCCATTTGTTATGAAGCCCTCGATATAGTATATTCCATTGTTTTTTTAAACAGCGTCAATGTACATACAGACACGGCATGTTTAGTATTGTATAGTATTACAGATTATACATGGTAGAGGCAGAAGGATACTGTGACAATCGCCCCCGTAAAAGTCATACTCGTAACATTCTCCGACACTGGTGGCGCCACCCGTCTGTACTTTCATGAAAGAAGAATACTACCTTTTTCCATAGTTCTAGATTTTATAGAAAATCTGACCCCTATTTGTTTTTATTTTTAAAAGGATGAAATTTACAAAATTGAAACTGCTTGGACTGATAAAGCAAATTGGTTAGTGCACAGAGTACATTAATATCTAGCAGCGAAATGTAGGTTAAATGATACTTGAGATGGCAGACAGTAGTATTCACTGTAGAGTGCTGATGTGAACTGAACTCATTTATTTTGGAAACTAACCTTAAGTACAAATAAGTAGTACAGCTAGTACAATATATAGCACAATGTGTGAGCGGGACGGATGATGTGCGAGCGAGACAGAGCAACTACTAATATGTACACACTCGCGATGGGTTAGCCGGCGCCGTTTCTTCTTTCCCAGCCTTAACACGTTGTGAAACGGCAGTTAGATAGCGTAGCCTGACGCGAACCGCCGGGATCCTTCTCCCAGGGCTTTATACTACCCGTCGCCAGTTCTCAATTAGTACATTGTGTCGCTTTTTGTCGGCATCGTTAGATTCATCCCCCTTTCATAGCAACAGTCCAGCCGAGGTAAAGCCCCCTAGAAAATGGCTCGAGCAAGTTTCCCCCCGAAAAAAACCCCAGCAAACTTGTGAAGTCTTCGGACCAACAACATAAAGTCCAACAAAAAAAGCGCTAGCCAGTAGTACGTCGTCTACTGCGATGACTAGACGTATGCAGCTCCCAAAAATATAATAGGAGACAGTGTTATTTGGGATGTCAACGAGGTCGGTAAGAATTTTTTTTTACTAGACAACAAAAATTTATACTGGTTTCAAAGATCTACACATAAAGAAAAAATAATATATAAATATAAATAAAAACACTAGATTAAAATTAATAACATTTATTTCAGATCAATCAGAATCTCTACTATATTCAATACAATTAGATTTACATTTATGAAATATACTAAGCAACTCTGATGTCGGTTCGATAGCTTCCTTCACCGCCCAAGACTTTAACGTCTCAGCCAAATTACTCGTCTTGATATTAACCTTCAAATTAAACGGTTTGTTCAATATATCACGATCGTAAAACATTTTCGATGAGTTTATATTCAACTCTGTCAATAAAGGTGGGTTTGGACCTAGTATATTATCTACATAGTTTATATTATAGTCTTTATTTGTATAGTCTATGCCATTTTTTGTGATCAACGGTGTTGGATTGTAGGTAGGTGGTGTTGCCAGGTTATTCGCCTCGGTTGTCCAAACATCACTCGATATTCGCAAAAGTGAATGGATATCGCAGCCATACAGCATCGCATATTCGTAACTTCTGTATCCAAGAGCTGGAAGTAGTAGATAATTACTAGAGTTACAATTACTAGACTAATAATATCAGCCCATAAATATCCCATTGCTGGGCTCGGGCCTCTCATTATAGGGGGAACGGACAGTATACCCACCATGCTTGTCCAAAACAGTATAACAGGTTTGACAAATCGGGTATCTTGCTGTGCAGGTTGCATCACGATATTTTCCTTCACCATTGTTAGCACATGGTAATTGTAACAACAATGCACATTAGATCAGAAACCTGACAAGTGGTGCATGTGTTCCGGTCAGGATCGAACCCGCGCTCTTTGAGTTTGGGACATTTATGGACTGCTATTATATACTGTAATTCTCTCATCCACAGCTTTAATACAAGATGTCAAAATGCTACGGGTATAATTTTGAACACTAGTCTATTTCAAATAGGACTGTATAGCTGACAAATCCATAAAACATACTAGCGGCCCCGGCAGACGTCGTCCTGCCTTCAAAAAATAAAATTGTAGAACCCGATCCCAGCGCCACGTACTGGTTCTAATTGCGAATCTAAACCATCCGGGTACCCACTCAAACACACAAAAACAAAATCACCAAAATCGCTCCCGGTGGTTAGGAGGATTCCAGAACCCGATCTCAGCGCCACCTACCGGTTCTAATTATGAATCTAAAAGAGTAATATATTTTTTTTTATTCTAAGTCATGACAAAATAAGATTAAAAATCTTGCCAAAAAATTAAAGTTTATAATTAACAAATAAAAAATAGGGGTTGATCGTAGAGGGGCGAAAATTTAGGGTTATATGTATTTTTAATGCTGTATCTTAAAAAAATAGAAAATTATCAAAAAAAAACATTTTGGGGTGGACACTCCTTATCACTTAGTGGTTTGAAAAATAGATAGTAGCCGATTCTCAGACTTACTAAATATGCATAAAAAATTTCATAAGAATCGGTCAAGCCGTTTTGGAGGAGTATGGGAACGAACATTGTGACACGAGAATTTTATATATACATAACTTCACGCCAGTTCCCTTGCGGGGTAGGCACGAACAACAGAGCGCCATTCAGGCTTATTCTTACACACCTCACTTGCTTCTTTGACATTCATAGCTCTTGTCATGCACGCTCGTCTGTTCTTAAGGATCCTGACATCACCTTCTGCTAGTACACGAATTTTATATATATGATATTTAATTCTGTTACTACTTAAGTAGTAACCTTAAACTTAGAATCACAATTTTAATTTATCTATTTACACAATTTCTCCCACACTGTACTATTTAAAACAGACTGTAATAACAATAAATTTATTTACAAGTAAATACTAATTATAGCAGAATAGTGGCGTATTTATTTGATTACCTTCTACACAAGCTTTGAGGGCGGCATTGGCTGTTGTGGAGCATGAAAGCAAGACAGGCTCCCCGGGACATGTCACAAAGTATTGCACCATACCCTTAGAAGTTGTTGTATTGGATATCTGCACGCTAATATACACTAAATCGTCCAGCATTAATGTTTCTAACTGCAATAGAAAGAAAGAAACAATATTTTATTTGAAGAAATAGTGACACACTTATAGTGAGTACATAATTAACATGTAGGGACACAGATCCTCAGTATTTGTCAGCTCAGCAGCATTACGCTTTGCGTGTACATACTGCTGCGTCTGCAAGCCGTTGTGCAGGAAAAGAAAAAGAATACTAATGCCTGCATTGGGGTGATGATGAGGTAAGGTGGCTGGAGACAATATCAGGTGACGTGTAAGAAAAGAAGCCACAAAACACCTGTACAGTACTGGCGTTTATTCACAACTGAAGAGGGCTTCTTTTATTGCTGAAGCCTAGCAGACAGGCTGACGACGCAAGTGTGATGGAAAGTGATTACCGTCGCCTATAGACATTAGCAATATCAGAGGTGCTGCCAATGTGCTGCCGGCCTTGAAGGCGAAACTGGAACCTGGTCACTAATGCCAGAAAACAACTCAAGGTTTTTATGGCGGCATACTCTACACCACGTGTGATAGTCATCAAAATGGGCAATTACTCTACCACCTGGCTGTGCGTTGTTTTGTCGCCTCTTACGATAGGACGTCAGGCTGCAGGAAATCATCCACCATTTTTATCACTTTCATCATAATCATGTCAAACCATTCTCCATGGCAACAAACCGAAGGCCCTGCTTCGAGTGCGGTCCTGTGGTGCGATGACTCAACTGCTTGGGCCACCTGCGTCGTCAACAACAAGCGACGCAGTATATAAGGGTGCATTCGGCATACAGCAGGGACAGAGCAAGATCATCATCGAGACATCATGCTTCGTAATCGCGCAATTCAAGGGTGTCACTCTGCCCATTGAAGTTCTGTTAATTCAAAAGCCATTCTCTAAATACCAATTTGTATCTCTTGAATAACCTCAAAATCAGTGCATTAACATTGTAATTATCTGTAATAAATAACATATGTAACGAACCTATGTATCTGATTGAACCCAGTACTGAGGAGTAAGAAGATGCTTTGCAACCACTGCACATAATAGTGGATGTGATCAAAGACTACACTTATATGACAACTCTGGTCACCCCCACAGTATTATTTTTCTGTTCCTGTAGTTATTTTATTGTGGAAAAAATTATTTACAGATAAAAATATATACTGTTATGAAGACATAAGACTAACATCAACATTCCAAACAGGAAAGTAGCTAAGCAGTAGTCAGTCATAGACATGGTAAACATAAAACTTTTATTATATTATGTTTTCAGAACCATTGTTGAGTAATCATTCAAAATCATTTATTGAGTAAAACATAATTCACAATTTTTGACACTCATTGGTCCCCAAACTAGGTCGACCTGTATCTCGGGGATTATTTTTATTGTTATTTTATATTTTTATTATTATTTTATATTTTTATTATTATTTTATATTTTTATTATTATTTTATCTTTTTATTTTATTTTAATAGATTGATTTAATCAACCATGACTCTCAATAAAGTTAATCCAACCGTTTCTACCTACTGTGTAGTTTCATTCATTCTTACAGATTTAACATAGTACATTTTGAGATTTTGTTTGTTGCATTTTCATCAAACCTTTGTTGCACTCAGAGCATGCAGTTTAGGATGGAGCATGCTTACCCAGTAGATACTTATTCACCGGAGACTTGAAATTCACTGATTTATATGAATCTGAGAACACAGACAACTGCAACATGTTCCACTCAGTGGCGGCAAATTGTTCCACTTAATGATGGCAATTTTTTCCACCCAGTGGCAGCATATTGTTCCACTCAAAGGCAGCAACTTGTTCCAACAGGTGGAGGCAAAGTGTTCCAGTGGCGGAGAATATTATTCCACTCAGTGGTGGCATAATGTACCACTCAATGGCAGCGTGCAACAGGAAGGTAGAAGCAAATCTTACTTACCACTGGTACTTTATTCTTCAGTTTGCCCATTAAAACATTTTCAATCCTATCCGAAAGGTTGTTGATAATCTCAGAGACTGGTTCATCGGAGTATGATTGAAGAAGTTTGAAAACATGCCAAGTTCTGTCTTGTATTGCCACAACTGTAACAAATAGTATGCCAGTATTAGCATCACCATAGTGCTCTCTCTACTCTCTATTTCAAGTAGGCATGTCATGGAGCTCCGTAACCATAAATAAAATAAAAATCAGTCTGAAATAAGAGTCAATCTGATGTAACAATCTATCCAAAATAAATCAATCTAGGTCATTTAGCTCTTGAAGAGTATCGCACATTTCATATGAGGCGACGCGGCATCTGTTCAGGAAAGATGGATTAGATTTTGAATTTGGATAATTTTGATTTATTAAAAAAATCCAATTTTTTGTTGTAAAGTTTACCAAATTTGATTTTTTTCTTTTTTTTCCAGTTTTTATGGCAATTTTTCGATATTTTCGAAATTTTCTTTAAGGGCACTGTGTGCCCCCATAAAATAAGCCCTGTCTATCTGAAATGTTAACCTGATCAAATATAAAAAGTTGAATAGTATTATTATGAGCCTGCCACATCTGGGATAACCTTAATGCTAGTGACTGTATCCAAATGAGACTTAAACATAGCTTTAAAAATTAATGTTGTTAATGATTAATTAACATGATAATACACGAGTTGTTTGTAAATTTTTTATTTGCTTAACAATGTCCCATCGCAAATAACCATTCAAACCATTAACTACATCTGACACAGCCACTAACATAACCCCAGCTGTAGCAGCATTAGAGAAATGTAAATGTTAAACTGACACTGGCAAGTTCGGCCTCACCTTGCCGTCAAAATAGCCATCATTTAATTATTTTGTAAGTTTTGTTGAACTTCTGTTTTATAATTCCTACAAATACTAATATTAGTTATTGAAATTGTCTGAAACTATTGGATAATTTGAATTTCATATCTGCAATTGTAACCGATACTGGTATAATATTACTCATTTGTATCCAAATTCATGTCACATCCTTAACATCTCTATGATACTACTATTTACTGTTACAATAGCTATAAATCCATGTTAGTTGTCTCGAAGTACTAAGTATATAATGCACCATCTGTTCTTGTAAGTTTTGCACACCAAAAATGACAAAGAAAATGTGATAGAAGTACAGTACTTACGCTTTAACTGCAACTTGGATATAATCTCATCTACCTCTTCCAAAGTCATTTTCGCACTGACTTCTGAGCACAAAACCCATGCTAGGTTCTCTGGTGTCATTTGTAAACGATTTTTATAAAGCACTTTGGACACATCTCGCCAACTAAGACCAAATTCTGGTAGCACTGCCACAAGACACATGTCTTGTGGCATTTTAGATATTAACTTGTGAAGATCTATTATTTCTGGAAAAAAATTACATGAAATACCCTTAACTTAATGACTACGTATATATAATTTATTTTTCATATTATAAGTTTCTTGTCTCACAGCCAAACTCATTGCAAAACGGCAGTAAGATAGTGTAGGTCGCCTCAAATTTCCGATCCCGGTTCACCGGGATACTTCCACTCGGGCTTTATATAAATTAGTCCATTGTTGTCACTCTTTGGCAAGCATCATTAGATTCAACCCCTCTCATAGCAACAGTCCATCTGAGGTAAAGCCCTTGAGGGAGCTCCCTCGAATAGGTTTCTCCCGGGCTCGAGCGCCTTCGCCTCGCGAAGCACAACAAACCGACCAATAATAAGTATTTACTTCATCTACCACATACGACTATAAATTATATTGATATTTGCGAATTTATTAGCGCTTTTTCTCCTTATAGTTTTAAATCAAAATATTCAAATAATTCTACTTTGAACGTCATTTTATATATAAATAGACCATTTTCACTTACTTCTTTTCATAATCTCCATGTTGGCTTTCGAAAGATTTTTTGAATGTTTAATCTACTTACTGATTCTAATTCACTTTTTTAGATAAAAGTAATTAAAATAATCACTAGCAGAAATTACTTTTGTTGATAAGCTTCAGAAACAATAATAATCGTTTGTTTGCTTTTTGCCATCATGTTACCCGTTAATTTTGAAAATATATTTTTTTTCGCCACAAAGGCAGGCAAAGAAATCTTAGTCCATACAACCAATTATGATGAGTCTTATGAAAACTCGAAAGGCCATAATTGACTATATTGTTCACATTTCTAACAAAAATACATAATAATTACTACTCAAAAATTATTGATCATTTTAGAGTAATTTTAAACATTTTTATTGAATTGTCACAAAACACATAAATAGGCACGGTGTACTTGGATTCAGTCTTTTGGAATTAAAAACAAAGTACAAAATTATGATGGGCTAAACGGGTAAACATTTCTTGAACACTGGAACGCAGTCATTTTTCGAAAAAAAACCAGTTCAGTCCAGAGCCTCCAAATTGAGGTTTTATCACCATTTGGGTACATATTTTGCGCTTGGGAAATTTTTGGGGCCAAGAATTTCAGTATTCGGGAAATTAGGGAAGTATTTTATACTAGCTTCTACTTCTTCTAGCTTGACTAAAAATGCCATAAAATATTCGACATAGCATAAAATTGCTAATAAAAAATTAATTCAAGCATGTCTGTAACTCTGTATACAATCATTTTAATGGCATTGATTACATGCCAAATATTGGTGTAATCTTTTTTTTTTAATTGCAGGTGTTCAGCAGACAGGCAGATTGCCCACTTGATGGAAAGCGGTTACCATCGCCTATGGACATTTGCAACACCAAAGGTGCTGCTACAAATTCGCTGCTGTTCTCTTAAAGGAGACTGGAACCTGGTCACTAATGCAGAAACACAACACAAGGTTGTTATGGCGGCATACTCTAGACCAGGAGTGGTCGCCATCCAGTCAAGCAAGTGCCCTGCCACCTGGCTGTGGGTGTTTTGTCGCCTCTTACGACAGGTCGCCCGGCCGCAGGAAATTGTATTCTTTCTCCGTTCCTACACGGATAAAATATAGTTATACTGGACTTATTTATCTCACGATATATGATAATAACCAGGATTAGCTTTAGTAACATTATGTTATATATTGTCACATAACTCATAATATGAATAATATAAAATACGTATAATAACAAGGTCATTCTTCAATTTTCTTTGGTTAAAAGTAAAAGGAATAAACTGGAAAAAAAATCAAAACAACACTAAAGGTAAGGGTGTTTAGTATTGATTTGAATTTTTCGAATATATTGTCGTGACATACCTAATAAATTAAAAAAAAATGTGTGCGTGCAGTTCACACGCAGTCGAAGTGAAAGAAAGTGTGACAAGGGATGGGAGGGATTCTAAATTTTGTGGGGGTCACATTCCATACTATATCATCGATATAATATATTTGAGCTTTAAAACACGAAATTTGAAGTTACAACGAAAAACTAAAACATTTCCAACTAAGTGTTGTTAATTTTTTTGTTATAGTGAATAAACACGTCTACGCAGACAAGGTAAGTTATATTTTATGTACACAAACTACTATGGATACTACATATGAACAAAAATTCGAATGCCTTACGAAAGCAATTAGCCCGGTTAATCGAGTCACCACTGTATAAAGATGTAGAAGAGGGATACAGAAAAGCTCGGCGGGACACAGGTCGAGTATAAAACATGCTAGTAGAAATAGCAACGCATTCCAAACAATACCGATTGTATAAAATCATTTATTTCAGATATTACAGATTATTATCTATTCCACTATTCTATAAACAAATATAACTTATTTCAAATAACAATTTTAACGTGACGCCATAATAAATTATATAACTGCAAAAGTCAGATTAATTTTCGTGAAGTAATAAGTGATTATTAATTTCTTACACTATTCTGATTGATGAGCAGAGTTCCTACATATTATATTTTATTATTAATTTCACTTGCTTTACTATAGGAAGAAATTTCACATTAGTAAGGCAAATGAGGTTTTAGCTCGCCCAACGTATCTGTGAAATTGCAAAAAATAGAACTATAGCCGCCATGTTGAAATTACTTTAGGCTTGTTAGTTCTAAAGTTGCTTATACGTTAACGGCGTTATTTTTAACGCTTTAAATAAGACGCATTTGGCCACAGTCAATAACAATATCCCCGATGGAGCCCGAGCATTAAAGCTGATTTACGTTGATCCAGCTACCGACGTCTTCGAGGGAAACCAGTGCTAACTTCATAGTGGCATCATTTAAATTGAAGTTTACAGCGCTCTCGAGTCAGTAGTTGAAACATTGCAAACCAGCTTTTATTATGATTATATTAATGATAAATTTAAATGTTTTTGATCATTATTCAAAGATTAGCAACACTGGAGCGAACACAGCGACTCTCTTCATTTCACAGATAAGTTGAGAATTTGGGAGCTTATGTCTAAAGCTCAAGGTATAGACAGGTACCGACTATTAGGGACCCTTCTTTAATGACCGGTTCCTATATCTTAGTATTCATTTATTTGCCTTAATATCGGTTGTATTTTGACATTACTTGTATGGAGGTTATGTCAAATTTTAACCAATAGACAAATACAAATGAAAGGTTGATAATAGGAATCGGCCGTAAATAAGGGTAATATAAAAAATATATAAACTAATTTTGACAGCCTTTATCTATCTGCTAGCGCCATCTCGTCAATGTTAGTGGTACTTGCATTAATACCAATGTATGTAACCTTTTTATGCGAAGGGAACCCGACTGAGGAATAAACGCCGCAAGGGTAACGCGGTAGGTGCGTTTGAGTTTCGCCATTTTGGGGTAGCACTCGTACCCCTGAAGAACTGAGTTAGGGATACCCATTAATTGGTGTTCTTTCCTTCTCCTTATGCTAGGGCTACGAGCTCCACGAACTCCGGGGGCCCGTAGGCCACATCCAATACCGGGAGGACGCATGACCACGGCACATTTCATTTAGGTCCAACGTGGAGTGGGAAAATGTCAAAATGAAAAAATGATGAAAGTGCGCGAAATAGGAAGCGGCCTCGTATCGATGGCATTATGGGCGGGTGGGAACCCTTCCCCAGGGACCCAACCAGGCGCCGACTCGCTCTCCATTAGCGCGAGCTTCACGCTACCGTTCCGCCTCCACCTTAGCAACCATTTCGCGCTCGCACAAGATGGCATCCCATCCGGAATGGATGATAACCTACTAGTACCTCGAAGTTTTCTACAATATTTCTTATAACTTTAAACAAGGAATTCTTATATATAGATTCAATAAAATTGCGAGCAAAGCTCGGTCGCGCACAGGTACATGTTACTTAATGCAATGAATGAATTTGCTTTACACTTTATGCTTAGTTTTAAGAAATTTGGTCAATAATTACAATTTCATAGTACTTATAACGGAGATGAACATAGGATATGTATCCAAGAGAACAGGGTTCTCTAAAGTACGGTTAAATTTGTCCTGCTAGTGTTATTAATCTGCCCCGCAATGCAGTGACGTAGCGAGCATAACTCCCACCCGGGGCACAATAGCTTTTTAGCGCCCCCATTCGAAAACCATATATTATATGTAACCATTTGGCGCCCCTTTGTGAGTAGCGCCCGGGGCATGATGCTCTCCCTTCCCCCCCCCCCCCTCCCCCAGCCTCGCTACGCCACTGCCGCGATGGATAATGGTAAGTGAAATAAGTAACCAATAATTGAAGTGAATCCCACTAACATTGTGAATCTTGTAAAGATTACAAATGAAATTTACGTAAAACTGTTTTGGCTTACGAAAATTACTGGGATAACAGTAGGGCCCTAAGGGTGGAATGTTAGGAAACCCCCTGCTACAGATGATTTTTTTATAGGACATTAGGAATTAGGGTCAGAATATTACACATAAACGAAGTTTGCCTATTTAAGTCTTCATTATTATATTTTTAAGATTAGTATATTACAATCATTTTCTTGTTCTCTCACTTCATATTCAATTTCAGTTTTGATTTTCGATACATCAAACTTAAATTCACTTTTAACATTTGACTGATCAAACTTCACTTCATTTTTAACTTTTGAAAGTTGAAACTTGTCTTCATTTTTAGGTTTATTCTCTTCCTTTTTCTTCACTTTCGGAGGACTAGGTTTGAACTGCCCTATTTTAGTTTTAACAACATCTTTCTTCTTATCATTCTTCGTAATAGGACTTCCATCAACTTTACAACCTATACTACCAACAAAATCTTTAAATGTATCATTAAAATTTATTTGGGATCTCATTGAGTTGATCTTTTTGATAAAACTATCGCTATTCTCATCATTTTTAGGCTTTTTAGCTGAATCATTAGTACTCTTATTTAAATCTTGTTTCCTTTTAGATCTGGTCTCTACTTTGTTTAAGGCAAAACTTATTTCATCATCTGTAACATTCTTATCAAGGGAAGGCTTCTTTTCAGTCTCATCACGATTATTTAACACAACAGACATCTCTAAGGCCTTTCCAAATAGATTCTTTAAGCAATCATCATCAACTTTTTCCGCCTCTGATATGATGTTTAACATCATCTTTTTGAAATCTGAATACATGTCTTTCTCTTTCCCAGGTGTTTGTTTCTCGTCAGTATGTTTTTCTTTATCCAAAAGATCTTTAACACTCATTAGATGGTTTATAGAGTACTTCTTATATGCTGCATCTAATTTATAGGGTCTGACATTTGATGCATGCCCATAATGTTCCTTATAGAAATGTACTTGGTATCCTTTAGGGAATTCTTGAACAATAATGCTTGATGGACAAAAACCAGTCATCTCCTCATGAAAGTTTGGTATGTAGTTTGGACAACGGTATAGTTTTTTGTGTACCGACTTTTCAGAACCAACAAATTCTGAAACTATAATGTATGAGCATCGCATTTGTGATTCCATGTGCCGTTTCCAGGTGGTAAAATCTGTAAAGCAAACATATAATTTTAAATATAAATATTATTTACATCTTTAAATTGTTAAATATGTAACATGTTAGAACCTATACTATAAATTAAACTATAATATCTAGTACCAGATTGCTGTCAGTTGAAAACGTGCCCAAAAGACTGGCCATATTACCTCGCTGAATGGCGGCAATGCATAATGCATTGCATTGCCCAAGGTATAAACCAGTCTATTTATCACTGAGACAACCATCAGATGGTTGGATATGTCTCGATAAAGTTTGTGTCCCTCAGGCCTCCATGATCCCAAGGTCTCGATCCCAGAAGCCGGAAACATGTAGCCATTTCCGATGGCTGAGTATTTGCGGCGTTTTAGGGCCTCCAATTGTGTAGCTGTACCATCAAACTTGCTAGTGGTTGGAAAACAGGACACTAGCAAGTTATCGACTCAAGACGCATCCCATAGTAAGGGGCGACCCATCTTCCAGGACACCAATGACATTCCATTATGTCTCTTGCCATTGTCACGGCACAAACCATTAGGTTCTAGAATGGCAGGTACCCCAGCGGTGACCAGAGACCAGCAAATTATGTCATTAAGTATTGCGTGAATTCTGCCGGTACTTCTGATACACGATAAACCATGGTGACGGAGGCGCTCCAACATATCTCCTTATTGACAGTGGGGGAAAACATAGGCCGCCTCTAGGCGAATGTAAACATTAAGTTAAATTAAGTACAAGCACATTTTCACGGGACCATGAATAAAGATAATGTGGAACTGTTAATATAAAACAAATCTAAAATAATAAACGCGAGCATCCCTGAGTGAAAGACACCTTTTAGTGGTCTGAGAAACCGGTGGAGGCGGCCCTCGGGCCGCGCGTTCGAGACAGCACATCAGTGCTTATTCATTCATTCGACTTAAAATTCCGAAAGACAAACACGTCGACTTTACTAAAAAGTATTATTATAACTATTATTGTTTTAACTATATATTTAGTGTTTCAAACCCACATTTTGGGTTTTTTTCCTTTTTTTTAAATATTGGCTGGGAGTTTTGTGGGAAAGAAGTGGAGGACTCATCGAGCAGCGCACCTGGAAGGTCATCCCCCGGCTGTCCAAGATACCAATCCCAGCACCGTCAGCGCCACATTTGGACCTGCGTGACTCTTCAGGGCGGTACCCATCACCAGAAAAATCAAAAGGACAGCCAAGGCAAAAACACCCCACATCTATCTATTTACAACATCTATTTTCATTTTTATTTAATAAATGTGTGGGTATAGTCCTATCTTTTTTTTTTTACTACCCGCCACAGGGGTAATAGTTTTGGCACAACAGCAATGACCAAGCCTAAGATGGATTATTGCTGAAACGTCTTTTTTGGATCACTTTCACTAACTAACAGATGACTTGTGTATTAGTTTAATCTGTGGAGTACAATTAGTAACTCACATCTAGAGATTCTACAAGGTTTTTAAGTCTGTATGATACTTAATGCACCATGTTTTATAAAAATAACAAAATGCATGAATACTTATAAATGCAAACAATTAAGAAAGTAATAGACTGTAGCTATCCCTTCTACAAAGACCGACTAACTACACAAACGGACCAGCTGCAGCCTCACTGATACTAGCCGGCTTGTGAAACGGCTGAACAATACTACTTTTTTGCAAGCTCCAAGATGGGACTTAGCAAGTGTGTAAAAGGAGTCCATTAATGTAAGGACCAATTTCTACAGTCAGTACTTTTAACATCACTTCTGTTTAGTGTTGTCACTGACAGGAAACAGGAAAATAATAAAAAAATATTTCTTCCCTCACTCTCTAAAGCTGCATACTCACCAAAACTGTAACCAAAAATTATAGGATGTGGCTCATGAGATGAGTATGTGGCCAAAGATGACTCATTGGTGCCACAAGCGAAGATTATTTTCAGAGTCCACATTACTCTATCTGCACAGTTATAGTTACAGCTTGCAAATGAGAATGCAGCCAAAGATGGCTCATTGAGTGCCAAAGGCAAAAATTATTTTCGGCGTCCACATTAGAGCACACTACTGTATCTGCACAGTTACAGTTACGGCTTGCAGATGAGGATGTGGCTTTATAGATAAATATACTCACCAGAGGCCTGCGTAAAAAACAAGGTCAGAACATCCTTACTGTGTATCCCAGAGATATGTAAATCATAGAGTGTCATTCTACAATATTCTTTCCAGCAGCCAAGACATTTCATACCAGATTGGGCTTGATCTACATAATTATCCCTTGCAGTACAAACATGCTTTTTATCACCAATGCTTGTGTTACACGCCACACAAACCACTGAACGGACTGGTTTGATTAAATCCGTGGAGTTTAAAGGCCTGTAAAAGGATTGATAGATTATTTTATTTAATGTGTATATACATACCCAATTTGCTTCTTAGAAATAAGCTAGCCTTGACATTACTTAGAGGCCCCTGGGAAATATCAGCTTCGGTTGTGAAGCTAGGATTGTGTTAACTATAGGCCTATTTGGGACAACATAATTATGTTTTACTAGAGTTTGAAAACTCTACTAAGTAGCTCTATGTTGTATAAAGCATAGTTAGGCTTTATACATTGTGAGTGAATCCTTGGGCAAAACCGCTTAAAAATCTGTTGCATGTTTTAGGAGGAAGGAATGGAGCAGATACATAGACAAAAAGATGTAGAAAGCCATTTTGTTTTATACTATGTAGCTGTTTACATATTTAGGACAACATAACGGTTTTACTAGAATTTTCAAATGATTGTAAGCAGCTCTATGTTACATACATAATACATAATAAGGTTTTATATATAGCGAATAAAGCCTCAGATAAAAACTAAAATATATATAGCTTCCTAGAAACATTATCTATCTAATTGTGAAAACTGCTTAAAAATCTGTTGCATGGTTTAGGAGGTATTAGCAAATACATAGACAAAAAATGTGGAAAGTGACTTTGTTTTATACTATGTATGTATTTACATATTTAGACCAGCATAATTGTGTTTTATTAGAATTTTCAAACCCTAATAAGATCTATGATATTTTCATAAGACATAATTAGGTTTTATATATCGTGAGTGAATTTTCAGGCAAAAGCTAATATATATATACACATTCCTTGACACATTACCTAACTAATAGGGAAAACCGCTTAAAAATCTGTTGCATGGTTTAGGAGGAATTAGCTGATGTACAGACAAACAGATGTGAAAAGCAACTTAATTTTGTTCTATGTACATACATAGTTCACATATTTAGGACAACATAATTATATTTTTGTGCTTGTTTACTATTTTTTATTTTCTTACACTAAATAATTAAAACTTTTCATTCTTTTTAATACTATTATTCATGAGAAAAGACTATGGAATGAATGTACTGCATGATGTTAAAAAACCTATTTCTACAGACAACAATGATGAGAAAATGTTGCTGAAATGATGGTAAACAGTAAATCTTGAGTGGGGATAATGATATCTTAAATAAATGCTAACTGCTGGACTTGTGAAAAAGTAATGATAAATAAATTATATAAAATGATAATACACAAAGTTTACCATTAAATATCTAACTTAAATTACCCAGTAGGGTTAAATTTTAGCTAAGTGGTCACTGAAGTTTAAGTAGAGGGCGAAGGGCGAATCGAGGTACTTCTCTCTTCTACAAGCTCCATCCAGGAGACGTGTAGTACTTGAGATATTTTTTTTCATTCCTTCTTTTAGTTATATTGCGAGAGTGGTGGCCAGTCTGTTCTGGTTTAAAGTCTAATATAACCTAGCTCACTATTCTAGTCACTGGTTGTGACTTTCGACTAAAGCCTACCAGGCTACTAAGGCATACCAGGGCAGCGGTCAGTCAGTGTCACAACCAATTTGTAACCATTGTCACAATATATAAGCAAAAAAACTATATTCATAATTAAAAATCAATACTGTAGTGATCATGTACTAGCAGAAGGTGATGTCAGGAGCCTTAAGAGCAGAAGAGCATGCATGACAAGAGTTATGAATGTCAAAGAAGCAAGTGAGGTGTGTAAGAATAAGCCTGAATGGCGCTCTGTTGACCGTGCCTACCCCGCAAGGGAACTGGCGTGAAGTTATGATGTATGTATGTATGTAAAAATCAATAAACTATCTCAAAACTTGTTTAATAAAATCAAAAACAGTTTTGGTGTTTCTATATTAAGCTTGAATGACTAAACAGATATACAATGCAAAAGTGGATGGATGCAGAAGTCGTGGAAGGCCACGACACACCTTCCATGATCAAATTGATTGTGTACTAGCAGAAGGTTATGCCAGGAGCCTTAAGAACAGACGAGCTTGCATGACAAGAGTTATGAATGTCAAAGAGGCAAGTGAGGTGTGTAAGAATACGCCTAAATGGCACTCTGTTGTCCGTGCCTACCCCGCAAGGGAACTGGCGTGAAGTTATGTATGTATGTATGTATATTAAGCTTAAGTGTATTCCTAAATACAAATCACACTTTGTTATCAACAAAAGTGACATAACCTTGTTTATCTTACATATTTTTATTTTTCCCATTATTCATTCAAAACTTGTTAGTGGACCCTAAAAACTTGTCTCCCGCCCGAAATAACAGGTCTCGTGGCTATATAAAAGGAATATGTTTACCCGTAAACTAAAATTACCCATAATTTCATGTCACTCTAGGACAAAGCGCAGCCCCCAGAAGGCTGGCTCGATAAACTACAATAGTAAGCAACTAACCCTTTGATGAATTCAGTTGAATAAGTATATCGAAAGATAGTATTAAAGTTTCATAACAAAAATGTAATAAAAACAAATACATACACGGGCTCCCCTTTGGAGTTTACGCAATGAGTCTTCTGTATATGCTTGACTGCGTGGAAATAAGCAGCGAAAGATTTATTACACTTCGGGCACCCAAACTCCAATCTTGTTGGGTCATTTTCTTCGTCATTTTTCTTTTCCACAGGCATTGGAGTAGTTGCCTTAGCTATTTTAACATTCATAAGATTCCTCTCGGCCAAAACCTCGACATTCGGCTTGTAGGCTACCCGTTGACGAGCCTTCGGGTGTGTGAACGACTGGTGAGTCCTCAAAGCTTGCACGCTCAGGAAACCGCGCCCGCAAATATCACACTTGCATGTAGCGCGGCGTGATTTCAGGATTGCCGGTGATGTCGCACCCATTTCAGGTTGACCATTTGGGATTTAGTAAAGTTTAAGATATTCAATAATAATCTGTTTTTGAAATTGAATTCTTTCTTTCGACGTAGCGGAAATGGTAATCTAGGTCACGTCTCGTTTCTGCTAACAATACGTTAACGTATTCAGTATTGATATTGTTAGACAGAGATGGCATGCAATTAAAGTAAACAGAAACAACAAAGACAGAGATATAAAATAAAGTTAAAATTATAAAAATTAGAAATACACACGGAAACCCGATGTAAAACGACGCCTTATGACATTTCAATTTTTTCTTTCTTTTAATGACGCGTTCATAGGTATCTGTTTTGCAACTATTAATAACTGGATGTTGTTATGCTATTAAGAGCCAACTCACAACTTTGAGAAAAATAAACGTTCTGACAAAAATAAATATATAGAACGATTTCAAATGCCGTGCTTTGTGCATAACTAATTATTTTCAACGACTTCGATCGCGTTAATGTAGATTTTATCAATTAATTCAGGATGTCGGTCAACAGAGGCTATATTAACGTAAATATGATTAACTTATGTATCAAAAACCGGCTGGTCGAGGCCAGAAGGCTGTAGCTTACCTCGCCCAAGGAATTAGTATATGCATTCAGCAAAGTAATGCTGCATGCTTCTAGGTATATTATTTATCCGTGCACGAACGGAGAAAGAATACAACTTCCTGCAGCCGGGTGGCCTGTCGTAAGAGGCGGCAAAAAAAACCCACAGCCAGGTGGTAGGGTATTTGTCCGACTGGATGGCTATCACCCCTGGTCTAGAGTATGCCGCCATAACAGCCTTGTGTTGTGTTCCGGCGTTAGTGACCAGGTTCCAGTCTCCCTTAAGAGAGTAGCAGGGCAATTGTAGCACCTTTGATGTTGCAAATGTCTATAGGCGACGGTAATCGCTTTTCATCAAGTGGGCCGTCTGCCTGTGTACTGAACTTCTGCAATAAAAAAAAATAAAAAAAAACAGTGACAGTGGTCTGGTCGGGCTGGACTGATTGTAGTTTATAGTGTTTTATTTTAGTGTATGTATTTGTTGCAGTTTTTTTATGTGTATGTATTAGTTATAGTTTAATTTTTATATATAACTAAAGTTTACCCTACGGCTGCGCCGCGGGTCTACCTCTGGTGCGTGTCTCTTGTTTAAAAAGCAGGCTCCAATACAGGTTTAATTCTACATTTTTATGTTAGTGCTATTTGCTCCCGGAAGATTCACTTCATTTTATATCGCAAACTATCCCACCTCTCGGCATGAGAAGTATTTATGTCCATTTTCGGCAATATAACTATATTTAAACTAATTTATAGCAAAACCGATCCAATACTTCAGTAGTTTTCCGTGAAAGGTTAACAGATAGACAGATAAAGTTACTATAGCAGTTTTTTACAAATGATGAATTTTATATCTAAAAACTTGAGAAATGACTGGTCACCCATACAAACTTTCATGCTTTATTTTAACCCGTTATAGTTTTATTTATCTATCCCCTGTCTATCTATCTGAAAACCACATAAATGACAAAAATGACAGCAACACACGCTCAACAGATTTATATCCGTTGAGCGTGCGTTAGTTTAGGCCTATGTAGATTAGGCCGCCTATTATTAGGGGACCCTTTTTGTTTTTGTTTCTCAAAAAACATAACAACTTTTAAAATAATATGACTTTCTCCACCAAGATAGGCTTTCCTTTTACTCATTTTGATAAGAAAATAATAAACAACGAAAACAAATAACTAACAAAAAAATAGTAAAACTTAACAAAACAACCACGAATTTAGAGAGTAAGCAAAACATTATACATGCATATCGGCTGCGTTGCTAGCGGTACTGACCAGATGATCGCGGGACACGGTCAGCAGAAGTGAGAGGGGTATTTATCGACAAACCTGCGTGCGGTTAATAAGTTGTGAACGCATAATAAACAAAAAAATCTCACATTCGCGTTTATAAATACTACTTAGGATAATATAAAAATGTCTTGTTCCCTCAAAAGTCAAAGCCAAAAACGTTACACTAGGAGTTGGTTCTGCTTTGCACAATTACGTTCATTTCAGAATTTCAAATGGATATCCATTATAAAGAACCGCAAAGTTTTCATGTTAATTTATATAAATTTTGCAAAACGGATTTCTACACAACTGTTTTTCTCCATAACAACAGGAAAAAATATGCATATTGCAAAATATATTGTTTAATTTTAGGTATTTATGCCGCGTTATGCATGAAACTTGCGGCCTGGTCACGCACTCCCATATAGCGACATGAAGTATTTGGGCGTCCTAACATTTTTGTTAATTTGTTTATATTTTAAGAATTTCATAGCTATTTTGGAAATAACCTAAGCTTTTCCAGTATAAAATTGTCATGTCTATCCTTCCGGCTGTTTTGTATATCACAGTCATTTGTCCTAGTAACTACTAGATCTGTATATAATGGCTGGTTCCTAGCTTCTACTATTTACTCACCCGCCTTTCCGATGGTAGAAATTTAACATTACTTGTATGAAACTTATCGTCAAAATTTAACCGATAGTAATTTTGGTAAAGATAATGCATAAAGTAAGCAGGAAGAAATAAAAAATCGATTGTATCAATAATTGCAGTTTATTCTTCCATTTTAGCATTTCCCCATAATTTAATTTCATCTTCACAAGCAGTCAGTAAAAAGTTATCAGTTGGATGATGGCTAATCGATACAGTAGCTTTATTTTTAGTATGTATTAATTTTTGTGTAATACTACTACTGATTAGATCCCAATAAAATATCTCACCAGTTTTAGATCCTGAGATAATGTGACTATCTTTTTCATTTATAGCATTTTCCAGTAATAAATCACCACTTTCGTGACCCTGAAAAGTGTTCAGTAATTCTCCGCTATCTTTATCGAACAGTTTTATTGTACTATCTGCACAACTCAATATATAACACTGGCCGTCATGAGTTAAAGTGCCGAATGTAATCATATGACCTATATAATCAGTGATCATTTTCCCCGCCCTAATGTCATATAATCTCGTATGACAGTCCACTGACGTTGTCAAAATTTCATGATTTGTCACCTGTATTGAAGTTATGCTGTCTTTAGCATCTTTTAAAACTTGAACTGGTTCTTGCCTGCGACTTGCTATATCAAATAATGCGACCGTGTTATCTATAGAGCCAGAAATTGCCATTGTAGATTCTTCATTGAATTTTACACATGTTACAGCGCTAGCTTGGCTACGGTAGCGTCTCAACGGCTGTCCAGTAGTAACATCCCATAAAATTACGGATTTATCAGCACTACAGGATACAATTTGACTGCTATCACACGAACCAGCAGCATCCAAGATCTCATTAGCATGTCCTCCATAGGTTTTTAATAGCAGGTTTCGATGTGGGTTCCATAATTTAATCTTTTTATCTGCACCACATGTTAAGCAGTATGTTCCATCAACATTAAACCGCACTGCACGTATTGCTTGTTGTTTACATTTTATCGTTAATAGGGTTGTTAATTCTAACATTTTTCTTTTGAATTGACAGATATTAGGTAATAATTAAATACCTTGGTATCACGAAATAAACTAAGAATACCAGATGATTGAGTAAAGCCGAATTTTCTTTACCTATATTCTTTTTCTTGATGCACTTCTAATGAAATAAATAAAAGGTGCACGTTCCACTGAACTGAACCATTCTCATTATTCTTAGCATAAGTTTAAATTATCATCTTTATATCGTTTATATTTTAAAACACGCGTAGTCATTATTAATAGGATTTTATATTTTAGTTTAACTTAAATAGATTTTTGAAGTTACTGACCACGGTGGTTTCTTAGACACTAGATAAGATATTATTTAATTGATTTATTTATGTTAAATTGATCATTACGCACTGTAAGTACATCACTATTTTCATTATTGTGATGTGATGATGTTCATGTTGTCAAGTTATTACGTTTGTCAAAGAAAGGAGATGATCACAACGTCGTTTTTGTTACCGATTGTTTATTTTATAAAAATTGTTCCATATTGTACGTAGTAAACACAGAATACTTTTATAAAATTTCAATATAAAAGTGTTTTTTTTTTCTAACAGTTAATACGAATGGGACAAAGGACTTAGCCATGTTTTGTGTACAAATTCGTGCCAATATTGTTAAGTATGTTTTGAATTGTTGTGTCGGAATGTGTTGAATTAACTCAATGACGGCTGTGGACGTCGCCTAGAGACCTTTATAGCGCATTTACGTAAGTTTATTGTATTCTAATTGGATTTCAAGGTTGTATCTTTTACTCTTTGTGTGTTATGTAGCTCCGGTACTTTGGTTGATTTATATCAACCGTTATGGGGGCTAAGTTTAAGACTTATTACAGGAAGGGTTAAAACAGTTCCATTATGACATATGTTCTACTCACCAATTATTGAACAACCATAAAAGAGTTCATATAGATACTTTCATGAATTATTTACTTGTGTCCCCCCATGGTTTGTTATAAAATTGCGGTGGGGTATAGATATAGGGCGAACTTATTTTAAGTAATGGGAGGACGCAGTGGGTAGAGAAGGTATGCTAACCCTTTCTGCAACCCTTAGGGTCCAGAGTTCTTAAAATATTTATTTTTGGTAAACATAACCTCACCTCTTTTTTTTACTAATATTATTGTGATGGGTGGGGAAAGGTCGCCAACAGTGATTTAGGTTAGGTTAGGTTAGCTTCAGACCAAAGCACACAAGCTGAGCAACCGAAGCAAGCATGCCGCGGCATGGCCAGTGAGTACAAGAACTGACTGGTAACCATTTACTATTTATTTTATACACATGAACAGTTGGTCAGATTAGGCTATCTTTAGACCAAAAAGCACAAGCCGAGTGAGCAAAGCGAGCTAAAGAACATTCATTCAAGTACTTTTCCCTTCTGCAACCCCTATGTCTGGGAAATACTACACAGACTAAAGCTCACAAGTTGACCGAGCAAAACAAGTGTGCTATGGCAGCAATCAACAAGTATCATAACCAATTTTTAACCATCATTTATACATACATACATACATAGCTTCACGCCAGTTCCCTTGCGGGGTAGGCACGAACAACAGAGTGCCATTCAGGCTTATTCTTACACACCTCACTCGTTTCTTTGACATTCATAACTCTTGTCACGCACGCTCGTCTGTTCTTAAGGCTCCTGACATCACCTTCTGCTAGTATATGACCAATTTGATCATGGAAGGTGTGTAGTGGCCTTCCATGACTTCGTTGAAATAGTTATTAATGAATAAATGGTGACCAGTTGGTTCTGGCACTCGCCGGCTTTTACTGTAGTAAGTTTGTTTCGCTCACTCGGCTTATGAGCTTTAGTCGAAAGTTGCGTGACTAGAATGGTGAGTTAGGTTCGATGAGGTTAGACTTTAGACCAAAGTGCACAGCAGTTGGTTCTGCACTTTGGTCTAAAGTCTAACCTAGTGGCCTGCGAGTGCCATGATCTAGTCGATTCTGACCATTTATTCATTAATAACTATTTAAATGATAGTTAATTATGATACTCTTTGATCGCTGCCATGGCATGCTCTTTTTGCTCGGTTCGCTTGTGAGCTTTAGTTTGTGTCCCAGAAGTAGGGTTTGCAGAAGGGAGAAGTACTTAAGTTAATTTTTTTTTTATAACCACCCAAAATTCATTTTAAATCAATAATACATTAGAACAACATTTTCAACTTCATAAAAATGACAGTATTATCTATGATTTTCATGTTTCTTGTCTTTTCTATTTATGTGAATTGTTTTATTAAATTTTTCAACAAATTTCTTGACTTATTGAACTATTTTTTTTTTGGTTAACAAAGTTGTATGCTATAAGTTTTGGACTATTTTGAATCTTTTTATGTTGACTACTGGATTTTTATGGAATTTTTCAACTATAATCCATGATATAAGTGCAATATTAACGAAAAACATAAGTGAGGTTACATTTGCAAAAACATTAATATCTCAAGAACAATACATTTTCTAGACCTAGGAGTTGCAGAAGGGGTGAGTATGAGTCCCCACCCTCTCTCTCCATCCCTCCCATTACTTAAAATAAGTGCGCCCTATGTCTATACCACCACCTAAAATTGAATTCAAACTTTTGACTGCATTAGCATCGAAAAAGGATAAGAATACTAGGAATGATGATCTAAGTACTTTTTATGTTGCCTTATGTTTTAAATAAAATAACTTCAAAAAGCAGATAACAATATTCTGCAATGCCATGTAGCCATGTTGATTTTATGTAAAACTAATAGTCTTTTGTAGTTCATGAACAATGAACTATTAGGAAGCAGCTCCCTGCATTGTGTTTATAGTTCTATAGTTCGTACACTTGCTTAGTAACTGATGGTGGTGGTGCAGGGGCGTGGCTACCAACATATCAGCCATATCAATGGTCCAGAAGGTGTGTAAAACCAAAAATTCCTAAAATGTTAACCACAATCTTTTATACATTAATATCGTTTTGAGAATAACTGTTGGGCCAACAGAAACGCTATCAGACTTTTCATTATAATCTATAGAGGCAGACAATCTAGAGAAACTGAAATTGTCTTCAGCTGTGGATGATTTGATAAATAAGTTTGATAAAACAAAGGCCACAAAAGTGTACCCTTGATTTTAATTGTTTGTCAATATATAATTATTTTAATTCTATTGAAGTATTATATGTTCCTTTTATAAAAACCCTTATCCTTCCTTCCCTACAAATTTTGATATAGGTCCTGTCTAAGCCGAGCTACACCACTGTAGTGGTGGATGGTGGCAGTTGTTGTTGGGGTACATGTATATATATATAACAGTGCATCAACTGTCCGTCCTAGAGCACAGTTGAAAACCAGTGTCAGGCACCTGCTGCCTGGCATATGTTGAACTGCACCTATTAGGTACCATCGCAAAACATTTTTTTGGTTATATACCTATATAGTTTAATATCTATTTCACCTTTTTGGTAGTTGGGAGACCAAATAAACATTTTTTTATTTTTTCAAGATTGATGGGTACAAATGTAAATTGTATTGATATGATGATTTGTGGTGTGTGTGACAGAGGATGTATGTCAGAATATAAGAAGTGTGGAAGGCCCCGACCCCAAATAATTGAGAAAAGGTGAAACAAAACAGAAACTATACATACTGCATTCAATCTCGATTTCAACTTTTAGGGCCAACGTGATTTGGTGTGATATTGGCTCTTACATAATATTGGCATAAAACAGTTAGCCTTGAGCTAATTATCTCGAGCACATCTCCCTCCTTTTATCCCAAGTTCCTATTCCATCTAATAATCCGCCTAATCCTTTTTCTTTTGCACACGGGCGGTTTCCGCCACTCCTCGACGTCAAAGCGCCTACTTTTGCTTGCGAGGGTGGATGAGGGGTTACTCTATCCAGCCCAGCTCTTCCAGGAAGTCCACCAGTCTCTTAACGTCACTGAAGACTTCACGGCGGCTACCTGGGGCATCCTAATACTTCGCCCTGTATTGGGCCACCTCTCCGCATTCAAGCAGGATATGGGTGGCTGTTTCTTCTGCCTCCAAGCAGGCTTTGCACAGAGGGCTGTCGCGGCATAATGCTTAACAATGCATTTCTTTTTATTCGGATATTTTTGATAATAAAATCAGTGTCATTACAACGCTAATTAGTATTTCTTACATTTTACCCTTCCTGCCTATACTAAAACTGTATACAAACTACAATGTATGATTTGATCATGGTGAGTATGTCGCGGTCTACCATCACTAACTCTACCATCCACCCGCTTACCCATAACCATCCATCTACCCATCCATCCACTCATCCAGTTAACCCACCCTTGCCTAATCATCCCCAGTAGTGAACATTTATTTACCCAAAAACAAAATAAGTATAAGTAATATATAAGTAATGTAACTTCATATAAGTATAAAACAAATTGTAGTTGACTCTGGCAATTTCATTCATCCAGGCAAAAGTAGAAAAAAATCTGCCATCTGCAATGTTGTCCTTCACTTGTTCTGTCAGTCTCTTTGCATCCATTCTATCTACATGTGCAAACCACCTTGATATTCCTTCCTCAACTCTTGTTATTATATCTTCTTTCAATCCGATATGGCGCATAGACAGACTAAATTGACTTAACCATCCTATTTGGCTCAAATAGAAATCTAAGGCTGAAATGGCCCTGTTCAAAATGAAAAGTAAAACTCTACTTAACATATAAATTAGGAGTTTTATTACACCTACAGTTATAATAAGCGTAGGACAATGGCTTTCTCAAGAAAGTGTTACGGTAATATGAAAACTAAGCAGAGCATAAACCTCATTCAAATTATATTGTTTGTTTCAAAATGTAATGTCAAGTGCATAATATATTAAAAATTTAATATTTTCTTGCCTTAAGGGGCCTACCTAAATGGAGTTCACTGTTCTGCTCACACATAATCACATTGTAAACTCTATATAACGACACCGAAGGGTCTGCGTTTTATGGCGTTATAGAGAGTTGTCGTTAAATGGAGATTAGTCTGTTATTTTGCCTGACGTCTTTTGCTGCACCAGTAATTTTGTTGTATTTTTTACTTATTTTATTCATATCTTGCGATATTGAGGCATTTCGGTGATAAAGGAAGTACCTAGAAATTTCAGTATTTCGGAATTTCTTAGAAATTTCGGTATGCATGATGCCCGACAGTCGTGTTCATTACGGGCTAGAATAATAACGATAAAATAATGTACACAGCTGCGCATATTTTACGAATTTTGGCAACTTAAAGGGTACTTTTTATTACTTAATTGTTGTCGTTATTGAGAGAGGATGTAATGCTATATAGAGTGTATCATTGTATGGAAAACAAACTAAACCAACCAAAACAAAGTGATTTAGACGCTTAAGGGAGTTTGTCGTTAAATCGAATGACGTTACATGGAGTTTACACTTATTATTAGATTATAAAACCTGTATCTGTAGAATTATAACAAATTTGCATTTTACCAATTTTAACAATATAATGGTTAATGTTTCACAGAAATTTGATTTTGGTTTCATATACATTTCTATATTACAAAACTAGTGGCCCCGTCAGACGTTCTGCTCTGAAAAACTGAAAATCTAGAACCCGTTTCCAGCGCCATCTACCACATCCAATAGTGAATCTATACCAAACCGGGACCCATTTAAATACACCCAAAACATTTAATAGAAATCCTGGAACTCGATTTCAGCGCCACCTACCGGTTCCAATTGTGAATCTAAACTATCCATCGACCCACAAAAACACAAAACATAAGCAATAAGCATTTTTGATGTGAGCTGTCAATTATGTAAGAAGGCGGAGTACCAAACGTAATTTATTTAAAAATTATTATTTTATGTTTTTTTCTGCGTGTTTATTAATATTGTTACATGCCGACAAAAGTGAATGCACAACTGCCTGCTATAAAGCAGAGTTTATTACCTTCCCGCATTTGGACTTCTTTTATTTACTTTGTGTTTAAAATTTGTAATTAGAAAAGCAGTCTATTGTGTGTTGTAATCCTTTATGATGGTCGTCAGCCAGGTGTAACTAACCAGACCTCGTTTTTTATATATCGAGGGCTTCATAACAAATGGGCGTACAGACAAAAGTGCAGTTTTACACAAGGGACAAAATTTTTAATAAAACAAAACTAGTTGATTGTACAAGGCTGAAATTTGGAATACCCTTCTATTTAGGTACGCTTGTATACTGGTAAAACTTTCTAAATTGTAACATTTCATAGATTTTAGTAAACAACAAAAAAATGACATTTTTGCGTATACACCCATTTCTTATGAAGCCCACAAAGCTCACAAAAATGGTCTGTACTTTATAGATCCATCTATTAGTATGTAATTCGATCCACTAAATCTGAATCTCAAGCCCTTGTGACCCATACGTTCTCCAAAATTACGAAAAATAGCGACGTACTTACATTAATTACATACATACATACATACATAACTTCACGCCAGGTCCCTTGCGGGGTAGGCACGAACAACAGAGCGCCATTTAGGCCCATTCTTACACACCTCACTTGCTTCTTTGACATTCATAACTCTTGTCATGCACACTCGTCTGTTCTTAAGGCTCCTGACATCACCCTCCGCTAGTACACGATCAATTTGATCATGGAAGGTGTGTCGTGGCCTTCCACGACTTCTGCATCCATCCACTTTTGCATTGTATATCTGTTTAGTCATTCTTTCCACATGCCCGAACCACCGGAGCATTCCTTTCCTTACCTTCACCCCGACACTCTCTTTCAGACCAACTTTCTTTCTTACTTCGGTATTACGAACGCGGTCCGCGAGCGTCACTCCGCAGATTTTGCGCAGTGCTCGCATCTCGACCGCGTTTACTCTAATTTCATGCTTTTTCTTCCATACCCAACTCTCGCTTTCATACGTGAGCGTAGGTACCAGCACCGCGTTGTGTACGGTGAGCTGGGCCTTCTGGCTGAGGTTCTTAGCGCCTAGAAGTTTATCTAACGCTCCATTCAAACTATTCCCCAAATTCACTCTTCTTTCTATATCAGCGGTGTACCTTCCATCCCTGCTAAAAGCACATCCAAGATATACAAACTCATTCACTTGCTCCAGCATAACATCATCGACCATTATCCTTGCATTCATTACAATTACAAATCACAGTAAAAAGACAGAAATAAGTTTTGAAGCCATGTACGCCGTCGCATTTTCAACAAATGATGTTTGCACTCAGCTTGTTGCTGTGCCAGAGTTTTATCCGACACAACGCTGATGTTCAGTGCAAACCTCTCCCTTCTATCGCGACGTCAAAAACGACCCAACTACATAATAGTTAAGTAAAATTTTAGTACAATGACAACATGTAATACAATAAATATAAGGCCCACACTGCACATGCACTCCCTCACAACACCAGCATGTAACAGATACACTCTATATTAGTATAAGTTTAGTATTAAAACTAGAATAAATTAATATAATAAGTTATTCGTAAGATACATACACCTCAACACAAAAATCCATAAATTAATGTCACACACAAGAACCAAAATAACTAATAAGCGTGCTAAATTAAAAATCTAGAAATTAAGTTGTAAAAAGGGTACGGAACACGAGTCCGTAGAGTTGTTAATAATAAAAAAAAAACAAAATATTATGATAATTTGATAAATATAATAACTAATGTGCGCTCGGATTCCGCAGGTAAAAAAACCCCGGATATTACGTACACATGGAGCCGCTGAAGATAATAGTATAATTTTGTTGCCTCCAGTTGTTGTGTAAGGGTTTGTCGAATAACAAAAATAAATACATTAATCAGATAAGACTCACCCAAACCCCGTTGACCAAGAACGTCCACCTTGGTTTCTTAGACGCAGATATCACACATGCACGCAAATTGAAACCCCCTTAACCAGTCATTCAAACAATTACAAATTTCAGGGCGGGCGCCGTTTAGTTTGTTTCAACAACTCACTGCACTTGCCAAAAATATTATTAATGATAGGTTGAACATAGGATACTTTTTATCCCGAAAAATGGGATAGTTTCCGAGATAAAAATATATTTGTCTCTCTGTTTGTTATCCTTTTATGGAAAGACTATTGGACCGATTTGGTTGAAACTCGGTACATATGTAATTTGAATACCGAAGGTGGCCAAGGGATACTTTTTATCCTGGATAACGGGATAGATTTATGTAAAGGTTATCCCGGAAACTAGGATAGGTTTTTTTTTATTGCAGGAGATCAGCAGACAGGCAGACGGCCCACTTGATGGAAAGCGGTTACCATCGCCTATGGACATTTGCAACATCAAAGTTGCTGCAAATACGCTGCTGCTCTCTTAAGGGAGACTGGAACCTGGTCACTAATGCCGGAACACAACTCAAGGTTGTTATGGCGACATACTTTAGACCAGGGGTGGTAGCGATCCAGTCGAGCAAATGCCCTACCACCTGGCTGTGGGTTGTTAGGTCGCCTCTTACGACAAGCCGCCCGGCCGCAGGAAATTGTATTCTTTCTCCGATCCTGCACAGATAAAACGGTTAAACGGTTTTGTGATTTTGTCCATTTCATCCACTTGGTCCACTGGGTTTACTGGGACCACTGGGTCCCCTTGTTCCATGTTATCTATCATGTTTTGTCATTTATGTAGATTACAGATAGACGGGGAATGGTATAGTTTGCGATATAAAATGAAGTCAATGTTCCGGGGACAAATACATAAAAAATTAATACAATGTAACCTGTACCGCCTGCTCTTTAAACAAGAGATACCCACTAGAGGTTGACCTGTGGCGTAGCCGCGGGGTAAACTCTAGTATAACTATAAATTAATCGAACTAAAATATATTCCAAAAGCCATATAGCACTTGTGCCATGCCTAAGATCCCACTATGCGTTGAACTGAATTACTATGCTGCATTATTGATATTTATTATATGTGGTATCATCTTTTTGTAGTCTAAGTATATTGATCGTGTACTAGCAGAAGGTGATGTCAGGAGCCTTAAGAACAGACGAGCGTGCATGACAAGAGTTATGAATGTCAAAGAAGCAAGTGAGGTGTGTAAGAATAAGCCTAAATGGCGCTCTGTTGTTCGTGCCTACCCCGCAAGGGAACTGGCGTGAAGTTATGTATGTATGTAAGTACATTTTATACTTGTAATTTAAAAATAAGAGCCAGATAGTGATCAAACCAGTTTTGTTTCTAACCCACAAATTAATATAATACATTTATTTATGTTAATTTATTCATAATGTATTTTGTAAGTTTCTTATAATAAATACAAAGTAAATACCTATTTAGTATTGTTAAAGTTCTTGTCAGAGGTGCATATATTATAAAAATTGATATTTTTTATACATATAAATTTTATAAGTAAAAAATTATGATAGTTTTTCAGTATTCATTTCGGCTGCCGTTCCCGCTAATGGTAATACCATTTTTTCTACTACCTGCCCCGACGATATTGAGAAGATATTATGGATTAAGTAGAATATGAATATAAGACGCTATTGTAGTGGAATCGTGCTTTGTATGTCTTCGCAACGCCAAGATCTTGGAAATACTTACTGTTATACTTCTCACTCGCTTTAAAACACATTTCAATCTACCTTTTAATTATTTTTTTTTCATTGTAAATAGGTTTGCATTTGACCACGATCACGTCCGGTGCCGGACGATGATGCGGTCGAAGATAGAGCACGCTTACCTAGATAGTACCTATTCACACGAGACTTGAAGATTCCCGGATTGTACTTTTCTGGAAACACGGACTCTGGTAGTGCATTCCACAATTCTGCCGTACGCAGAAGGAACGTGGAGGCGAAACGTTTAGTACGCACTGGTAGCGTTTCCACTGTGAATCGATGGTGCAAACCAGAGCGTCTTGTGGTCCGAAGATGGAATGGTGGAATGGAATGAAATTATTATCTTGTAACTCTTTGTTTTCAAATACTTAACTTACTAAAATTGTTAGACACTCACGTCGTAGTTGTTAAGTCGCTGGAAGGGACTAACACTTAAGAGACAGGCTTGGCCTAATTTAGGTGTTAGTACCCAAACAGTCTTAATTTTAAGACATGTAAATTTAGTTTTGGTGTCAATATAAATCTTATTATTATTATATTGTATGTCTTTGTAGACCACGGGTCATAAAAATGGCCCGGACTTTTGGAGGGCTTGCGTGGGGCCATGGGAAGGCCAACACGTAGAGGCCCTTTGACAAATTTAATGTAAATGTGGCGTGACACTGGCCGGCGATTATCCCTGTCTACACCATATAGTAATGCACTCAAGGACAAGCCCCGGCCAGTGTAGGACTATTGTGGGAAATGAAGACAAAAAGTACCGGGCTATTGGGGTGAACTGCTAGTTGGTACTAGAGGTCTGGGAATATGGGGACTATGGCGTCTGCCCGTCGCAATGTTCGGAGATATTATTATTATTGTAAATAGCAGAATTGGCCCCTGGGCTGAGCCAGTTAGGCCGTTGCCGGCCAATCTAGCTACAACACAGGCTCCAGGTTCGATTCCCAGCACTGGCCAATGGATGATTACGGCAGTGTTATTTATTTTCTCTACCCCACGTACTGGTGCTAGCAACACCAGTATCGTGGGGTAGGTGAACAATTACATTGGTCACGTGTTACGTCGTTGTGAAGATGTCTTCTATTCTCTAGCAGCTGGCAGGGTCCTTGCAACTGGCAGGGTCGCCGTGTGGTTTGCGCGGGCGCTGCTCGTAGTTTTGAGGTGGTTGTAGTATTAAAACTACATTGACCCAATGTGATTGATATATTTATTGTCACGTTTAACAAAATTGGGGCATGTGGAAAGAATGCATGATGAAAGAATGACTAAACAGATATACAATGCAAAAGTGGATGGATGCAGAAGTCGTGGAAGGCCACGACACACCTTCCATGATCAAATTGATCGTGTACTAGCAGAAGGTGATGTCAGGAGCCTTTAGAACAGACGAGCGTGCATGACGAGCTATGAATGTCAAAGAAGCAAGTGAGGTGTGTATGAATAAGCCTAAATGGCGCTCTGTTGTTCGTGCCTACCCCGCAAGGGAACTGGCGTGAAGTTATGTATGTGTGTATGTATGTTTAATAAAATTGAAGCCTTTATATACTACATTTACGCTACGTGTGCAAATACTTAGATATAGTGCGCAGGCCCCCCTTATAATGAACAATACGAATGCTTACATAATACATTGGTATGGTAAATTTTTCGTAAACGAATTTTCTGTTTGTACTACGGTCTGGGTGTTTGGGATCGCCCCCAAAATAGTCCATTTTATATTATCCATAATTCAACCGTAATTTGCTTAGCTTGGGGAGGATATACAATGCCTGTGTTTGTCTGCCACCTTATTAGAGCAAAAATCTTTATTTTCTCCCTTATATATGAAAGTGAAACAGCAAACTACTAACAAATATACATCTATAGAATTTTTAAAAAAATTGTATAGACAACCCAATATCTTTATATATATATAATTCTTCTGTACGTGTGTTGACAGTGAACTCCTCCTAAACGGCTGGACCGATTTGAATGAATTTTTTTGTGCGTGTTCAAGTGGATTCGAGGATGGTTTAGATTCACAATTGGACCCGGTAGGTGGCGCTACAATCGGGTTCTAAATTTTACTTCTTCAGGGCAGAACAACGTCTGCCGGGACAGCTAATGTTTTATATATAACACGACGGATTACAAAAGAATAGAATATACTTTATTGCACACAATGTTATAAAATAAATTCGTACACACAATCGTAATGATAAGTACAATGGGCGGTCTTATCGCTGGGAGCGATTTCTTCACAATGTTATAAAATAAAGTACAACCTTTGGATGGACAGAAACTCGGTATGGATGGGGGGGTAGGTATGCAATAGATATAATATACTAATATATATGTAAGTATAAAGGAAAATGTTACTAAATTATATTGTAAACGTACATATTTATTTAAATATACAAGTTGTATGTCCTCAAACAACACCATCCCAAGCATACAAATAGATAACACTATTGTTCAGATACAAATTTGAGATAGTGTTGTTTGACGAGGTCATTAAACGAATGCACAGACTTGGCTTGTTTTATGTTTTGAGGTAGTGAGTTCCAAAGCCTTACAGCTTGAGCAGTAAAAGATTTGTCATAAAACTGTGTAATATGTGTAGGCATTCTTAGTCGGTAATTCAAAGATGGTCTCAGAATCCTCGAATGACCGTCTTGAAGAAAGTGAAAACGGCTTTTAAGATACGGGGGCGTTTTAGGATTGAACAATATATTGTAGAGAAGGGATAGAATGTGAGCATTCCGGCGAAGACGTATTGGAAGCCACTTGAGCTTATCGCGAAATTCAGAGATATGATCATATTTACGTAAGCCGAAGATGAAGCGGATACAGAAATTCTGCAATCGCTCAAGTTTATTTAGCTGATTTTCATTAAGATCTAGATAGCTGACATCTGCATAATCAAGGATCGGCAAAAGGAGGGACTGTGCAAGCGCAATTTTAGTGGCATGTGGTAGAAAATTACGCAATCTCCTCAAAGATGCTGCAGACGCAAACACTTTTCTACTAATTTCTTGTAACTGAGGACCCCAAGATAATGTGCTATCAATGAGTATACCCAGGTCTTTGACTTTTTCACTGACTGCAATTTCGAGACTCTCGAATGTTATCTTCGGAAGGGAAGTCCAGTTTATTTTTGCAATCATCCTGGGGCTCCCTATGATAATTGTTTGTGTTTTGGATGGATTAACTTTAAGGCCGTACGCGTCACTCCATTCAGTTATGGCTTGCAAATCAATGTTTGTTAAGCGAATGCTTTCTTGCAACATTCCGATAGAAGAGTGGTTATATATTTGAAGATCATCTGCATAAAGGTGGAAGGAGCTTTGAAGATTGTTAGAGATTGAATTGATGAAAATAGAAAAAAGCAACGGGGATAGGACGCCACCCTGTGGAACACCGGCATGCGTATCACACCACGAGGAAAAAGAATCCTCAATGCGAATACGCTGCCGGCGTCCAAACAGGTAACTACGAAACCATTCAATTACCGTTGGAGATATGTTAAGAGAGCGTAATATGCCCAGTAAAATATCAAATTCGACAGTGTTAAAGGCGTTACTAAAATCGAGCAGCGTGAGAACTGTCACCTTACCGTTTTCCATGGCAAATCTGATGTTATCTGTAACTTGAACTAGGGCAGTGACAGTACTATGGCCGGGACGGAAACCTGACTGAAGAGGATTAAGCAGAGAGTTCGTATGAAGGAAGATACTTAGTTGATTATGGACGAGACGCTCAAGAACTTTGGAAAGGAAAGAGAGAATGGATATGGGTCTGTATTCTGTGAAAGTTTTAGGATTTGGTTTCTTGGGAATGGGTGTTATCAGAGCTTCTTTCCAAAATCGGGGAAAAGAACCAGTTGATACTGAAAAATTCATAATGTGGCTGATCACTGGAGCGACAATATCGAGGATAGGGATTATCATATTTCGGCTTATACTATCACTGCCAACAGCCTTCGACGTAATTGACATAATACCCTTCTTAACATCACAATCGGAAAATTGAGTAAAAACAAACGGTGTATAGTTAGGGGTTGGAAGTGATGAAAGATTCTTTAATGTATTTTGCTTAGTTGTTTCATTGATATGAGACGAAGATGAGAAATGTTTGTTTAAAGACTCTATGTCCAAATTAGAAGACGCTGAAATATTTCCCGACTTTCCAATCCCCAGTGTTTTTAGAAATTTCCAGACTTTAGCTGGATCTCCATTTTCTACAGAATCATGTATGTGGCGTCGTTGAGCATCTCTACACACCTTATTGCAGTGATTACGAACCACAACGTACTTTTCCCAGTTATCAAAGTTTGGTCGGCGCTTGTATTTGGTTTTAGCCAACGATTTCTTAGCAAGCAGTGATTTTATATCTTTAGTTAGCCAAGGTGATGGAAGGTGTCTCATTTTAACTGAACGAATAGGAGCATGAGAATCGTACAAATCAATTAGTGTTTTGTTAAATAGCTCGACTTTTTCGTCCAGACAGTTTGAACTTAAGATTGCTGACCAGTCTATCTCCTTAGCGTCTTTTTCCAGTTCGTCGTTGTTAATACCACTAAAATTACGTTGCCTAAGGATTTTTGGATTATGCTTAGGAGGGCGGATTTTGTAGGACAGGAATATTAAATCGTAATAAGAAAAGGAATCAGCAGGGTATTGACCATGCTTAGCCACATGGTCTGCGGAAGATACCAGGATGAGATCAAGGAGAGATGGATTGCAGTTGGGGAAATGGTGAGTGGTGTTCAATGGAAGAATAGTAATATTCTGAGATTCAACACTTGATTTAAATAAGGCAGATCTGGAATCGTTCTTCATTAAACAAGTGTTGAAATCTCCCATGATTATAGTTTGACTATAAGAAGGAGTTAAGTTCTCAAGGAGAGTTTCAAAGGATGAGAAGAAATTTATGCGTAATGAAGGGGAGTAACAGACACCAAGCAGTATCTTAATGTGGTTTAATGAAACTTCTAAGAAAAGATATTCTCCTTCATTAGCATCTGGTGGTTGCGTAGAGCATGCAATAATTTTAAAAGGAATTGAGGTGCGAAGATACATGGCAACACCTCCACCGACATTAGGAACTCGATCATTCCTTACTAGTTCAAAGCCAGGCAGGGTGTAAGAACAAGAAGGGAGACATGGTTTTAACCATGTCTCAGAAACAAGTATTGCATGCAAGTTCTTACAATCAAAAGTTGCCAGCATATCTGTAAAATGGGCCGGAATGCTTTGGGCATTGATATGGACGACATTAAAATTTTTTGAGACATCTGAGAATTGCGATTTAAGTGTGTCACTTAGGGAAGGGATACTATAATAACTTGAATCACTACACGTAGAGCTATTTGAGCATTCGTCAATGTCGTAGAACATAATTATATTTTGTATTTATATTAAATAAAATATAAATAAATCGAGTTTGATACGGTAAGCGATGGGGGTTTTTTAAAAAGGGTGTCATAAAATGTCTTCGAGGCCGGCAGCGCGTTGGTGACACCTCTGGTGTTGCAAACGTCTATAGGCGACGGTAACCGCTTTCCATCAGGTGGGCCGTCTGCTGTACTCCAGCGATAAAAAAAAAGTGATGCACAGACTACATCTATTTATTGATACGTGAAGCAAAAACTTTGTACCCCTTTTTACGAAAATTGCTTGGACGGAGGAGTATGATATTTCGCACACTATAGTTTATATAGAGAAGATGCGACGAAAGCTATTTTTTTTTATTATGCATAAAAAAAATTTACATTAAATCAATAAAAATAACATTACACACACTGGCATGTATTTGAGACACACGCGCACATATACTCTTTTGTTTATTGTTCAAGTCAAATTAACAGTGTAGCCTTGGCAAAATCTGTGATTATAGAAGTACTAGCTGTCCCGGCAGACGTTGTTTTGCCCTGAAGAAATAAAACTTAGAACCCGATTCCAGCGCCACCTACCGGGTCCAAATGTAAGCTATCCCATCTTTCAAGTCGGATCAAACTGCACACGGTGTGCAAATTTGATTAAAATCGGTCAAGTAGTTTAGGAGTCCATCGCGGACAAACAACGTGACACGTAATTTATATATATTAAGATAGTCTCTGACAACAAATTATTATGGTCGAACTTCGACCACTAGTTTATATTATAGGAGATAGTGATGTTAGCTGATTGTTTAATGAACTTTTATTTTAATTATTCCAGATTTAAAGTACAAAAATGGATATAGTACAAAATCAAAGTACAACAACAAACAACATGAACAACGAGCTCTCTTCGACGTCAAGCGAGGACAATGACCAAATATCACGAATCAACCGCTACTATAAACGCTACGAGGCAACCTCCGATAATGAAGTTGAAGTAAGAAAACCAATTCAGAACAGGTAAGCTCTTTTTCCTCTCACCTAATTCCAATCAACCAGGCCCCCATGTCTGTCGTCGTCGTCAGCCAATCGCAGTCCACTGCTGGTAGGTCACGTAGGTCGCCCAAATCGGCGCCACTCATCCCTGTCCTCTGATTTCGTCATCCAGCGCCTACAAACGACCTTGCAGGTCGTCGGTCCATCGGACTGGAGGGCGTCCGACGCTACTACAGGACTCGTCTGCTCCATCGGCCATCGGTCCTGCGGCAGACGTGACCGGCTCACTGCCACTTCAACTTGCTAATTTAGCGAGCTATGTCGGTTACCAATCCTGCCGTCAGTGTCCACGTCTTATCGTCCGCAAAAAACTAAGCCAGTGCAAGTCAAGATCCATTCGACTGACATATTGTCAAATATCCATAGTTTTTTTTTGTTATTTTTTATAGCATGAGTTTATAAAACAAATATAAATGGAGTAGATTTAAATATAGTAACTGAAGAAGCCTGAAATTGTCGCACCTTCGTCGCTGCGCCGCCGCCGACTGTAAATTTCCAGCGCACATGTAATAATAAAAATAAAAATAATAATAATTGTCCTTGGGTGCATTATTATATGGTGTAGACAGCGATAATCGCCGCTCAGTGTCACGCCACATTTACATTAAGTTTGTCAAGGGGCCTCTACGTGTTGGCCTCCCCATGGCCCCACGCAAGCCCTCCAAATTTCCGGGCCATTTTTATGGCCCGATGAATGAATGAAAACACTTTATTGTTCACCAAAAATTTAAACTTAAAAACTAGATACAATGGATGGCTACCATCCCTGGTCTAAAGTATGTCGCCATAACAACCTTGAGTTGTGGTCCGGCATTAGTGACCAGGTTCCAGTCTCCCTTAAGAGAGCAGCAGCGCATTTGTAGCACCTTTGGTGTTGCAAATGTCCATAGGCGATGGTAACAGCTTTCCATCAAGTGGGCCCTCTGCCTGTCTGCTGATCACCTGTAATAAAAAATAAATGTACACGGACAAAGGGTATAGCCGGTTTTCTAAGAGAAATCTGCCCCCGCGGCGTCTTCTACTTTTACTATGGGGATCGTTTTGTTACCAAATAAAAATAATTCATTCAAATTTTCAGCTTTTTATCTTCAAGTAATTTTTGATTTTTTAACGGAATAAATATGGTGTTGTTGATCTATTTTCAATAGTGAGTAGTTAATAAATGGCGATTTTTTTACCAATACTGAGGAGTGAAAGGCACCAAAGAATATTTTGGTTGTAATTTTCATACTCATATGACAACAGAGTTTTTGAAAACATTCTATCACCAATTTATTTCAGAATATGCGTTTTATAATCCTTTGTTCTCATGAATTTTCTCAATTTTTTCGATTTGGCGGAACAGTGTGAAAAAATTACATACATTTTTTCATAACCTTGCGTTCAAACGAATTGATATTATTCTGATTTTTAACTCAAAACACATACCACGTCGAAAAGACGTTAAAATGTCAACTTTTAAACAGGCAGGGGCAAGCGGCCTTTGTGGTTGAGCGGGCTAAGCGTTTGCCGGGCTAACTCACTACAATGCAGAGGCTCCGGGTTCGATTCGTGTCGTGGTAAATTTCGGAAACGAATTTATCGTCACGTACTGTGGTCTGGGTGCTAGGATCGGTCCCACAGTAGTCCGTTGTATATTACCAACAACACGAAGCGTAACTTGCTTATCTCGGGGATATACAATGTGTGTATTTCTCTGCCGATCTGTCGATTATACGTGATTGAGGCAATAAAATTAAATAAATCTGCTATTTTAAAACAGATTTCTCTTAGAAACCCGGCTATGCCATTTAGTTCTTTGATCCTCTTTCAGGTTCACAATATACAAGCTGAAAGTAGAAGATGACAAGCGCGACCAATCGTGGCTTGTGTTCCGCCGCTATACAGACTTTGTTCGCCTTTACTCCCGAATAAAGGCAGAAAACCCAACCCTCATACTGCCTTTGCCTGGTAAACGGTGGTTTCGGGACAATTTCGAGCCTGCCTTCCTAGAAGAAAGGGTCAGAGGTCTTCAGGTCTTCGTCAACGCTATACTATGTAAGTTGCCAAATCATCCAGTCGTTAGGGAGTTCTTCTGCCTAGACGAGCCACCGCAGGTGTTCAGTTACCAACCTGAAGTTCAAGCAGTCTACGGAGCTCTAGAAGATTCTATAACCAGCCTGAGGATGCAGGTGAAGCAGAAGGACGCCACCATATTGCATCTGCAGAAACGATTGAACCAACTCGAAGTTCAGTTGAATAGTTGTGAAAATTGCAGTGAAAGAATCAGGAATGGGTCTATGTGATATTTGTTTAGTGCAATCTGGGGCCCAATTCTGCTATTTTAATATTCCATTGCGATAGTGTCAATAATTCATATTCTGCTAAATCCATATTATCTTCTCAATAACGCGGGGGCCGAATAATAGTAGAAAAAATATGGTATTACCATTAGCAGAAATGGCGTTAGTGGAATCAATATTGAAAAGCTATTAATGAATATTTGTTAAGATAATGGCGTGTGGGGACGCCATTGGGATTAGTAGAATACCGAAATCAAGCAAACCTACGATCGAGAGCATAGTTTTGACGAGTTAGTAACAGCAGAATTGGGCCCCAGGTCTTTTTGGTGGGTATTCGAAGAGTTATATTTTCATCGGATACGCATATTGAGGTTTTCTGTACGAAATATATGACAATGTGTATTATTATTAATAGTGGTCGCCCGTGGTCGAAATTCGACCATATAATTTAAACTATAAGTGGTAGCGCCATCTGGCGGTAAACGTCATCCTCCCCTAGATTCCGTTTCACAAAACGTTTACCGCCCCAATACAGTCCATTAACCGCCGCACCAATAAGTTTGAATATTATTAAGGTTCTGTTGTCAAAGACTATACTTCTATAATCACAGATTTCGCCAAGGCAACACTGTTCATTTGACTTGAGCAATAAACAAAAGATCAAATACATGGTATTGATAGTGTGTGTAATGTTTTTTTTTATTGATTTAATGTATTTTTTATGCATAATTTTTTTTAAATAGCATTCTGCACTCCTTCTCTATATCTTATACTAACATATAAAGTTGAAGAGTTTGTTTGTTTGAACGCGCTAATCTCAGGAACTACTGGTCTGATTTGAAAAATTCTTTTAGTGTTGGATAGCCCATTTATCGAGGAAGGCTATAGGCTATATATATCATCACGCTAAGACCAATAGGAGCGGAGCACCAATAAAGAATGTTTCAAAATCGGGGGATTTTGAAAACAAATTCCACGCTGACGACGTCGCGGGCACAGCTAGTAAACTATAAGTGTGCGAAATTTCACTCCTCCGTCCGCGCAATTTCCATAAAACCGGGTACACAGTCTGCTTCACGTATTAATATATAGATTACTAGCTTCTGCCGGCGACTTCGTCCGCGTGGAATAAAAAATCCCCGATTATGAGACATTCTTCATTGGTGCTCCGCTCCTATTGATCTTAGCGTGATGATATATAGCCTATAGCCTTCCTCAATAAATGGGCTATCGAACACTGAAAGATTTTTCGTATCAGACCAGTAGTTCCTGAAATAAGTGCGTTCAAGCAAACAAACAAACAAACTCTTCAGCTTTATATATTAGTATAAGATCAGATTTAAACTAGAAAATCTTGTGTCGGGAACAAATTTTCTATGTCTGTATAAAATCTTCAAAATACATTATATTACACAAGATATACTACTATATTTTATTATATACAATATTTCTTTTAAATATATAAAAATAGAATTTTTATTTATTAATAATAATTCTCAATTATTACTAGTAAAAAAGGACAATAATATAGATTATCAACATAATGAGTCTGTAAAACATAATACTCTCACGCCGGCTGTACACTCTCGCGTGAGTGCTCTCGCGATGTTTCGTCGAGAGCTCTCGCGGTAGAGGTCGAGGGACGAACACGACCCTGTACACTCTCGTTTATTTAGTACGCTTTGCGAACACCGAGAGGATGGACGCGTCACAAGTTACGGTAGCTGTTACCCTATGCGCTATCAGTTATTATAATTACGTGCACATACGATATATTCTCATTAATTGTGTATAACATAAATTGCATATCTAGGGCAACAAAGCGTCCGAACGGTTAGAAAGCATGCGCTTAACTGAATGACGCGAGAGTGTATAGTGAATAGTGATGCACTTGCGCCGCCTCGCGAGGGTGGCCCTTTGACTCGCGCTCAAAAAACCGACTCGGAATGGCGAGCCTGCGAGGTTCACGAGATAGAGCGAGTGTACCCTACACACTCTCGCGCTCGCCCAGCCTTGTCCCTCGACGAGAGTGTATAGCCGGCATAATAATATATCTATGTATTTGTATAGAAAACCTCAATTGTTTAGTGAAATATGACTCGAGTGCCACAAAAAGACCATCTTTTGGATATTGATTTCTTATTTAAGCTCTTCGGAACTCTTATTAGCTATATGATGGTAGCTAACCACAAATTATGTTAAATGGTGCCTTCTCTAACATTTTTAATTGTATTCACTTATACTAATTAATATTAGTGATATTATTTCTATTGGATATGGTGTCTCACTCACACAGCGTATTTAAGTTAACGTCTGAGAGAGATGGCATTCGAATTATGTAATATAGCTCGGAGCAATTAAATCTCAGAACAATAACCGAAACTCTATAGAAAGTGTACAAAATATATTCAAACTATTTTCACTTACGACGTTGACAGCGTCTGGGAAAGGGATGACTATACTGTCGTGCATTCGTTGCTTACGCTACAAGGCTGTAGCTGGTTTAAAGTAATACAGTGTTACGTTACTATGGCTATTATCCCCGCATATTGCTAATGCGCCATGCCGCCATTTTGGTGACGTAACCGTAGCCGAACACTCGGTACGCGTACATTTTTAGTTGCGGATGACGTCACGTGAATGTTAATTTGACAAGGTTCCAGCGTATTAGCAATTTGCGGGGATTATACTTTCTAGTAGAGACTCACATCGACCACTTTCATGACGCGACTTTTCCCGTTCCCCTTGCTTGCCGGTGTTACAATCGTAAACCCAAGTGGAACGGCTATTCGACCCACCTCTTGACATGGGTCAATGTGAGCGTTGTGTGGTCGAAAATGATGACGTCATTGGTGACGTTTTCGCCACGACCACAACGACCGCGGTCGCCTTGTGGAACGGCTAACGGAGCATTTTGGGCTTTGTGAGCCACTAATGAAACGCGCTGTATGTTGCTTTAAATATGTGACAACCATATTAAGTTGGTCTTCCTTTACAAACAAAGGTCGTGAATAGTACGTATTTTGAATTTAGTGGCATAATTATAACCGAATTATAAATTAGAATCGCTTGTCAATATTAATTTGTGACTGCTCCGAAAGAATAGAAACTTGGACGATTTTTGTTTCACTCGCTCTCATGTATACTGTATATATTGCATTATATGAATAAGAGCTGCTACACAGTTTTTATTATAGCACGCTTTCTATAGTTTTATTGTTTTGAGAACTAAATATAATTTAACTCACGTGATAATAAAATGTATTACATATAGTTAATTGATTATTTATCTTTACACAGAGTGTAAAATATCTATTGAATAATGAAATTAATGATTGATGATTGTTCATAATATAATAACATTAGTTTAATATACAATGATTGCATACTATTGCCAAGTTTTATACCTTACTATGTATGTTCTTCACTGGTTAAAATGTGACATGAACTCCACACAGGTAATGTCAGTCTTCTGCCAATGGTAATGCTGATGATAGACGGATCAACCAAGTTGAACCAATTTGGTTGATAGGCATAGAATTGAGAAGACGCATTCAATGACATTAAATAATTGAAATTTATGTTTATATAATTCACATTTTTTGATTCATTCAAATTGAAAGACAGAAACGAACCGTCCAATATCGGCTTAAGCTAAAAGAATAGATAGTAAGAGAGAGAGAGACAGACAGAGAGAGAGAGAGAGACAGACAGACAGACACAGAGAGAGAGAGAGAGAGAGAGAGAGAGAGAAATAACACTTTATTGTACACCATTACAGAAAACACAAAAACTTAGTAAGATCATTGAGTTATGTTATAACATAACTCAACTCTGTATATCTTACTCTTAGAGACATGTTATGTCTCTAAGAGTAAGATATACAAGACAGAAATGGGTGCCGTTGTGGTACGTCAGGTAGTAAGACGTCGGTTGCCATATCGACTTAAGCTAAAAGAATAGATAATGAGTGAGTGAGTGAGTGAGTGAGTGAGTGAGTGAGTGAGTGAGTGAGTGAGTGAGTGAGTGAGTGAGTGAGTGAGTGAGTGAGTGAGTGAGTGAGTGAGTGAGTGAGTGAGTGAGTGAGTGAGTGAGTGAGTGAGTGAGTGAGTGAGTGAGTGAGTGAGTGAGTGAGTGAGAGAGAGAGAGAGAGAGAGAGAGAGAGAGAGAGAGAGAGAGAACACTTTATTGTACAGCATTACTGAAATTACAGAAAAACTTATAGTAAGATATATAAGTCAGAAATGGGGTGCCGCTGTGACGCGGCACGTATGGTAGTAAGACGTTGGTTGACTTGGGGGCCATTCATTAATGACGTAAGGATGATGTTGAAGATTTTTAATCCCCCCTACCCGTATGTAGGATACATAAAAATTTCTCGAACCCCCGCTCCCTCTTCTTACGTAAGATTTATTCTCGTTTTTCCGAGTAATAAAACACATTATTCAATAACAAAGAAAACATGATCACGCCTGTTTCTCATGGAGGTAGGTAGAGACGACGGATCTCCACTCGCTACAATCTTGACGTACATCTTTTCCTTCATATACTTTTATTAATCTCTTCATACATACACGTTTATAGGTGCTTTATTTACATTATTTGTAAGGAGTTTGTGTCAAATTTTAACCAGTAGTAATGCAGGTGTATAGTAAAATATTGAAACCCGGCGTTAAACTCAGTCTCACGGTTTAAATCCCGCGGAAAAAATTTAAATAATAAACTAATATGGAATAAAATACAATAATGTAACGTAGCATTATTTCGACAAGCATCAACATGTGCAGGAAGCGTCGCTTGCCTCGCGCTCCCAAAAAGTGAGTCGCATCATTCGCATGTAGAGTTGAGTAGTAGATGATTTTAAAATGAGTTTGTAAGAGTAACATGACATTTGTACTGAACCAGTACAATGTACCACTTCAACTGAGGCGAGGACATTTGTATGGTTTGTACCGCGGCATTACATTTGAAGCGACGAGGCCGGTGAGGCGATGAGCGTCATCACTCATTTGTCCCGTACAAAACTTCTAGTTCGGAGATGTTCGTTAAGAATCGGATGAGATCGGCCTCGGTCACCTCCTTTTACTAACAGTCGTACGTGTCATAGTGTCCCTCATTGTCACGTGAATATCCGTAGAGGCATTATTGTAATGTTGTAGCATAAGCCTCGTTCCGTCCTTGCTCTTACTTTTGAGTAGCAGCGCGACAAAAATTTTGAGCCGTATCAGTACAAATTTATTTTGTACGGGACAAATGTACTGGCTCACACGTGTTCTGCTCATCGCTACCACGTTGCGCCACAGATGTAAAGGGCGCTACACGGGGACAGATTTTTATTAAGAGATTCATTTGTAGTCTTTTTCAATAATATAATGTACAAAATAGCAATATCAAATGTGCCTTATATATAGGTATGCATTTATATGTAGTTATAAGGATAAATTTAAGTATATTTTCTGAAATATCAAACACAACTTATTTAGCGGGTCTTTAAATAGATTTTAAATATTTTTCATTATGCTTTTACGGCTAGAAACATGTTGGGCAGATATCCGAGGGTCAGCAGTAGAAGTGATCCATATAATATTAATATTTGTTTGAAAGGACACGAAGATATTCAATAGTATTGTTACGAATTTGTGTGATGTGAATTTAAAATGCCGTTGGAATTATCACAAAGTTGATTAGAAGTACACACACGTAGTTCACAGTTCTTACAAATACAACAAGTCCAGATCGTAAAGCGGAAAATCGTAATGAAAAGTCGTTTAAAGTCCGTCGTTATAAGATACTCGTTCCGAAAGTGCACTAGGTAACGCCTCGATCGCAGTTGAAACACAAGTAACTCAGCCCCAGGAACACAAGTAACTCTAGCAACAGAATATTCCTTTGAACCCTTGTAAACTTAAGCTTCTAAGATGTGCAACGACAAACAAAAGAAAGAAGTGTTTTACGTCTTACTGGTATACAATGATTAAATTCAAAATAACACCTGTGGCCTCCTAGTTTATATGAAACATGCGCCAATGACAGACAGAAATAACCCTTTGAACTTCTTAACTTCATTAAACTTAATGGCTTCTAATTGATCGGTGTAATATTAGAATTATAGTTTGCTTGTATTGAAAGAATTACATATTGCATGTCTAAAGAAAATCTATTACTGAAGAAATATATTTAAATCTGTATATAGTCATGGTGGGGAAGTCTGTCAATGCGGTAATTTTTTATTTTTTTATTACATGAGTTCAGCTCAATTTTTTTTTATTGCATGAGACAAACAGACGGTCCACCTATGGCGGCATACCCGCATACTCTAGACCAGGGGTGGTAGCCGTCCCGACTGGCAGATACCCTACCACCTAGCTGTAGGTTGTTTTGTGGCCTCTTACAACAGGCTGCCAGGTCGCAGGTAATTTTATTCTTTCTCCGTTCCTGCACGGATAAAAAATTGTACTAGATCAGACTCGGTTGAATCAAAATTAATTCAATATTGAGCCGAGATAGTCTATAGATACCAAAACCGTTGAAAGTTATGATTCCAATTCGATTCGTAATTCGGAATAATGCTAGTTATTATAGAATAGTTCGTATATCAGTCGTTCTTCACTTTTTTGACACGGACTTTAAAGTTAACTACAATTTGAAGTCAGTATTAAATGATGTCTTAGCTTTATTGACCGATCTGTTGTCGTCTTGCTATTTAAACACGGAAATAAAGAGTGGTGTAGAGTTCCCCTACTGATGGACTTCGCCACCTTGACTTCATAGGAAAGACAACGGGATTTTTTGAAGTGATAACTTCTTATGGGAGTGTAAACCGCTTCAATACGTAACGCGTTACGTCACGTTAGATTAGTTCAAGTTATCACTTTTGTCCGGCGTCCCGAGACGCATTTTTTGTTTTTCAATACATTTATAAGTATTTAGTCATAGTAATTATATACCAACGTTAAATTTTATTGTAAGTATTTACATAAGTTTTCAAATTTTTAATAAAATTTAATTGAAGTATTATTTTTTTTTTTTATATTTGTCTCTAGTTTCTTTTAGTTCAATCGGTTAACGCTCAGCGTGCCAGTTGAGGGTTCGACATTCTTGGGTAGTTCCTGAACGATGTACTATTATGAACAGGTTCCCTACAGTACTAACGGCCGGCTGCTATATCTTGCCGAGCGTTCATTTGCCCTACCAGTCTTATATGGTTGTCTTTGTAATTAAAGTATCTTTCTTATGATACCATTTTTTATTGGTTAACAGAATGGTGTAGTTGCTTATATTGACTTACCTGTTCATTGCTTGCCAGGTAGCCATGAGCAGAAATAAATAGGCAAGTCTATCAAGGCTTATTCTCCATGTTAAAAACTATCAGTTGGAACTGAATTTGTTCAGTTATCAAAAGAATCAAGGATATTAATTTTATTTTATTAAAATTAATTTAATTAGATATAGTAATGAACACTATTGGTAAGCTATCTATCATAGGGGTGTTTATAAATCAATATAATTTGATAAAAAATATCTCGCATCTGGTTATCAGATGGGTGAAGGTCAACCTTCACCATCTCTACTATATAGAGCTTATTTTTATTGCAGGAGATCAGCAGACAGGCAGACGGCCCACTTGATGGTAACCGGTTACCGTTGCCTATGGACATTTGCAACACCAAAGTTGCTACAAATGCGCTGCTGCTCTCTTAAGGGAGATTGGAACTTGGTCACTAATGTCGGAACACAACTCAAAGTTGTTATGGCGACATACCTTAAACCAGGGGTGGTGGCCATGCAGTCGGGCAAATGCCCTACCACCTGGCTGTGGGTTGTTAAGTCGCCTCTTACGACAGGCCGCCCCAACGCAGGAAATTGTATTCTTTCTCCGTTCCTGCACGGATAAATGTCTTTCTTTCAATAAGATATAAAGAAGCGGCCCTAAAAAAAATGCGTCATATTGCCAATTGTTAGCCAGTCTATTAGTTCACTCGGTCAGCCATCAGCGCACCTGTTACCGATCCGACCGAACTAGGAACCATATTCATCAAGTAAATAAGGTAACGCTGGTATTATTTTTTGGTAAACTGCCCGACGGCCCACCTGATGGAAAGTGGTTACGATCGCATATGGGCGTTGCTGACCTCTTAGAAATTTTATAACAACTTAAATGAAACCACATGTCTAAGCACACAGGGAAAACTGCGGCGGAAAGATCCCTCGAGATTATTTTTGTACGCAGAATAAAAGTTCTGGAGAATTGTTATGGAGTTGAGCTCAAGGAAATAGGGGTGAACATCCCGTCGATGAGGGGTGCGGTTGTGATAATGAGGCGTTGGCACCAGATTAAACAATTTTTCGGAACACTGTTCAGGCTGTAGAATACATAGAGAGACGCAGTTTCTTCGGAAGCAAAGTGAATCGAAACTGCCTGTTAGTTGTTAGGGATCGTCAACGATACGAATGACGACATGCTGGGTGGAGTTGAAGCCATGGGTGGGCCAGTTTGATAAGCGGATGCCTCGGCCCAGATGTGTGTAGTACTCACTTACTACTACTTCATGTACGGTCTGATTTGCGCTTTGTAAAGCGAAAGCTTTTTTGAGCAAGTTCCAGATGGCCTCAAAACTACATCGTTCATTGTGTCGATAACAAAGATCCCCACACTATTAGAGCTAAGGGAAAGTGTGGACAACAACTCAAGGCCTGATTTTTTTATTTTGGTTTATGGCTTGGCAGCTAGGCCTTTAAGCCAGATCTTAGATTACAATAGTTTCTTCATTTTCTTAGGTCTATATGTAGCACATCTGAACTGTAGGTTATCAGCCGATGCCATTGAACGGAGTTCTTATGACAACTCGAAAGGCCACATTTGACTATACAGTTCACATTTCTCACAAAAACACATAATTACTACTCAAAAACTATCAATATCCTACAACTATTGTTCATTTTAGAGTAATTTTACACATTTTTAGAAAATAAAACTGCACTGCACATCTCCTTTCAGTTCCCGCTAAAAACTCCCAGGCCTGATATTAAGTGATGTTGTCGTTTTCCGCACAAAAAGTAGCCTAAATTCACAGATTTTTAAACGACTAAAAAAGAAGGTTTTTAATCCGTGGTGTAATTTTTTTTAAACTTAAACTATTTTGATTATTTTTTTGCCTTGGGTTTAGTATACCTTCAAAGTGGGCCCATATATATATTTTATTGCTATCAGACCTTGAATTCCGAAGATATGGCAGAAAATTCATCAAACTCAAACAGAAAAATTGAATTGAAGTATTATTTCAGGTATAACTTTTTGTTTTTGAACTTATTTTAAACATACTTTTCGTTGGATTCAGTATAGTTTCTATAAGGTTGCAGATATATGTTATTGGTATTGAATTCCGAAGATATAGTATAAAATTCCACAAAATCAATTAGAAAACGTATAATAATTGAAATATTTTTAGGTTTATGACAACTCTAAAACGACTAGTTACCGAATTATGATAAATAATGAGCAGTACTACATTCAACTAGAAAGGCTTATAACGAACATCCTTAACGATAGAGTACGAACGTGTAAATTGCTGCATTTTAGAAGCTAGCTTACTGGGGATAACTTATTGAATGGAATATAAAAATGTAAAATAAAAATTTAGCAGCTCTAGCAAAAAGGAAACTGACTTCAAATGTATTTAAAAAGCAAAATGTAAATATTTTTACATCTCGACGTGGGTGCAAAGAAAAACATTTTAATTAATTACTATACCTTGTTTGTTCTTACAATACTTTTTTTGGATAAAATTTTAGTTATAATTCTTTAGATGATTAGTACAAAACATTTTCTACTGCATTATTTAACTTAAGTTATGGCTTAAGTTGTCTTAGACATTTAAACATCATTAAATAGTGCAATTCATTGCAAGAATCCTGTTTGTTTTGTACAAAAATTATCTTGTAAGGAAAAACAATGTATACATACAGTGCTAAAATAACAAGATATTGAAAAGTGTACTAATTTTTATGTTCATAATTTTTTATGAATATATTACCTTAAAAGCTTGTTTTTTGTGGTTTGGTTAATTTAATTGGTTTGTCGGTGTCGAAAAAAGGCGACCTGCCGTCTTTCAGATTCTTCATTGTCATTTCTCGCTCTGAGTTGCCTAAATGGCGATAAATCACCTACGTTGGCAACATTGCTACGAGAAATAACCTTACATTAATACCTTCCTTGATTAGAGTTATCGGGGATTCCCTTACCCGCCATCCGCCGCTATCTAAAAAATCGCATACTGCGCAGCGGAATGTGATTCACTTTTACACAACTAGAGATGAGAAATATAAAATATTGTTATCGATGTTTATAGCGAAAGAAATTGAGTATCGATTGTCGATAAATAAACTAAACTAGAACTAAACAGTAAACTTAATAATTTTTTTAAAGACACATAATTGTCGTCGTAGATTATTTGATAAGGTATTCGTGCCTCATTCAAATGACATAATTTCGAATCCTAACAGGGAGTTATGTACCGCTGACTTTTTTTTCTAAATGGTTACTATTTACTATGTGCTGATGGTTAACAAAACATTGTAACTAAGATTGCATACCAAAATTACCGACGTGTAAAACCTGTAGCATCTGTTCTTCTAAAATGGGAAGATCCGAGCCCAACACTAAGACATATAGAGAATATGCAGGAACTATAAGCAACAACACAATAGTTGATTACAAAAACATAGTGCGTAAAATATCTCGTAGGGTTCAGAAAGTATTCATATTGAATCCAAATTCGACGCGAATTAGTAGCGGACACGTCTAGTTCATAATGATATCGAGTAATACGATACTATCGACGTTTCGAGATATAGTCGCAACCCTAAATGGGAGTGGGGCAGGCATAAAACAAAACACAAACTTGGAGAGTGGAGATTCGGAGGAAACACTTGCGGCGTTTGTTCATTTGTTGCGATCCAGAGTTATAAAATATACACTACAAAGTAGAAATCAGCATTAAGGCGAGTTTGAGAATTCAGTAGGTAAGAAATAAATGCAATTTTGTTTATCGTTTATTGTTTACTTATCACTAATAGGTAACTATTTTATCTTTTTGATTAGATTGCCCGCTAAAGTATATAAGTGTGCATTACTTACATCGAATTGCATCATCAACGCAGCTTTTGTCAACGTAAGTAATTATTTGTACCTTAATTATTATTATTAGCAAATTAATTAGGTGTTAGTACTTCAAGCAGGAATGTTAAGGATGTAACATTTGGTTATACGAATAATTTGCCAGGTGGTAGGGCATTTGCCCGACTGGATGGCTACCACCCCTGTTCTAAACTATGTCGCCATAACAACCTTGAGTTGTGTTCCGGCATTAGTGACCAGGTTCCAGTTTCCCTTAAGAGAGCAGCAGCGCATTTGTAGCAACTTTGCTGTTGCAAATGTCCATAGGCGATGGTAACCGCTTTCCATCAAGTGGGCCGTTTGCCTGTCTGCTGATCTCCTGCAATAATATTATACTGGTTTTAGTTATTAAGGATATGATATCTCCTTGCAGGAACTGTCGTATTAGGCCACAAAATAACCAACAGCCAGGTGGTAGGGCATTTGCCCGACTGAATGGCTACCACCCCTGGTCTAGAGTAGGCCGCTATAAAAACTTTGAGTTGTGTTCCGTCATCAGTGGCGAGGTTCTAGTTCCTTCTTCAAGGCCGGCAGCACATTGGCACAACCTCTTCCATTACAGTTTAGTCAGTCTGTTTGCTGTGCTTCAATCAAAAAAAAAAAATGAAATTATTTCCGATTTTCCGATAGTTTCGGTTAGGCATATTAGATTTTATAAGAAATGTTTTCACAATACGAAAATGTTAAGAAAAATACAAATAATTACAAGGTAAGGTAATTCGACGGCTAGTGTGTCGGCTTGACGAGTGCAAAGCATTTTCTCTAATAATAATGAGTAGAGCCCACCTTATCCGAAACTTTTCTATCATGTTGGTTACGGTGAATCTGGTCAGGATTCGGAGCTACATCATATGTTTGGGGTGCGGTGCTAACCACTAAGCTACCACGGTTTGTATTATATTACTGTAGTTTCGTTAAAGTCGGTTCAGTAGTTTTTGCCTATTATTGGAGTAACATCCGTGCTAACAAACCTTTTCGTTTATAATATTGTTACGAGTCACGAGACTCGAATTAAAATGCCGTTAGAATTACTATAAAGTTTATTAGAACTATACAAACACGTATAACACAGCTACAAATATAACCGAACAAAACAAGTCCAAACGTAATGCAGAAGGTAGTAATTCAATAAAACGCGCAAAGTTCGTCACTAAAAGTTTCCCGATTGTAGTACACACGTCTTGCTTCGCTCGTGGTTATCGCTCGATTGCCTCCTCCCTCCATCGGGCCATTGCTTTATACTGCACAGATGCAATATGTCCGTCCGGCCGCGTGGACTGTATATCCTTGAATCAGTGTGTACTTTAAATCCGACACACCTGACTAATGAGTCGACCGCAACGGCCATAAACGAGTGCAATAAAACAATAGACTGTTCTCTAGAATAATTAGCAAACGCATGTCAATAAATAAGTAAACCAAAGAAGTCCAAATGCCGAAGGTAATAAAATGTGTTTTTACAGGTGTGAATTTGTTTTTGTCGGCGTCTAGGTTGTAACAATAATATTAATAGGGTAATTTTTTTAAATGTTATTATTCTTCCTTCATACGTCACATACACTCAATTTGCGCTCCACTAATAATCTCCTGTTAATGGCACCTACACACTCTTCAACATTTTATTCCTACACCTTCGCCATGCAGGCTTGTATTACTTTGGAACTCTTTGCCCGCTGACGTCCGAAAAGCTAAATCTTTTGCCATATTTAAAAATTCACTCGGGAATCATTATGTAACCCTTACGCAATAATGTATTTGCTAGTTTACAATAGACTGTAATCTGCTGTCCATGTATGTCATTTTTTTACTTTTCTTTGTTGCATAATAATTACAGATAATTTAAGAATTTCCTTTGACTCAGGTTGCCTGGAAGAGATCGCTTTTAGCGATAAGGCCGCTTTTTGTTTTACCAAGTAAAGCCTCGTATTCATGGTAAAAAAAATTTTAGCAACATGGTTGCATAAACATGTTGCCGAGTTTCTGACAACATATTGCGGGCAACACTTGTGTTGCGGAGTTGTTCACGCCATGTTGACAGAGATTTCGCCCGGCGAGCGAAAACGTCAGTTTATCAAGAAATGTTGACGTGTGTGGACGTGTTTGCAACTGTTTATAAACATGGCGGTAGTAGGAGCAACGATATAATGCAATTAATAGAATTATTTCAATCAAAAGCGTTACTATGGGATTCTTCTATCAAAGAATACAAGGTAGAAACAAAAAGAACGATGCATTTCAAGAAATTTCTCAAGCATATACACAAAAAAGACGTGGAAGCTAAAATACATGTACTGCGCACTCAATTATGCTGATCAATTGTTTTGATACTCTGAACGTGTATGAAAGAGAACTGTATGAATCTCCAGTTGCAAGATACCGTATTGTAACAGCAAGCCTCGTTTGAGGTGAAAGGTCTATTGACGGACCGATCATTTCTAGAAGATGTTCGAAATCACTTTTCGACGTTCTCGTAAAGTTACTAAATGATCCATCTTACATTCTGAGGTCACTCATCAAATTTTCTCTTTGCAGGAGATACTTTCGCACCCACCATATTTTTATCTTTTTTTTATTAGAAGACAACAACACTACTTCCTCGGGCAACATTTTAACGCAGACTGGCGTGTGTGGACAACTCATGATTTAAACAAAGTTTCCAGCAGCATTCTCGCTGTTCATCAACAACGTTGATCAACTGTTGCTTAACAAATGTTTACCATGAATACGAGGCTTAACTATTGTCTTGTGCATTTTTTTGTCATTTTTGTTTTGGTGAACAATAGAGTGTTGTCTATGACTATTTTTTCAGATTAAGACAAAATGAACGAAAATTTGAGTGACACAGATTCTAGTTCTGATTTGGGAGATACAGATAGCAGCACATCCAGGAAGGGTAAGCATAACCTATCTGCCTTATCTTTCTCACCTGCCAAGATTCTCACTCCGTATACACGCCTTTAATGTTGATTATTAGTTTGTTAGATTAATGTCTGAGATGTTTAGGATAATACTATTTTGGATCTAGGCATGGATACGATTATTAATAAATTCTTTCGGATCTTTCGATAGTCTCGGAGAGTTATTGTTACGGATCGAAAATTATTTCGGATTATATACAGAGAAATAATTACAAATTAACAATTTGATGGCGAGTGAAAACCTATAATGACGTTTCATATTTAAAGTTTAAATTTCTCTAGTTATAATATAGTCCACCAGCCCCTATCCGAAAATATCCGAAACTTTGATATAGGATTCGGTTACGATTTTGGATATTCGATAGTATTGGTTACGGTTAAAGAACTGTCTATCATCCCTGATTAATTTTCTGGACAGTTTACAGTCGGATGCCATTTCTTACATCTACCTATTCATTTCTTTCTTGAAGAAAAACACACATTTTTTTTTAAGTTTATGGCTTGGCAGCTAGGCCTTTAAGCCAGACGCAGTTGTATTGTAGGCTACAATCCACACCATTCAACGGAGTTCTTCTGAAAACTCGAAAGGCCACATTTGACTATACAGTTCACATTTCTCACAAAACACATAATTACTACTCAAAAACTATCAATATCCTACAACTATTGTTCATTTTAGAGTAATTTTACACATTTTTAGAAAATAAAACTGCACAGCACAACATCTCCTTTCAGTTCCCGCCAAAAACTCCACATATTTTATATCTTTAAGATAATTAGTAGAGATGTGCCGACTAGTAGCTAAAGCCGATTATCCAGCCACTACCGTAGTCGGCGACTATTCGGCAAACAGCGCCGACTATCCGGCTTCTTAACCCTTGACAAATACAAACGCGATCTGCACTCTCATCGCGGACACATATGTTCTAATAGTGAGCTAATGGGTTAAGTAGTTTATAATCTATATACTTTACTAATAAATTGTAATCCATACGCGAGACTTTCTTTTTGATATGATTAAAATTTTAATTTTAATTGAGCTCTTTCACTTTAATGAACAATAACAGTATTATCTTTAAACAATTGTTTATTTTATACAAAAACACCGCCCTGACTTGTACAAAAGTAAAAATTAAGAAACAATGCGAAGTAATATCAATACATAATTAACAATAATATTTAAATTAGACATTAAATAATTGACATACACATGCAATAATAATTGAATCAAAAACAGATTTCTATATATATATTACTAAAGGTACATACATATTATCCAGGTTACATAAAAGGTACTTAATAAAATAAATAGGAACTAACTATTTAAATAATGATCCTGTTTGCTTGCACACCATTGGAACTGGTAAAATGTACTGAACCATGTATTTCTAAGAATAACACCTGTTTACAACTACATTTATGCAAGAATAAATACTTCATTTTATTTCATTTCATTTGCGTAAACAAAACAGGTTTCGACACGCTTACAATATGTGGTGGTTGCGACTTGCGCGCGAATCATCTATAAACGAAGCGTCACGAAAATCCCCGAAACCGTGATTGGCCGACTAGTCGGCCTTTTTACACCGGACTAATCGACTAGTCCTAGTCGACCAAAGTCATAATCGGCACATCTCTAATAAATAGGCTACCCTTGTGTTATGGGTAATATACAACCCACCAATCTGGGACTGATTCCAAACACCCAGACGGCGGAAAGTTTGTTTATGAAGTTTGCGTTTACGCCGGTGAATGCTTAACCCACTCTACCATAGCGACCTTATTGCCTTACTGATTAAAATCTAAATTGAAACCTTTTTATTTAAAATAAGTTCTACTGGATTTTTTTTTTAAGATATAAGTCTCGTCTAAGTCAAAACTCAAATCTACCTCCGATTTTAAGTACACCGCTTCGCAACGTGTTATCGCTGTTTGAGGAGAAGGAGCGAAAGTCACTCCCTAGCAACACGTTTAGCAAAAAAATATTTTTATTAACATTTATTTCAGCCTCTTTTTTTAAAATAAATATGTACATGTATGTGTGTATGCTATACAATTACCTTTATAATAACAAAATGTCTACTCGTCCGCTAACCGGACGATTATATTCATCCGTTTAGCGGAAGACTAGAAACATCCTTTTGATAATTTCACATAAATTCCATATCTATTCTATTTCCTGCGGCCGGGCGGCCTGTCGTAAGAGGCGACTAAACAACCCACAGCCAGGTGGTAGGGCATTTGCCCGACTGGATGGCTACCACCCCTGGTCTAGAGCATGCCGCCATAGTAACTTTGACTTGTGTTCCGGCATTTGTGACCAGGTTCCAGACTCCCTTAAGAGAGCAGCAGCGCATTTGTAGCACCTTTAGTGTTGCAAATGTCCATAGGCGATGGTAACCGCTTTCCATTCAGTGGGCCGTCTGCCTGTCTGCTGAACTCCTGCAATAAAAAAAAAATCTATATATATATATATATATATATATATATATATATATATATATATATATATAAATCAATTTCTGTTCGTTAGTCTCGCTAAAACTCGAGAACAGCTGAACTGAGTTGGCTAATTTTGGTTTTGAATTATTTGTGGAAGTCCAGGGAAGGTTTAAAAGGTGAGTAAATATGAAAAAAATGCTTGGAATATAGTAAAAGAACAATTTTGTTTTCCCTTAGAAACTATTCCTACCTGTCAAACATTTGATGTTCGTCCCGTCGTTCAGAAATCAATGTTTTTAATTTATTGATTCTGAGGGGGTACGAAGTTTGCCGGGGCAGCTAGTAAGTTAATATTCATATTCTACCGACGGTAGGTTAAAGGAATGGATCCGGGTGGCAAAAGTAGTTCTTCGAGGGTGCTAGTGCAACCCCGATATGGCGATTCCCTCAGACCACCACAGCGCGTGCCACGCGTTGACTTTTTCTTAAGCTGATTTGAGGACAAGTCACTGCGGGGAAAGCGCCCTGGGAGCGCGTGGGATTCATAACGTTAGGGTGACACTAGGTCCCTAAAATTGCTCGATATTCCTTCCTTCGCCTAATGGCAGGGCTACGGGAAAAGCGGATGCTCGACCAACTCCTCGCGCCCTAGTAAGCGGAGGCCCAAGAGTCGCATCCACTGCCGGGGGGAAGCATAGCGGTATCGTTTTATCAAATCCTACATGGGGCGGTTTGTAACTCGCTCCATGGGAGTATAGATGAACACGCACGGAACACGACAATATTGGCGGGTTGAACCTTTTTTATTATGATGACGTAGGGGCTTACATTTCCACAAGATCCCAGGGCCTGGAAGAAAACACCGAGGGAGTGTGGGATCCCCTACATGACCTCCGAATGACTCCGAACAGAGAGAGAACTCGGTCGTAAGACTACCCACGGGTCCAACTTTTGTTGGTGAAGTTGGTCACTCTGCATCCCGGGGTGACCTAAGCTTGTTGTGCGGTTGAACAATAGGTGTAGTTTTGCTCGTCATCTCATGTTCTTCCACACTAGCGCCGGGTATGGGACGCAGGTTTAGGTTTAGCGGAGTAGTTGCTTCTGCCCAGAATCTTCACACACGCTGTGCGGCGCTTATCGCTGCGGTCCGGTCCCACCCCCTCAGCCAATAGCGACTCAGTATAGTACGAAATGAACGAAACCCTTCGCATAAAAAAATCTCACTAAACCTAACCTGCACCCCTCTTCACGCTTTTATGGGAGGCCACCGGAACGAGTTCATAGACACGTCTGTGGTGCCCCTTCGTATGGCTCTCACTAGGGAGCTTCGGATGGGCTACCCCATTTCATCAAAAGGGGGTTGAGTCCGCGGGCTCAGTAGGTGGGAATTCTTCCCCAAGATTTACAAACCTGGCGGAAGTAATTTACGTTGAATTTTTTTCAGATGAGTCCGAAACCTGCCACGTGTGCAAGATGAAGATTCCAAAGGCATATATGTCAGAGCATTTAGAAAGTACAATCCATAAAACGAACATTAAAATAATGAAAAGTGCTCTAATACGGTCGAAGAATCAATTAGGTAATTACAAAGAACGGAAACCATCTAACAACCCAGCTGCTGAAGACTTCTGCGATGTGTGCAACGTTGTGTATCACTATTTAGAATCTACCGAGCACGAGGCGACTGAGAAACATAAAAAACTTGTAGTTTACGAAAGGCTTTTGCCAAGAATGTATCAGTTGTTTAAGGACACTGATAAAAATTTGCACTTGATCGATGAGATCGATGAAATATTTAAAAAATATGTTCCGAAAACGGTGAAAATCGAAGTCGGTAAGACGTATTGTGAGATATGTGATGTATATAAATGTACTAATGGGTTTAACAGCCACCTGACCGGACAAAAACATAGAAAGAATTGTGCTAAGAAAAATATTCCAGTGACTAAAGTAAAGAAAACTAATAAGGAAGAAAAATACTGTCATGTTTGTAATGTTTTTAAATCAGCATACGATTTTGATTCGCATCTAGAATCAAAGAAGCATAAAAAGAAAGCACGTAAGTTAGCCAAGGATGATGAATCTAATGATGAGATAGATGACGATCTAGATGCTTATGACATACAACGATTAACAAAAGATCATGCTAAATACCTAGTAATACATGGCTCTGAATTGAAACGTTGTACTATTTGTATGGCTGAGTTTGTAGATGAAGAAGAAGTTATTAAGGAGCACTTTGAACAAGAAAAACATTTGCTCGCCTACAAAGATATTCTGCTTAACAAGAACATTATCAAACTTGCAAACGAATATTTCTGTGTACAATGTGATGAACTGATTCCTGACCTAATTGAACATGTTCGGATACCTAAACATAATAAAAGCTACCAACTTAATCATTATGAAACGTATTGTAATTTGTGTAATGTCAAAGTGCCTCGCTCAGGCAACTATTTACACGAATTTGGTGCAAAGCATAGAGCAAATGAGAAAAAGAGACGGACTGAGAAAATTAAATACATAGATATTGAAATCAGCGATGATATAGATAAGAAATCTTTAACTGTTGTCAATAATAAACTCAGTTGTAGTATTTGCAAGGAAACTTTTGACAATGAAGATGCGCTCGTCGATCATTTTAAAGGAATAAATCATAAATTTGAATTGCTTAAATACAGTCAAGACAATGGCTTGGAGCCTGAAAATGAAATTTATCACTGCAAGAAATGCGATGTTTCTGTCGAAAAGAATGATATTTTGGAACATCTGAGAAGTTCTAACCATAAACTGAATACCCCGGTAAAACCCTGGTATATGAATTAATTATTTGTATCATTGTTGTTGATGTTTTTACAAAATCGTGTTTGTCTTGAATTTAGCCTGTGAACTATGAAATTCTCAAAAAAATTAAGATGGCAAAGCTAAAACAATATTTTCAACTAAACTTGGTTTGAAGAGTATCCTTTGAAAAGTTTTTAGGCCCAGGCTTCACCTTAATTAAGCTTGAACATAAAAAAAGTATTTAGAGACTGAAAAATATTGACTTTAGCCAAATGCATCTAATTTACACCGTTAAGAATAGCGCCGTTAACGAACACCTACATTAGTGTATATAAAGAAAAAACACGTTTTCTGACATTTAACAACATTAACAATTAATAACAATATCGCGTCACAAGTAGCACATTATACCCATCGCTACATTTGAATGAAACTGTCAATAACTATAACATTATCCCAGATGAGGCAATAGCATCAGGACTTTTTAGCTAAAAGTAGCATTTATTATATCTACGGAAACCTATTGTATGTAGATTGCATGCACTTTGCATGCTCTGTGAACGACGTGTTGATATTTTAAGTCGACTAGGGCAAAGCCAAAATTTAAGGTTATGTTTTTAGCAGTATGTTTGTATTTACGCATGTTCCACGGTAGCACCTAGACTACTCATTAGACTTTAAGGAATTTAGTGTCAACTGATTCGTGATCATGGTCTAAATGATATAGGTTATAATTTAGCCCGACTAGGGCAAAGCCAAAATGTAAGGTTATGTTTTTAGTAGTATACGTTTGTATTTAGGCATGTTCCACGGTAGCATCTAGACTATTCAACCGATCATGAAGAATCTGGTGCCAACTGATTCGTCATTATGGTCTGAATGACAAAGGCTACAGTTTAACCCGACTATTGGTGAGTCCAAAAGGAAGGTTATGTTTGTATTAATGCATGTTCTACGGTATCACCTAGACTACTGATCCGAATTTGAAGAATGTGGTGTCAATTGATTCGTCATTATAGTCCGAGTGACAGGCTACAGTTTTACCCGACTACGGCAAAGCGAAAATGTAGTGGTACATTTTTAGCAGTATAAATTTGTATTTATGGACGTTTCACCGTAGCGCGTAAACTAATCATCCGAATTTGGTGAATGTATTATTAAGCGACTTGATGTTGGTCGGAGTAATGTAAGCTACTTTTTTATCCAACTGGGACAAAGCCTAAAGGAAGGGTTATAGATTTTTGCTATTATTTTGTTTTTCTTAATTAATAAGTATATTATAAGCAATGTACTCGTGTAACGATTTTTAAATATTAAATACTTAATGATAAAGGTTTTTTACTCATTTCACATCTTCCAACGTGAATTTCGGCTTTAAAAAGAATATGCAATGTAGCTAACAATGTAACCGCCCTCTAAGTCCTTTCATCTCTTATTCGCATTCCGCATGCACGTTTTTCTGGCTTTCCAGGATTAGTGTACTTCAGCCCCTGTCTCTTTTCTTTCACCATATCCCAATTGGGGTCGGCACAATATGTCGTTTCCTTCCACACTCCTCTATTCTGACATACATCTTCTGTCACACCACACCATTTTTTTCTTATCTTCTTTCTACATTTTTCATCCCCTAAAGGTGGAATTTCAGAAACCACTGATACTCGTGTACATTTAATTTCAACCAGAAGCAGGTATCTACATAAAATTTCGTGTTACTTACTTTGAAAATGACGGATTTCCATACAAAATTTCATCGCCTTTTTCACCCCTTTATGGGCTGAATTTCCAAAAACGTCCATACAATGGTACATTTATTTCTAACCAGAAGAAGGTAGAATATAAAATTCCATGCTTCTTAATTTGAAAATAACGGATTTTCTTTTTAAAAAAATGCATCGTGTTCTCAATCGGTTATATATATAGAGTATTCCAGTGAGTTTTCTTTAAATAGCTTCAATGTACAGACACGGCATCTTTAGAATTTTATAATATAGACTAGCTTCTGCCCGCGACTTCGTCCGCGTGGAATAGTTAAAGTTTGGTCTTAGCGTGATGATATAATATAGCCTATAGCTTCCTCGATAAATGGGCCATCTAACACTGAAAGAATTTTTCAAAACGAGACAGTTCAAGCAAACAAACTCTTCAGCTTTATATATTAGTATGAGATATACAGTCTAAACTCTATATAACGACACTGAAGGGACAGCGCATTTTATGGCGTTATAGAGTTGTCTGTTATTTTTGTCTGACGTCTTTTGCTGCACCAGTAATTTTGTTGTATTTTTACTTATTTTATTCATGTCTTGTGATATTGAGGCATTTTGGTGATAAAGGAAGTAAATTTCGGTATGCATGATGCAGACAGTCGAGCTAGGATAATAAAGCGATAAAAGAACGTACACAGCTGCGCAGTCTTTATTAATTTTGGCAACTTCAAATGTACTTTTTATTACTTAATTGTTGTCGTTATTGAGTGTGGGTGTAATGCTATATAGAGTGTATAATTGTATGGAAGACGAGCTTTTTTTTTGTTTTTTTGTTTTTGAGGCGAGGGAAAATGCTTAACCGATTTACGCACAAACTGGGTCGTTGCTAGGGGAACGACACGCGTCGGTCGGGGGCGATAACACTGCAGCAATAGTATGCTCTTGGCAGCGCTCCGTCCGCGATCGACGTCACAGAATAGTGTGGAAGACTCCGAGCGTTGCTGCACGGGCGAGCAACCCCAATACCCACTAAAAACCCCCTCCTCCCTGACGACCCTGCGCTTTGAATGTATTGGAAAGGCTGAGATTTAGAACATAGTTACGCCCAGCCGATGTGGAAGACGAGCTAAACCAACCAAAGCCAAGTGATTTCGACGCTCAAGGAAGTTTGTCGTTAAATCGAGGGACGTTACATGGAGTTTACACTGTACATAGATTTATAATAATAAAAAACCACCTAATTATATTTAAGAATGCACCTTTTATTCATGTTATACAATTAACATTAGAATATATATTTACTTAATATAAAATTTTTATTATACAACACATAGGTAAAACGCTTAAATTCAATTTCCATATTCTATCTATGAGATTGAAGGAAACTTAACATAACACCATGGAAGAAGAATAACTAAGGAATCAAACAATCGCAGTAGAAAATTTGGTACCCTCAAAATTAGTTCCACCAATGATAGCCTAAGATAGTTGGTAACGTCATCCTGTCCCTAGTCCTTCCTCACCCCTCGCTGGAACCTGCTGTTGAGTATAGTACGTGGCACGCAACTAGGCCACGTTTTGGCATAGCCCAACACACGTATACACGTTGTGCTTGTGTAGTGTCTGTGAATAACCGCGTGGTGTGACGTCGCACTGCATTCGCATCATGAAAAGTCTATCCGTCTCTCTCGCTCGCAGTCAAGCTTACGAGTATGAAGGAGTCAGTCGAGTAGACTCATCCCCGCGTCCCGCTTGACAATCAAAGACCTAAAAAACGAGTTGCGCATCTTACGACTTTGGCCGAGTTAAGCGCCGGGGATTATAGTGTGAATCCATCCGCCTCTTAAATGCACGCGAGTGATGCAGTCCCGATATTATGGAGCCAAAAGAGATCGAACCATAGTCGGCCAGCCAGGAGCCCAATTCTACTAGTACATCTCGTCGACATCGCCGGCCACTATCGTCTCAATTGTAGGTTTGTCTGATTTTGGTATTCTGTTAATACCAATGGCGTACTTGTGGCAAGTCACTTCTTTATTAATATATTAATATATATATATATATATACTAGCTGTCCCGGCAGACATTGTTCTGCCCTGATGAAATAAAATTTAGAACACGATTGCAGCACCACCTACCGGGTCCAAATGTAAGCTATCCTATCTTTCGAGTCGGATCAAACTGCACACGGTGTGCAAATTTGATTAAGATCGGTCAAGTAGTTTAGGAGTCCATCGCGGACAAACAACGTGACACGTAATTTACATATATATATATATATATATATATATATATATATATATATATATATATATATATATATATATATAAGCGGAAACTCACGAAATAAATATTTAAAATTTTAGTAGCTTTCCAGTAGTCATTTCTGCTAATGGTAATATACCAATTTATTGTAATGGAACACACAAGCCATTTGAGACGGAGGAGCATTCCATCTCGCTCCTCCACCTAGTCGGGACATCCCTAAACTATTATTCTGCCGCGTCGATATCGAGAAGATATTGTGGATTTAGTAGAATACGAATTTTTGACATTGTCGCAATGGAATCGACTCGAATATCACGCTCTTACAGAATATCAGCATGAAATATTAGTCTTGAGCTAATTGTGTTGTGTGTGGTGAATTAAAGAATTCCAGTGTGTTGCCCACTTTCCCCTACCCGTATCCCTTACCCCTCCTCGCGTTGTCGCCCGCGGTGTTGCAAACGTCTATAGGTGACGGTAATCACTTTCTGTCAGGTGAGCTACTGGTTTACCAGCTTTGCAATGAAAATCCGTGTTTGCCGGCTTCAGGCAATAAAAAAATGTATGGTCACTCTTCGGACACGATAAAACACTACCATATTACCATAAACATATCACAATATGAAGTGATACACTTTGTACAATCTTTTAATAAACACACACGTTTTAAATTGACGGACACATAAACTGCATTAAATTTCAGGATTACTTTCAAATAATTTTTTTTTTATAAATATGCATTTTTTATTTATTTACATAAATGAAAAGGTGAGGACCGTAGCCATTAATTATTAAAAAGATAAAAAATAAAACTGGAACTGGAACAAAACAAGTTATGATTAGCGGGGGAAAAAATTACGCGTGGTCTCAGATTTCCGTGTTATTACGGTTAAGTTTTAAATTGATTGTTATTGATTTTTTTCTTTTCCCAATTGAATTATTGTTACCAATATAGTTATTAGATAGTATTTTTACTTTAACGAGTGTTGCTGTACAATATATGTATAATATGGACAGTTCGTTCGTACAAGCCGCACAAATTGTGGCGTTGGTTGCGGCAAGGTTTGGATCAACGAACTGTTAGGATGGTGGCTCGTAGTTGAGTCTTTTTGTAAGTGAAACGCAAACATTTGTAGCTAAAAGGTTTAACTCGGACGTGTTGCTGCGACAGTGGGCAAATCAACGCTCTTCGAAAATTTATTACACTAATTGAATTAAACAAAATAGAAACACTGAATATATAATATATGGATAATAATATCGACGCGTCCCTTTCGTAGCTCACAATGCCCAAAATGCTCCGTCAGCCGTTCCACATGGCGACCATGGTCGTTATGATCATGGCGAAAATGTCACTAATGACGTCATCAGTTTCGATCACCCAGCGCTCAAAACGACCCATGTCAAGAGGTGATTCGAAATGGGAGTTGGCCACAGAGCATTTATTCCCTCTACCGATTGACATTGAAAAAGGCGCGATTTTCAAATCAACCAAGAACATTTGTGTATTTCGTCGTTTATGACTTCAACGCTCCATAATCCGTTCCACTACAGTTTATGATTGTAATGTCCGCAAGCAGGTGGAACAGGAAAAATCGCAGTCATGAACGTGGTCGTTGTAAGCCTCTTGTGGAAGATACTTACCGGACACGGATGTTTCGATAAGTATCTGTGTCGCATTGTGGGCTGCTTGCCTTCCCCTGACTGCCGCCAGTGCGGCGCGCCCGACACGGCGTTACACACGCTTGTCGAGTGCGCCGCATGGGCGCCGCAGCGTTTCGAACTTGAGACGCACGTAGGTCCAGTCGACTCGCTCTGCGACTTGGTCAAGGCCATGCTGCAGAGCAGCGACAATTGGGGGGCTGCGGTTACTTTTTGCGAGACAGTAATGTCACTCAAGGAGGCCGCAGAACGAGACAGGGAGAGGTCCTGCAGCGCGTGCCAATGCGTCTTCTCGAGGTCGCCGGCCTTCAGCTGGCACCCGGAGAGGCAGGTACGCGCATTACTTCCCTCCCTGAGTTAGGTTCCGTTTCCCGCGGGGGGCCTTTAGCTTGCTAGGAAGAGCAAAGGACCTTCTACCCCCGCACAACGAAGTGGGGTGTGTTCTCCCAGGGCACACTCCAGGCACTTTATTGCGCTGGATCGGCTGGGCGTAACTATGTTCTAAATCTCAGCCTTTCCAACACATTCAAAGCGCAGGGTCGTCAGGGAGGAGGGGTTTTTAGTGGGTATTGGGGTTGCTCGCCCGTGCAGCAACGCTCGGAGTCTTCCACACTATTCTGTGACGTCGATCGCGGACGGAGCGCTGCCAAGAGCATACTATTGCTGCAGTGTTATCACCCCCGACCGACGCGTGTCGTTCCCCTAGCAACGACCCAGTTTGTACGTAAATCGGTTAAGCATTTTCCCTCGCCTCAAAACAAAAAAAAAAGCCTCTTGTGGAACAATACAACTCTGCTGTACCGGGCGAAGCGGGTTCTGGCCGTGAGGACCATTCGGGGGTACCGTACAGTGTCGTGGACGGCGTCGACACTTTTGGCAGGCGATCCGCCCTGGCCTCTCCAGGCGGACGTACTGGCGAAAGTGCGGCGCTCCCGGCAGGATGCTCTCGCTCGCGGCCTGGTCTTCTGCCAGGTCGAAATCGAGGCGATCAGGAAGCGGGAAACCGCCTCCATGCTCGCCATCTGGTCTCAAGAGTTGGAAAACCCTGCGGCCGGCGGCTACATGGTGGAGGCAATCAGGCCACAGCTGTTGGAATGGGTCACCCGCGAAAGCGGAACCCTGACCTTCAGGACGACACAGATACTTGCCGGCAACGGATGTTTCGATAAGTATCTGTGTCGCATTGTGGGCTGCTTGCTTTCCCCGGAATGCCGCCAGTGCGGCGCACCCGACACGGCGTTTCACACGCTAGTCGAGTGCGCGGCATGGGCGCCGCAGCGTTTCGAACTCGAGACACAAATAGGAGCGATCCACTCGCTCTGCAGTCTGGTGAAAGCCAAGCTGCATAGCAGCGATACCTGGGGGGCGGCGGTTACTTTTTGCGAGACGGTAATGTCTCTAAAAGAGGCCGCCGAACGAGACAGGGAGAGGAGTACTATTGCGCGTACTAATGCGACTCGCAGACGCCGGCGGTTGGTTGGCATCCAGAGACGCAGGTATGCGCATGACTTCCCACCCTGAACAATACCGCTTCGGGGGGCCTTTATCTATCAAGGGAGCAAAGGATTCATCACCCCCGCTGACGAAGTGAATGTGTTCTGATTCCCGAGACACATTCAGGCACTTTTTGCGCTGGATCGGACTGGGCGTAACTACGTTCTAAGTCGCAGCCTTTCCTTCATAAAAAGCGCGGGGCACATGGGAGGAGGGTGGTTTTAGTGGGTAGTGGGTTGTTGCCCGTGCAACTTCCTTGAGTCTCCACACAAGCTGGCTTGATTAGTGTTCGGATTGCCTCTTGTCAAAGGGGAAAGCCTTCATGATCAACTATGGTCTAATCCCTTGCAAAGGACCCAGTATTGGGCGTAAATAGCATTTCCCCCGCCTTAAAAAAAAAAGCTTGTCTCCCGCAGAATGATACACTCTATATAACGTTAAACCCACTCTCAATAACGACAACAATTAAGGAATAAAAAGTACGTTTCCCCGTACTGCCGGGTTCCCGGGATAAAAAAATCCCTAATTCTTTTAATCCAGCCGCTTTAAATCAATCACAGATAAATTCCCAGAATAAAAAGTATCGCAGTACTTAAGTCTAAGAATTCGCTGCCGATTAGCGAAAATTGCATCGAAATCGGCCCAGTAGGTTTTACGTGATTCCCAAGCAACATAGAAAAAATCTAAAACAATGCATCTGTGTTCTCCATCGTTTATATAGTACTTTCCAGTTGTTTTTTTTTATAGCTTCAATGTACAGACACGGCATGTATTGGTGGCCGTTGCTTCTTTTAAAATAAAACTCAATACAGACTTGACTGTATGATTATTAAATATATATTTTTTCAACACACTTGCTCATAAAGTGGCTCTATGGTCACCGCAAATAGGCACAGAATGACACCCATTATCAAACTGTGAGTAAAAAACATTATAACTCACTAGTGAGTTATAGACTTTTTTTATTATTTTTCAGGTCGAGTTGCTTTGTTCTTAAAAAAGTTTTTATTCAAAAAAGAAAGATCGTGTTCTATAGAACAAATAAATTAATGTTCCTATTGCTTGCTCATTTCATGCAACTTCTTATTTAAATAGATAATTTTAACTCGTACGTGTTTAATAAATAAAACTTTCACTCATATATAACTTTTTTTATCTACTAAATAAAATGAGTTTTTGTTGTTATTTTATACACAAGTGTGTTGAAAAACGTCGTATGATACACGTGTGTATTGATGATTACCGTCCTCGGCTCTCTTAAGACCCTCGCCTACGGCTCGAGTCTCAATGGCGCCTCGGCGGTAATCACCAACGTTACACACTAGTACCATAATGTACTATTCTATTATTCTGAACTTAGCTGTTTACTGTCCACATTGTACTGTTCTTCCTTTTTTATTTTACTCTTCTTAATAATTTAATTATACCTAGACATAAGTTGTTAAAGTGTCCTCTCAGTCATGTTGCCTGGAAGAGATCGCTTCAGGCGATAAGGCCGCCTTTTGTTCTGCCGTAAAATTATTGTAATTATTCATTCTGTAATTGTTTATTTGGTGAATAATAAAGTGTTTTCTATTCTATTCCATTATTATTAACGTTATTGACAATTAAACTATACATAGATGCAGGCATTTTTTTGTCACTTATTTTTGGAAGGCACGCCAATTCTTGAAAGTTGTAAGTCTATAATTTTTTGTGTGTAGCTCCACTCCAAAAAACCTATTAAAATTTTTTTTTTTTGTAAAGCTTACTAAAATTGTTTTTTTTTTTTCAAATTCTTTCATTTTTCACTTTTTATGGCATTTTTTCGATATTTTCGAAATTTCCTCTAAGAGCACTGCGTGCCCCATGTATCCCCACAGAAAAGGCCCTGCATAGAAGAAATAAGTACAGAGTTGCGATTGAACAATTAAGTGCGCGAGAGAGCAGCGAGAGCAAGTAAGTGAGTCCGGCCTCCAAGGCCGCTTCTATATTCCACGTTCCGTCCGACGGATAGCTGCTAACTGTGCGAGCTATGGCCGTCAAGGGGGGGGGGGGGGGGGTCTCTCTCTCTCTACGCAACAGCATGTTTAGAATGTTATAATATTATAGATAGATGCTTACAGTGAAAGCGTTCCCGCACGACTGGCAGACGTGGTTCCTCGGCTTCTCTTTCCTCTCTCCGTGGACACGCATCATGTGCCTCTCCACGTTCTTGCGCGACGCTATCGGCTGCAATATTCATAACGTTACATCAAATCGTGACGAAATAATATATCGATGGTTAACAAACATCATCATTCGAGAGTTAAATCCCTGTTTCCTACTTTCTCTTCTCTATTTCGCATAGTCTTCGGCATCTATTTGCATTGAGACCATTGGTTACTTACGCATGTCGTCTTCTATACTAATATTATAAAGAGGAAAGATTTCTTTGCTTGCATTGAATAGGCTCCGAAACTACTGAACCGATTTGAAAAATTCTTTCACTGTTGGGAAGCTTTTTTTGTTTTTTTTGTTTTTGAGGCGAGGGAAAATGCTTAACCGATTTACGCACAAACTGGGTCGTTGCTAGGGGAACGACACGCGTCGGTCGGGGGCGATAACACTGCAGCAATAGTATGCTCTTGGCGGTGCTCCGTCCGCGATCGACGTCACAGAACAGTGTGGAAGACTCCGAGTGTTGCTACACGAGTGAGCAACCCCAATACCCACTAAAAACCCCCTCCTCCCTGTCGACCCTGCGGTTTTGTTTGTGTTGGAAAGGCTGAGATTTAGAACATAGTTACGCCCAGTCGAACTGTAGGGAAGCTACACTATCCCCAGGTGACATAGGCTATATTATATTGCCAAAAAAAATATTTTTGAAGTTTTTATTAAATTTCCGTGCAAAGTCGGGGCGGGCCGCTAGTCTTTATTATAAACTCACGTGTAAGTCAATAAAGGCTACGTTCCAGAAGGGGCTCACAATGCCCACGTTCACGACCGACATTTTTCTCGTTCCACTTGACACGAGAATTTTATATATTAGATTAAAATACGCTCGCGGACCGCGTTCGTAATACCGAAGTAAGAAAGAGAGTTGGTCTGAAAGAGAGTGTCGGGGTGAAGGTAAGGAAAGGAATGCTCCGGTGGTTCGGGCATGTGGAAAGAATGCATGATGAAAGAATGACTAAACAGATATACAATGCAAAAGTGGATGGATGCAGAAGTCGTGGAAGGCCACGACACACCTGCCATGATCAAATTGATCGTGTACTAGCGGAGGGTGATGTCAGGAGCCTTAAGAACAGACGAGCGTGCATGACAAGAGTTATGAATGTCAAAGAAGCAAGTGAGGTGTGTAAGAATAAGCCTAAATGGCGCTGTTGTTCGTGCCTACCCCGCAAGGGAACTGGCGTGAAGTTATGTATGTATGTAAATGTACAAATACTACTAAAAATGTAATACCTGTAACTGAAAACATTTTCTACGACATTTTAAAGTTGATGAATAATAAAACACAAAAGAACGACAATGAATTGGGCAGAATATTGCAATTTCTATGTACAACTCACCTTCTCGCACAAGGGACACTTGTAAGCAGTTTTCCCTAAATGTTGATAGTTGAAATGGTCTTGCATTTGCTCCTTCGTCTGATAACCTTTATTGCACATTGGACATGGGAACCTGTAAGAGGACGTATCAATCGATAAAGGACAAATACGATATTAGATAGATAGATAACTCTTTATTGTACACCAATACAAACATGAACTTAAAGACTAAAATTATATCTAGTTATGTACAAAGGGCGGTCTTATCGCTAAACAGCGATCTCTTCCAGACAACCCCAGGAATGAATTGAGATGACAATGGCGATGGTGGTATACGTAACATATAGTACAAACTTCTTACATTTTAATAATAAATATATATATATATATATATATATATATATATATATATATATATATATATATATATATACTAGCGGCCCCGGCAGACGTTGTCCTGCCTTTAAAAAATAAAATTCTAGAACCCGATCCCAGAGCCACGTACCGGTTCTAATTGCGAATCTAAACCATCCGGGTACCCACTCAAACACACAAAAACAAAATCACCAAAATCGCTCCAGGTGATTAGGAGGATTCCAGAACCCGATCTCAGCGCCACCTACCGGTTCTAGTTGTGAATCTAAAAGAGTAATACATTTTTTTAAATCTAAGTCATGACAAAATAAGATTAAAAATCTTGACAAAATTTTTTAGTTTATAATTAACAAATAAAAATAGGGGTTGATCGTAGAGGGGTGAAAATTTAGGGTTGTATGTATTTTTTAATGCTGTATCATAAAATATATCCGTGGCTGGCGTGAATATGTTGACATGTTCAAAATGTCAATTTTACAGGGGCGCAATTTTAAAGTTTGACTAGTAATGATGAATCGTGTAATGATAAATCGTGTTAGTATTCTATTATTACCAAAGGAAAAATCTTAAAAAGTTATGAATATTTCGGACTGTCAATTTTTTTCCTATAAAAACACAGGCGTAGGAAGCGTCTAAACGAATAAAAAAAAAGATGTATGTCGAGATATCAATGTATTCCCGCCAGCCACGGATCATCCGATTGCATCATCAGATCAGTTCCATGCTACCATATTATTGCATTGTCACGCGATATACATATGCGTGCAAAATTTCAGCTCAATCGGAAACCGGGAAGTTTGTCAAATTTAACTTGCAAGATTCCACCCGAACTTACGTACATCCATTACAATTAAAAAAAAATCTTGTAAAAAAACAACTGGGATAGACTATATAAACGACGGAGCACACGATGCATTAAAAAAAAAAAGTTTTGTACGTTTGACCAATAACTACTTAGACCGTAATTAACAACCGAATCTGTTAGGGCAGGCGGGGGGTAGGACTCACTTGAATATCTGGTCGGTGGCGTGCGCGCGCGAGTACTTGAAGTGCGCCTGGTACGTGGCCAGGTGCGAGAATATCTTCTTGCACTCCACGCACTCGTAGCGGCCCTTGTTCTGGTGCCGCTGGATGTGGTACTTCAGCTGGATCTTCCTCACCATCTTGTGGCATATGGGGCACTCCTCGCGCGGCAGCGGACCCTCGTGCAGTCTGACAAACGTTTAACCGACTTCAACAAAACACAAAACAACAACAACAACTTTACGTAATATTACTTTTGAATGAAATATTTATTCTTGCATAAATATAATTGTATACAGGTGTCATTTCTGGAAAGACATGGTTCAATACATTGTACCAGTTTCACTGGTGTGCATATAAGCACGATCTTAATCGTCATTATTTAAATAGTTAGTTCCTATTTATTTTATTAAGGACCTTTTATGTAACCTGGATAATATTTATTAATCGATATATATTTATTTTAAGTATATAGATATCATTTTTTTTTTTAATTATTGCCTCAATATGTTTATGTCAATTATTTAATGTCTTTAATCAAAATATTATTATTGTTACAACCTAGGCGCCGACAAAAACAAATTTACACCTGCATATCTGTAAAAGCACATTTATTAAAGAAATCAAGAGCAACCCTTGTTGAAGAGATTCTACGCCGAAGAGTGAGATGGCAAACTTGTAGTACAATTCTATAGGCACTTAAAATAGGTTTTTTTTTACAAAAAATGACTTCCAACTAAAAATGCGAAAAAATATTTTGGAACGAAGTTTTTTTACGCAGCTTAGAAGAGTGGAATGGCAGAGATCGTCACGTAAGGAAAAAGCGTTATGCCTCCAAACGGCTTTTAACGTAATTTTTATTATACAATTTCGTACTTTAATGCAATGAAATAAGATCTAAAATTATATCATAAGGTGTTTTGAAATTAGGTCTTACAATCGCCCTTGTTCGGCCGCATTCGGGCGCTGTCGTCGCGCAGCTTTCCTGCTAAGGTTAGCAGGAGGTATATTAGGTAATAAAAACGTAAATACCTTAAATGTGTTGCCAGTGTTGTTCTATTGACGAATCTTTTTTTGCAATGGTCACACTGGAAGCCCTCTCTATGGAACCTCATCACATGAGTCTTACGTGCGCGGGAGTTTCTGAAACGACAAATTTACACAAGTGACCGACATGTTTTGTGGGTACTTGAAAGGCGATGTGCGGTTTTTAACAAACATTAATAAAAGGACTAGAGTAGTTAATATTTTTTTATTGTACGAGATCAGCAGAGAGGCAGACGGCCCACCCGATGGAAAGCTGTTACCTTTTTTTTTTATTTTTCTCGCCTACTCCGGCATGGGCCAAGAAACTCAATAATAATGTTTGTATATACATTTTATGTAAATTTTTAATGCTTAATAATATTTACTTATAGTGTAGGTAGCCTAACATAACACATGTTTGTTTTGTCCACAGAATTACAGGTGTTTGAAACCGAATACCAATTAATACCCTACCTTTTTTTTTTTAATATTCCAACACCTGTCACTTTGTACTCAATACTCTGTCTTTGGCAAAATCAATGCCTGTGCGTTGGCGCCATTCTAACCAAAAATAGAATAGAATAGAATATATTTATTATATATTATTAGCTGTTACCTATCGAGCCGGGTCTAAACATTGTAATCAAGATAATGATTCTATCATAGCTATATCACGTTAAATTTTCCATTATCACAGATAGGTGTCCTTATGGTTTGGCCATTAGGGGTCATTACAAATTACGTTATACGAATTTCATAATTTTTTTTACCCCCATCGTTGTCACAGCTGGTCAACTTCATGAGATTCCCCCTTCTCTAGTGTAACATCACATATTTTGCAATTTTCCAGCAAGAAATTATTAAATTAAAACAGCAGTTTCGCAATTATTTTTTGAAATGTGACGTCACAAAATTTAGCAAACCCCGGACCTGGGACTAAATTTATGTACGGCCCCTCATCGCCCACTTTGGGAATGACTGGTCTATGGAAGAAATGAGATAGGAACTCACTTGAAGAACATGTCACATTCGAGACACTGGTAGCACTCTATGGTGGTTTTCGATAGCATCTTCCTTAAGTCACCGGGTTTTAGCTGCAAAGCATTCTGAGATTCTTGTTTCTTCTTCCTTCCCTGGAAAAGAGAGAAACAAGAAAATCTTCTACAACAGTAAATAGAATTCCGGTGATCACCTGAGTTTACAAACTAAAATATGTTGATAAATAAAAGAGACAGCTTATCCAATTCGGATAGAAACTAGCCTGAATCAGATAAGTAAAATAAAATTACTTATCTATATACATATACTAGTCTATAAAATTATAAAAGTATCGGGTTTTGTCGTTTAGCTTTCTTGTGTTTGTCTGTTTGTTCGGGATTTACATAAAAACTACTGGGCCGATTTTGATGGCAAATTGTCAGATTTAAAGTAGTACATACTTTATATCCGGGGAATTCCGCAAGAGTTTTACATACCTACACTTTAGATAACAACCGACCCAAAATGGATAAGTACATTGAATTTACTTATCATACCTACGAGTTACAGGACTCGAATTAAAAATGCCGTTGGAATTACTATAGAATTTATTACAACTATACAAACACGTATAACACAGGTAGTACAAATATAACTGGACGCATCTAGTACAAACATGATGCACGATTCAATAACACGCGCAAAGTCCGTCACTATATAGCTTATCGAATGTACACACGTCTTGTCCCGCTTGTGCCTATCGCTAGACTGCCTCATCTCTCAGTCGTGGCATTGATTTATACTGCACCAATACAATATGTCTCGACACAATACTTGACCGCTTGGAGCATTTCTTAGAACCAGCTTGTATATTAAATACGAGACACCTGGCAGTGATCACAATACAACAATAGACCCTAAGAGATTACAATACACAATAGGATGTTTTTCTATTTACAAATTTTAAACAAAAAGTAAACAAAAGAAGTCCAAATGCCGAAAGGCAATAAACTGCTGGTGCGTATTGTTCTTTGTCGGTCGTAACAATACGAAGTCTTTACTTTTACTCATTAATACTGACCTTAGTGTTTTTAACAGTGTCCCCGATCTTGATTAACGCGTTGGGCTGTCTCTCGCTATGCGTGATAGAGTGGTTTTCAAGACTCTTCTTGCTTTGATCTCTAAAACCACACAACTTGCATATATAGCGGTAGTAATGTTGCTCTGTGTGTTCACTAAGTTTATTTTCGTCTATGTACATGAAGCACACTTTACAGGCTATTGCACCTGGCCGCTGAAATAAAATTATTTTTCATAAATCAAAGTTGCCTGATATACCGTTGTAACTTGATCCTATAAATATTATAAACGCGAAAGTTTGTAAGAATGTATGTTTGTTACTGTTTCACCCAAAAACTACTGAATGGATTCTGATGAAACTTTACAATAATATAGCTTACACATCAGAATAATACAGGCTATAATTTGTAAAGATATATTTATTTATTTATTACATATCCAACAGCTACACTTATAACTTAAAACAATCAACTCTGTTTAATATGAATGTTGCCAGTTACTGGATACTTCACGCTTTACAGTGTATTTGTACAAGACCAAGACCGCAATAGAGTTTGTTTATGTTTAGCTCTATATAAATGTAGTATATTAAACAAAATGATATAGTGTGAATTATCCAAAATATAACAATCTTCCATCACCGCGGGTAAAGCCGCGGGCGCAGCTAGTATAATCATATTCTACTTACCACTTTATGGGCCGTCACAAAATGATCTCTCACTTGTTGCTGATTATAGAACCCTATGATACACAACTCGCATTTGTAAGCTGAACTTGCATATTTCACTTTCAATTTTGCTTCTTCTCTGTAAGAAAAAATATATACAATAGCCATTTATGGTACTTGTGGGATAAGTTGGTTTTTACAAACTCGTAACTATGATAACATACATTACATTACATTCGTTAGCTCCTTTGTGAAAACCAACAAGCGGACATGTGTCATACTTTTTCAACACATTCAGAACTCCTTGCCGCGGTTTTTTTTCCCAGAGCGCTACAATATTGTGTGGTCGACCATAAATACTTAGATCGTAATTAACAACCGAATCTGTTATTCTTTAATCTGTCACAAATTTGTTCTCGAGTGTCACACACGGCTAATTGGGAAGCACCACAAATTTGTGGTCAAATACAGATAATTGAAATCAACGTTACAACTGATGCTTTCTCCCTCGAACTGCATAGAATTTGTATTAGAGTAAAAGAGACGATATAAATCTGTTGGTTTTGGCGCGGCAATTTTGATGGCAGCTTGTGGAAAACAATAATATCAAATTTAGGTAGGCAACGCATCGGCTCATTTAGTGTTGCAGATGTCCATGGGCGAATGTAGCGATCTACCACCAGGTGGTCCGTATGCCAGTTTGCCTACAAGCAAACATAAAAAAAGAATAGTTATCTGTCTATATGTTATTCTTGTAACAGCCCTTATTCGGCCGCATGCGGCCGCTGCCGCCGGTGCACGTGCACTTGATTTTTAATGTTTAAGGAGTAAACTCCAGTCGCGCGTCGGAGCTGACGCACAGGAGTATTTTGTGGCCGCGCTTTTTTAGTCTCTACTTTCGATAGCCAGACTTTAGTGTTGGAGCTCACCTGCAAGCCTGAAGTTCTGCCTCTGTCATGTATTGCGTGATATAACTCTGCTTAGTTTCGTCTTTTTCCTCCACTTTAGCCTTCTGGCACACTATTACAGCTTCTATGTCGGGAGCACCTATCGGCCTGAAAAATGGCGAATTTGCTTAAAAATATTCTTTAGTTGACGACGAGAAGAGTGCTACAACTAGCATGAAATGCTAGAAGGGTTGCTTAGTTTAACGGTTTTTTATGGATTCATTTCGGAGAGTGCGGTTGAACTGTTTGATCTGCTTCCCTACATCATTCCATCTTCGGACGACAAAGCGCTATTGTCTATTCCATTCGCTTCACAGTGAGACCGCCACCAGGGCGACCGAAATTTTGGCGTTTACGTACGGCAGAGTTGTGGAATGCACTACCAGAGTCCGTGTTTCCCTAAAAGTACAATCCGGGCATCTTCAAATCTCGTGTGAATAGGTGCTATCTAGGTAAGCATGTTCCATCTTCGACCGCATCATCGTCCGACATTAAGCGTGATCGTGGACAAACGCGAACCTATTTATCATTAAAAAATTAATGGTTTAAAAAAAAAATCTAAAAAAATACGCTTTTATAGAAAATCCAACTAAAAAATAGAAAATAAATTTGAATTAATAATAGTGTAAGAAAAAATGTTTTTATTGTAAAAAAAGCGTGGGGTGCATGGTATCAATAGTTATAAATATTTTATGAACAGATATAAGTAGAAGGGTTATTTTGATAATATCCTGAAAAGCACCCCACGCTTTTTTTACAATAAAATATTTTTTTTTTACACTATTTCTAATTCAAATTTATTAAAATTTATTTTCTATTTTTTAGTTGGATTTTCTATAAGAGCGTATTTGTTTAGGTTTTTTTATAACTATTATTTATTTTTCATCTTTTAGTGATTATTTAGTGATTTAATTCCCTTCTCCGTGGAAACTTTGAAAAAATAATTAAATACACTCGTAAGATAAAATGGAACATCATGTAAAAATAAGCTTTTTTAAATACAAGCTTTTGAGATCCTGCATATCATGTAGCAGCAGAGTGCTAGCCAAGACAAGGAAAACGAGCCCAAACACGACGGGTCTATCTTGTTTACTACAGGAGTTCCTATGGCCACCTTCCGACTCCATCATCAGATCAGCTCCATGGTACCATATTATTGCATTGTCACGCGATATACACATACGTGCAAAATTTCAGCTCAATCGGAAACCGGGAAGTCGATTAAATTTAACTTGAAAAATTCCGTTACAAACATATGTATGAAGCTAATAAAAGCGTATTAAAAAAGCATGACCAAAGCCTCACACTTGGCGGGTCTGACAAAAAATCTGTTGCTCCAGCGGCATCACATTTGATATGACATGTTCACACTTGCCCGACACCGTTTTTTTGTTAGCCCTCTACGTCTGTAATAAAATCGTGTCAGACCTCGCTCGCCTATGTGTAAGTATGACGCACCATTTTCAAATAACTGGTAAGAGAATACTATCTCTCTTTAATAAATATTGAATAACAAATTTTATGTATATTACTTTATTAGTATACATACATACATACATACATACATACATAACTTCACGCCAGTTCCCTTGCGGGGTAGGCACGAACAACAGAGCGCCATTCAGGCTTATTTTTACACACCTCACTGGAGTACAGCAGACAGGCAGACCGCCCACCTGATGGAAAGCGGTTACCGTCGCCTATGGACTTTTGCAACACCAGAGGTGTCACAAACGCGCTGCCGGCCTCGAAGAAATTTTACGATTATTGTAAGTGCCGTTTTATTTTGCTTATTTAATATAATATTTTCTTAAGTTTTCGCGACTTGTATACATAATAAAACTACGTTTTAACGGTTTTAAGCGCGGTAATTTTATTTGATTTTGGTTTTTCCGACGTTTCGGCCACTTTTCAGTGGCCGTGATCACGGAAGACAAAGATGTCAAGTGTCAACGAGTATTGTTAAAGTTTTATTTAGCCTACCGCCAACTTATTAATTTTAATTATTTAATTTTTAATTTTGTTTATGGTTATTATTTAATCTATGGGAGCCTAATCTAATTTACTACCGCTTCGCAACATGTTATGGCTTGAAGAGAAGAAGCGGCGCAAGAAACTCTTCAGCAAACATGCCTAGCTCTAATAATTTTATATAATATTAAAATGGGTGGAAGGAAAAATAAAAGTAATTATCAGTCAAGTTGGTTTGTGTTCCGTTGTACGCAGAAAGAGCTCACAGTGTCTTGAGGTCTGGCAGCTGGTTTTTGCTGGGTTTGGGTCTTAATAGTTTTGATAATTGGATCCCAAACAGGTGGTACTTGCCAACCATCTTCTCTATTGAAATTTGGGTGTTTTTTGATTTCAATAGCCTCACGCATCATTCTAGGTATGAAACGATTCTCTTTCGCGAGGATTTGTGGGTTATCGAATCTGATGTAGTGGTTGGGTTTATCCAGCGTGTGTTCACTGATCGCAGACGACCCATTAAGGTATTTATCTGTATGGGTAGGTTTCCTATACACCGTATGACCAAGAGTATTGTCAGGGTTCCTTAGGATGAGCACATCCAGAAAAGCTAATTTATTATTTGCCTCTAGTTCCATAGTAAATTTAATATTACTGCTAATGGAATTGAGATGATCCAGAAATGCAGAGACTTTATCATTTGGGAGGACGGCAAATGAAGTCGAAGGAATCCTTGACATGGTAGGGTGTGTTGCCGCGGAGCGGACCTACCCATACAGATAAATACCTTAATGGGTCGTCTCACCACCATCCTAGTCAGTTAGCTACCGTGGGCAAATCTTTGTTTCAGAGAGCACGGAAAATTTGTGACGAGAACCACATAGCTGGAGAGCTTCAGCATGTCAAGCGAGTTCTACAACGCAATCAGCTGAAGACTCCACACCAACGTCACAAAGGCCCCAAACCACCTTCAGTTGAGCGGTGCCCTGCTACCCTACCCTACATCAAGGGGGTCACAGACAGAATTGGTCACATCCTCAGGCGAGCTTCAATCAAAACATATTTCAAGCCGCAGAAAAAGATTACCCAATTTCTGAGACCTGTGAAATGCAATATCCCACTCCAGGATGCAGGGGTTTACAAGCTTGATTGTGAGTGTGGATTGTCATACATTGGGCAAACAAAGAGGAGCATAAAAACACGAGTAAAAGAACACATTGCTGACATGAAACACACAAGGTCTACGAAGTCTGCGATCAGTGAACACACGCTGGATAAACCCAACCACTACATCAGATTCGATAACCCACAAATCCTCGCGAAAGAGAATCGTTTCATACCTAGAATGATGCGTGAGGCTATTGAAATCAAAAAACACCCAAATTTCAATAGAGAAGATGGTTGGCAAGTACCACCTGTTTGGGATCCAATTATCAAAACTATTAAGACCCAAACCCAGCAAAAACCAGCTGCCAGACCTCAAGACACTGTGAGCTCTTTCTGCGTACAACGGAACACAAACCAACTTGACTGATAATTACTTTTATTTTTCCTTCCACCCATTTTAATATTATTAAAAATTATTAGAGCTAGGCATGTTTGCTGAAGAGTTTCTTGCGCCGCTTCTTCTCTTCAAGCCATAACATGTTGCGAAGCGGTAGTAAATTAGATTAGGCTCCCATAGATTAAATAATAACCATAAACAAAATTAAAAATTAAATAATTAAAATTAATAAGTTGGCGGTAGGCTAAATAAAACTTTAACAATACTCGTTGACACTTGACATCTTTGTCTTCCGTGATCACGGCCACTGAAAAGTGGCCGAAACGTCGGAAAAACCAAAATCAAATAAAATTACCGCGCTTAAAACCGTTAAAACGTAGTTTTATTATTTAATATATTTAAAATATGTTCATTGAAATGTGGGTATATTTATTACACGAGGTAATATTTTAAGCAAAAACATATAAATATGTTAAATTGGTTTAAACTTATTTATAAATGAAGTCGATTTTTATAACAAATCAAGTTGCATTAGGACATTACTAATTGATCTGTCATCAGCTGTCAAAAGTAAAATAAATTCTCGGAAAGAGTATAAGTGAAATTATGGAACTTTTTTTGGCAATAATTATTTATTAACATACCCAACTGTCAACACTGGCATCGTCTGACGTTTGAGAGTCATCGTGAAGTTCTCGCTTGTATTGACCACGTTATGGTCATTTCCCACTACAATATGTGTCATTGTATTGTCCAAAACCATTTCAGGCACTGAAAGGAAATACATAGAAAATTTGTAAATGTTTTCTGTGATTTCACTCACTCCTTCAAAATTCAAATTGACCTTACAAGATTAATTTTTCATTATTAGCTCATGGTAAACCATTTAAGTCGTGGTAGCGTAATGGCTAGTGCACGCATCCCAAACTCGAAGGGCGTGAGTTCCAATCCCAGCCGGATAGCATGCACCACTTAGGAAGTTTTCAGACCTAATGTGCATATTGTTGCAATTATCATATACCAACTGTGAAGGAAAACATTGTGATGCAACCTGCACATTGCGATAGCGATGTGTCAAACCTGCCAAGCAGCCTTGGATAAGTGTGGGAGGTATACTATATGGTCCCCTATAGTGGGAGGCCCGAGCCCAGCAGTGGGAGGTTTACAGGCTATTATTAGTTATTAAACCGTTTCACATTGATCCTAAGAGCTGTAAACAAGGTAATTCAGATAATATGTATTCCAGCATGCTACTACCACCCACGATAGACGCTCACAACACTCTTTAGTCTTTACCTTCTAGAATGTTCTCTTGTATATCCAAACTTATGTTATTACTTCCAGTTGGGACTCCATCATACTGTTCACGCTTCACACTCAGCGGTGTCCCGCTGATCTCCAAGTAATGCTCTTTCTCATCTTGAGAGATGAAATTTAAATACATTCTATCGTATTCAGTTTTGGTTGTGACCTCAAGCGAAGACAGGGACTGCGACATGTATGTGTGGTCCATACTCTGTTTGAGACAATAAGAGAGTGGGTATGTCATGGATATGTTAAAATAATTTCAAAAGCAATTCATATAAATGAGCATAAAACTAATAGGGCGCGTTCCATTTACAGCTCACAAGGGCCACTCTCAGGACCGCGATTTTTACCCTGAAAATCAATTGGAATGGATTATGGAGCATTAATGTCATTGGTTGATATGAAAATCGCGTAGTGCGTCTTTGAAAAGGTCTCGATAGGGAGAATTAATTTTCTGTGGTCAAAGCCCACATGAGCCTTACTTCGACCCACCTCTTGAGATGGGTTGTTGTGAGTGCTCCGTAAGCGAAAATTATGACATTTTTGCAGCGACCATAACGACCGTGGTTGCTATATGGTACAGTTAAAGGAGCATTATGAGCCACTAGTGGAATATAGCCTCAGACACCTCAGTGTATAGCATATTATATATGAACATCACTAGTTTATGGTGTTCTCTATTGTGTAAGTTTGGTCTACACTATTTTTTGTTTATTCTTATGTAAGAAAAATTAAAAAATGGGTAGTTCCCATACATAAATTATGTGTGGCATAAGAAAATGGGCACCACATACTGTGGATGGCAGCCAAGAGTTATATAATAATATAGATGAATAAAAACAAATATTTACGAACTGACCTCTTGGGTTCTACTTAGACTGAGTATCCTCAGGTGATCTTGGGCGTTTTGTACCTGCCATTTGAACTTGAGGAACCTTTTCATCAGCGCCAGGCACTCCCAGCACACTAGTTGCTCTATATCTGGCATGTCGGCTAACTAAACAAAACAATTTAATCTCAGTTTACTATTCACAGTAGGGATGTTAAAGATACGACATTTCCAATCTAAAAATAGTTATATGAATAAGATGACATAAGAATCGGTAACATCTCTGCTCTATCTGGGATAACATTTGTGATGTCATAACATCATTAATTATTGCTTACATTAGAGTATTATAGAACATCTGTTATTTGTTAATGTTCTGATCCACTATTTTGTTAAATTAAAAAAAATAAGTGTCTCCATGAAATGGTGTCGGGGTGAGTTGCCCAGCCCTTAATTCTGCCCTATTGAGGTGACTTATTTTGAAATTGGTACCAAAAAACTCTCTGTTTTTAATTAGAAAAAGTATGCATTGCCAACAGCCAGAAATGGTGAAGTTTACTCCATCAACATTTAATTCTTCCTTAACAAGACAAGTTAGTATGAAATTTTTACTGAATGTCTTACAGGGCTAATGTTTTTTTAAATAAATAAAAACCACATATCTTCATTGTGGTAGTGTAATAGTTAGCACACGCTTCCCAACCTCAAAGGCATGGGTTCAAATCCTGGCCAGAACACATGTAGCACTTAGGCAGTTTTCTGACCTAATGTACATATTCTTACAATCATCATGTGTTAACAATGGTGAAGGAAAACATCGTGATGAACCTGCACATCAAGATAACCGATGTGTCAAACTCACCAAGCCTTAGACAAGTGTGGCGGGTATACTATCTATTTCCCTATAATGGGAGGTTGGAGCCTGAAAATGGCGAAGGGGTGATTCCCATTCACTTAGTAATTTTAAAATCAGCCTTATAAGTACCTATCCCACCAATCTTCATTCCTGCTGTTTCATGAACATTTGTGGCAAATTTTATGAAAGAAGTAAAAGGAAAAACATTCCAGTTAAGAAAAATGCAGCAGTAAAATTATTATTTAAAATATAATAATTTTCTAAGGTTTGAATTGAAAGTAAAGGATGAAATAGAAGAGCAAATATTAGTGTTAATTTATTCGACCTATTTTACGTAATGCATGCCAATTGGAGGGTCCATATTTAAACTTATATTATAAGTTTTCAAAACTTTCGATACTTACTCGGTCTGCCGCGAAATCAAACATGAGCAATTTGAATATTTGATTAATTTGTGGCAAATTACTAAGCGAATACAAATCGCGGTCGGTACTTAAACATGTAGTACACACGGTTCTATAACCACTGTCCACGTCTTGCTCCATTTTGTAAAGTAAATAATTTAGAAAATAACTTTTTTGAACTTAAGTAGCGGTGACCTTTTCGAAATCACAAACAAAAAGTAATACAACCATGTAAAATAGACGAAAATTGTTGAACAAGCTACGAAGTTAACTACGACACCACAAAATGGCCGCTTAACCTGGTGTTGTCATATGAAAAAAAATTGATATACTTTTGGTTGCGTCGGCCTTCTCGACCTTGGATGGATTCCTGATCATTGATCCCAGCAGCAGCTCAATGAACAAAGCACTTTATTGAAATAGAAAGGCACCCATACAAGAGCCTGCATTGTAATGCAGAGTGGGCGAGGCTTACAGGATGTAGCTAACACACGGTACTGCATTGCAGTCCGGCATCAGTATTGTTTCGCTTTTGACTCAAGTCAGTGTTGTTACAGTAAAGAAAATGCTGGTCCTATATGTCTGTTTTTATTATAAGATAAAAATAAAAGGTAGTACCTTTATATAAATTTCATTACTAACAGACCTTAAATTCCGAAAGTACAGTAGAATAATCCTCAATATCAAATAAAAAACGTATAATAATTAAAATATTGTTAGGTTTATTATAAAAATCCTAAAACGAGTAGGTACTTAATTGATAAGATCAATAATGTCCTGTACTATACTCGATTAGTATTAAGAAGGTGTACAATAGAAATTCTTAACGACAAATAGTATGGACGCGTAAGTTCTGTATCATCCTATATCATTTGATACGCATTCCAAAAACTACCTTATTAGGGATAATAATGCGTAACCTATAAGTGTAAAATAAAAAATATAGTAAATATAGAAACTGTCTCCAAGAGTAAATAAGTAGAAGATTAAAATGACTGCACACATTTCTAAAACGAGATATTGACAAGTATAATAATTTTCATATTAATATTTTTAATAATATGACAGACCTTAGGGTGGCTGTAAGTTTTATTACAAGATTATATTCATTTATGGTTTGATTAATTTAAATAGCTTATAGTTGTTGTAGTTTAATAGGCAATCGACTGATCTGTATCTGAAGGCGACTGCCTTTCAGATATTTTCATCGCGAATCGCCATCGCTACATTCATCACTTGCATCAAAGCAGTCCGCCACGCAGGCCACTAATCCAACCGTCCTGCGAGGTGGACTGCAAACGGGACTGTGTTGAGCTTCACAGTCCTGCATGCGTGTATGTGGTACTTTAAAGTCTTATTGCCAAACAATAAACTCCAAAAAAAAAAGTCAAGAGAGGAGTTTTTGGCGGAAACTGAAAGATGTTGTGCTGTGCAGTTTTATTTTCTAAAAATGTGTAAAATTACTCTAAAATGAACAATAGTTCTAGGATATTGATAGTTTTTGAGTAGTAATTATGTGTTTTCTGAGAAATGTGAACTGTATAGTCAAGAGTGGCCTTTTGAGTTGTCACAAGAACTCCGTTGAATGGCACTAGCTGATTAACTACAGTTCAGCTGTGCTACACATAGGCTTAAGAAATGAAGAAACTATATTGTAAACTAAGATCTGGCTTAAAAGCCTAGCTGCCAAGCCATAAACTTAAATAAAAAAAATGAAGTCAAAAGAGTAATATTAATTATATTAATATTCTGTGAAAGAGAAAGCGAATTGTTTTGTTTATTTTTTAAAGAGAAATTATCTTTTAAATGGAGTTTAAATTCTTATAATCGGCAATATTTTCATAGTGTTTTTTAATTTTATTCACGAAGAAGTAATGAGCATGTGCTATGTGTAGAATGCCTAACAATTCATCCAAACGAGCCGGTATAAATGCTACTGCACAACAATCTACTTGGACTTCTGAAACGAGCGCACATCCTGTGCTTGGAAAAGGAATCTAGCTCCAATTAAAGAAACAAAGTAAGTCGTTGTATGTTTCTTTTTGCATCAGTAAAACTTCTCCCTTTCGTCTGCTTCTGGAACAGGTTTTCATCTACAACAAAAAAAAATCCGGGATAAAATCAAATAAAATTTCCGGGGGTGAATAAATGTTTTCCAATCAATCAATCAATATCTTTATTTGCAAGAATGTAGTTTATACAGGTGTTATAAAATTGTAGATGCACAGTACATTCTACTACATAGTGGTTGGTATACATGACTTATAAACTAAAATTAAATTTACATAATATGCTAATGTCAATTAAGCTTTGGTAATAAATAAGCATACATACATACATAACTTCACGCCAGTTCCCTTGCGGGGTAGGCACAAACAACAGAGTGCCATTCAGGCTTATTCTTACACACCTCACTTGCTTCTTTGACATTCATAGCTCTTGTCATGCACGCTCGTCTGTTCTTAAGGCTCCTGACATCACCTTCTGCTAGTACACGATCAATTTGATCATAGAAGGTGTGTCGTGGCCTTCCACGACTTCTGCATCCATCCACTTTTGCATTGTATATCTGTTTTGTCATTCTTTCATCATGCATTCTTTCTACATGCCCGAACCACTGGAGCATTCCTTTCCTTACCCCAACACTCTCTTTCAGACCAACTCTCTTTCTTACTTCGGTATTACGAATGCGGTCCACGAGCGTCACTTTGCAGATTTTGTGCAGTGCTTGCATCTCGACTGCGTTTACTCTACTTTCATGCTCTCTCTTCCATACCCAGCTCTCGCTTCCATATGTGAGCGTAGGTACCAGCACCGCATCGACCATTACCCTTGCATTCGTTCTGGTTTCTTCTCTTTGAAACACAATAACTTTTATTTTCTTCGCATTCAAATGTAAGGCGAGAGGCCTGACAGTCATCTTTCATCATTGTGACTAGTGTTTGCAGTTCTGATGGCGATTCGGGTAAATGCACGGCATCATCCGCATAAAGCAAGGTGCTTACAACTAGATCACTCATCTGCACCCCAACATCCATCAATCTTATTCTTTGGAGACAATAGTCCAGGTATAGGATGAACAGCAAAGCCGACAGCACGCAGCCCTGCCGGACGCCAATATTGACATCAAACCAGGGCGACAGGCTGCCATCCACCCGCACGCATGCCATACAGTCCTCATAAGTGGACTGCACAGCACACATCAATTGGCCATTAATCCCATATCCGGTCAATATGTCCCAGAGGTCCTCTCGCACAACCCTGTCAAATGCTTTCTCTAGATCCACAAAACCGCAGAAAACCTTCCGGTCCATAGCCAGCTGCTTCTCTACTATATTGCGGAGCGAGAAAACTTGATCCATACATCCTCTTATCATATCTGATTCTTAACAAACATTTCCAAACTAGACGTTTTAAACGGGACAAATGACGCTCACCACTTTAAAGGTACTGCAAAAGGCACATCATACTGGTTTAATACAAAATGTCATGTTACCCTTACAAACTCAATTTATAATCATGTCCTACCCAACACTACTTGTTATCAAGTGCCATATCATATTTTTGATATTGACATTGACTCTACATTAATTAATGTTGGCGCGGGCGGGAGCGGGGATAAAAAAGATGGAAAGGACTTACAGGAGAAGGTCGCCGAACCAGACACGCTATGAGCGATGTGTGCTTCTCAGCGCCAGGCGCTTCTTCCTTGTGATCCTTCATTCTCGTCTTGCGGTTCCTTCGATAAGTGGACCAGCTGGAACCATACAATGTGCACCTTCCAACGTGCGGGTTGATGTAAGCGGGTGTAAAAAGCGGCACAACACACAAAACGCGGCGAGGTTTGTGCGGAAGCAATGATGCGTTCGGCGCGTCGGACGTAGACAATGTCCCATTACATAGTGACAGATGTGACGAAAGAAAAAAAGAAAACAAAGAGGAGGTGACCAAATAGGTCTAGGTCCGCGTTAAAAATTAATATTTTTTTAACAATGCAAAAAGTGTGATAGACTAAAATATCACCCCAATTAATAATTACATATTATGACAACAAGACTGTCAGATCACTGACAGGTCCACTGTGCATTAAAGGAGTGTAGTGTACAGTGTAGGGGGGAACCCTTTCCTAATAGCACAATATTCATAAACTACATAAGACTATTTTGTACCGATTTATAAGAATGTATTAATTCCAGGATGGAGTCTAAAGATGAAATGCCTGTTAAGTTGCTATGTATGGCATGTCTATGTTTTGGGAGAAATCTTCGAGAGTTGAAGAATGAGAAGTTTAAAGAATATTATTTGGATGCTTTGAGAGAAGTTCCTGTGAGTATATTTAACTATTGTTGAGGGTTTATTCTAAGGAACTTAAATACAGTGAAATCAATGAAATAAATAATAATTCGCTTCAAATCATACATTTTATATTGACTTTCTCTCATAAATTTTCATACAAGCAACATTATAGATTAAGGGCGTGTGCCACTAGAAACTCACAACGCTCAAAATGCTCATTCAGTTGTTTTAATTAAGGACCAGGGTCATTTTGTTGATGGCGAAAATATCACTAATAACATCATAATTCTCGAATTATGATGTCATTAGTGATTCTTTAAGTGCTGCATATGCTCATCGATCATGCGTTGATCCCAGGACGTTAATACTCTCTATTGCAATTTGACAAAAGCGCGATTTTCAGATCAACCATACATCAACGAATTATTTCAAAAGTGAAGCTTTTTGTTGGTTTTTAGCTAGATGATGTTTCTCTCGAGTATGTGCCATGTCATTGCACTGATCTTGTTACATGTATAAAATGGCTTCTGTAAATATTGTTGTTGTGATATTTTTTGGTCCAAACAAAACAAGCTAATTCACTGAAGTAATCTTCTTTCTTAAATTAAAAACCTTCATAAACACCAAAAAAAATTTTCATCTGTGCAGGAACAGAGAAAGAATATAATTTCCTGCGGCCAGGCGGCCTTTTTTTTTATTTTTTTATTGCAGGAGTTCAGTAGACAGGCAGACGGCCCACTTGATGGAAAGAGGTCACCGTCGCCTATTGACATTTACAACACCAAAGGTGCTACAAATGCGCTGCTGCTCTCTTAAGGGAGACTGGAACCTGGTCTCTAATGCCGGAACACAACTCAAGGTTGTTCTGGCGACATACTTTAGACCAGGGGTGGTAGCCATCCAGTCGGGCAAATGCCCTACCATCTGGCTGTGGGGTGTTTTGTCGCCTCTTACGACAGGCCGCCCGGCCGCAGGAAATTGTATTCTTTCTCCGTTCCTGCACGGATAAGACGGCCTGTCGTAAGAGGCGACAAAACAACCCACAGCGGGGTGGTAGGGTATTTGCTCGACTGTATGGCGACCACCCCTGGTCTAGAGTATGCCGCCATAACAACCTTGTGTTGTGTTCCGGCATTAATGACCAGGATCCAGTCTCCCTTAAGAGAACAGCAGCGCATTCGTAGCACATTTGGTGTTGGAAATGTCCATAGGCGATGGTAACCGCTTTGCATTGAGTGAGCCGTCTGCCTGTCTGCTGAATTCCTGCGATAGATAAAAAAACCCAAACAGATGTAAAATGGCAATACAGATTCCTAAAACGACTTACATAATAACATAACTTCTTAATTTCATTCTGCTTCAGATAAATAAAAATAGCCTTTATTTTCATTGTCTTTTATATATATATAAAAAAATTCACCATCATACACTTGCCAATCTCCCGTTCATAAAATCCATAGCGGGATCCAACCATCCGGGTTGTCTAGAAGAGATCACTCTAAAGCGATAAGGCCGCCCTTTGCTCCTACTTTTACTGTTTAATGTGACTACTGTAAATTGTTTATTTTATGTGTATGTGGTGAACAATAAAGTGTTTTCTATTCTATTCTATTTTATATATATTCTTCTTAACGTACTAATACTAACAGCAGTTAATTTGCCTTCTTGGCATAGGCCTGTTCCAAAATATGCCATTTATTGCGATCTCTCGCCAATCTTCTCCAATCTTTTTGGAGATTATCTTTCCATCTTCTCTCCGGTCTCTCCCTTCTTCTTTTGTCGTCACGTGGGTGCTAGTCCTTAAAATATTTGGTCCGTTTTTCGTATTTGACCACACAGTCCATCTCCCCTTCATAGTTTTAGTCTTAAGTCTAATATAGTGTGTTAATTCAATTTCCAGTTGTATGGCACCTTACCAGGGAGTCCAGTGGTGTGTTGGGAATGTGAGGCACTGTTGAAGAAGGCATTTTCTTTTAAGGAACAATGCAAGGACTCATACAGGATATTGCAGACTTACACTAATGAGGTAATTGATAATAATAAAAATAGAATAACAAATAGGTCAGGGGTCACCAAATGGCCGCTGACCCATTTTGTGCGGACCGCGAAAAAAATGTAATTTTTCTCATTGATATGTAAAAAGTTCCTTTGTTATTTCCTTTGTTTAATAATTATTATTTTTCTATAAAATGTTCTGCGGACCGCGATGGTCATTTCATTTCTTGAAACAGACCCTGAGCGAAACTAATTGATGAACCCTGAAATAGGTTATGTACGCGCCATTCACCTATAATACAATGGCGCATGGCTTAAAGGCCTAGTTGCCAAGCCTGAAACATTAAAAAAAATGAAACAAGAAATACGCGCCATTCACCCATTCATTTCCGTTCCATTTTCAAAATTTCAAGTCTATATAGGTGCGCAGATGAGTCATTAGCGTGTAGACGTGGCTCATGTGGTTCCGTGCAAGGATGCTGGTCGGCACCAGTACCGATAGTAGTCCTACAGTATCGGCGTACTGTAGGACCGATATAGGGTTTATTGTACATCTATCAACAATGCCACGACACACCTTCCATGATCAAATTGATCGTGTACTAGCAGAAGGTGATGTCAGGAGCCTTAAGAACAGACGAGCGTGCATGACAAGAGTTATGAATGTCAAAGAAGCAAGTGAGGTGTGTAAGAATAAGCCCAAATGGCGCTCTGTTGTTCGTGCCTACCCCGCAAGGGAACTGGCGTGAAGTTATGTATGTATGTATGTATCAACAATGCGACAGATACATGTCTGACGGTTCATATCTGTTGTCACATACATGGAATGATTTATTGCTACATAATTAGCAAGGTTATAACTGAGTAGTCCAGGTAAGTGCCAAAATCTGTCAATACAAAAAACAGAAAACTTTCGGAGATGCATCTACGAACATGTTTAGAATATTACATAGGTTACAAATATTATCATGTAGCACTTAAGATTTCTGTATATATAATCTTGAGTGTAATGTTAAATTAATTAAGCAATAATTACATCTAGAGTACAATACTCCTTGTCTTATTTTGTACTTCCCTCTCGGGCGATTGAACCTTGTGCTCTCGCCAGTGCTGCTTCACCCCATCCAACGGGGTAACCATTGTCGCACCACTTATCCGAATTTACCCACCTCTAGAGTGTGTGTGTAACATGTTGAGTATTCATAACACCACTATAATGGTGCAGCTTCATTTAAAAAAAAATATTGCAGGAGTTCAGCAGACAGGCAGACGGCCCACTTAATGGAAAGCGGTTACCATCGCCTATGGACATTTGCAACACCGAAGGTGCCACAAATGCGCTGCTGCTCTCTTAAGGGAGACTGGAACGTGGTCACTAATGCCGGAACACAACACTCAAGGTTGTTATGGCGAGATACTTTAGACCAGGAGTGGTAGCCATCCAGTCGGGCAAATGCCCTACCATCTGGCTGTGGGGTGTTTTGTCGCCTCTTGCGACAGACCGCCCCAACGCAGGAAATTGTCTTCTTTCTCCGTTCCTGCACGGATAAAATCAGTTACAGATATAGGCCGTTTCACACAGGTTTGGCGATAGGTTTAATGCGTTATGTGAAATAACGTATGTATATACACTAATGTGACTGTAATTATTTTGCTTTTAATCCTACTAATGTTATAAACGCGAAAGTTTGTAAGAATGTATGGATGTATGTTTGTTACTCTTTCACGCAAAAACTACTGAATGGATTTTGATGAAACTTTGCAATAATATAGCTTACACATAGGCTATAATTTATAAAGATATAGTGTGAATTATCCAAAATATAACGATTTTCCATCACCACGCGGGTAAAACCGCGGGGGGCGGCTAGTATTAAATAACATACATAACTTCACGCCAGTTCCCTTGCGGGGTAGGCACGATCAACAGAGCGCACTTCAGGCTTATTCTTACACACCTCACTTGCTTCTTTGACAATCATAACTCTTGTCATGCACGCTCGTCTGTTCTTAAGGCTCCTGATATCACCTTCTGCTAGTACACGATCAATTAAATAGTAAGTTAGTAGTAATAGTATTAAATAAACAGGTCAAAAATCATTTCGTAACATTCAGCCATATCAAAACCTTGTTTTACTTTCAGCACCTCAGTGATCGGTTCTTTTCTGAGGTTATGTGTCAGCCAAAATTGAAAATACATAAACATGAGTCTATATCCATAGAGCCGAAACTTGAAGATGTCAATTTGGAAGGTGTTTTCGTACATGACGTCAAAATGGAGAATGGAAGTAAATCGTGTGCCTGTAAAGGTAAATGCATTAATTAGGAACATTTTTACCAATCGTCTCAATACAAGTGATGTAGAGGACTGTGCGAAGTGGAGAAAAGGAAGTTGGAAAGCGGACCATGGATGTCAAAGCGAATGCTTAATAAAATAGAATAGAAAACGCTTTATTATTCACCATATACATATTATATCAACAATTTATAGAAGTCACATTAAATAGTGAAGGTAGGAGCAATGGGCGGTTTTATCTAGGGTTGCCAACCATACTATAAAATATATTTTAGCCAATTGTACTATATATTATAGAGAAATAATATAGTACGAAATGTACTATATTATTTTCATCACTAATTCAATTGTCGCGCTTTTTGTTCAGATACTTATGATTATTTTAACAATAACAGATCTTTGCTGGCCAAAGCAAAATGTAGTAATAAAAATACATGGTAAATGCAATAATGAAATAAATAAAATATATAATAAATAATGAAAAATAAATGTGTAATCTTTTATCACCTAAATTTCCCAAAAGTACTATATTGTTACATCTTAAAAATAAATTAAATACTATATTTTCTTCAAAAAAAGGTGTCAACCCTAGTCTTATCGCTTTAGAGCGTTCTTTTCCAGACAACTCGGACTATGGATTTTATAAACAGAATCACATCCATCCATGCAGGAATGGAGAAAGAATACAATTTCCAGCATTAGTCGTAAGAGGCGATTTAACAACCCACAGCCAGGTGGTAGGGCATTTGCTCGATTGGATGGCTACCACCCCTGGTCTAGAGTATCCGGCATTAGTGGCCAGGTTCCAGTCTCCTTTTAGATAGCAGCAGCGCATTTGTAGGACCTTTGCTGTTGCAAATGTCCATAGGCGATGGTAACTACTTTCCACCAGGTGGACCGTCTGCCTGTCTGCATAACTCAAGCTATAAAAAAACGCCATCTAGTGAAGGCGAAACTAATCACGAGAGCAACGCATTAAAAAATTCGGTCTTGTTATTCTCGTCGCCATGACGATGTATTTGTTAGTGAATTGCAACGGTTGCGCTAATAAAACGCGATCGAAACGCCATCTTGTTGGGTATATTCATCTCTCCCTTGGGAACAGCATTTTTTTCTGGATGAAATGTACCCTATGTCCTTTTCTACACCCCTGACAACGTCTCTGCAAAATATTATGACGGTCTGCTGCGTGTTTAAAGCGTGAAAGCGTAACAAACCAAAAATTCGCATTTATAAAAATTAGGATTCCAATTTCAAAATTTCCAGAGCGGCAACACAATAAAAATGAACTAGAAGATTACAATGAACAGTTAAAAAATAAACACAAAGATGACTTAAAGGAAGAAGTTTACGATCTAAATGAAGATGAAAATGGTACGTAGGAGTAAAAATAAATTGATTTAATTTCAACTAAATACATGTAAGTAAGGATTTTCATAGATTAAGTGTTAATTGTATTTAGTTTGTAAGAACCTAGCTTCTGATATGGTTAGGCGCCTTGCATTCCTACCTTTCCTCTCCTTTCCGCAAATCCACACGCTGGATACAGACAGGCGGCGCCACCTGTCGGCCAACCACGATTCGTGCCGGCGAATGGACCAGTTCGTCAACGGTCACGCGAACATAGCTTAAGTGCAATGCTAGAATGTATTTTTTTAAATCTATAGACACTCTTCTGTTGGTGTAATGTGGTCTCTGTGACCAATTGAACAGACGCCTAATCTGAAGACTTGCTTAGGAGTCCAAAGGTACGAGGATGGGGATCCACAGGTGAGTGCCGCTTTAATTCTAGCCGGCTGTGGATTTTTCCCTGCTTCCGCCACCAACAATTTCTACCTTTGTTATCCGCATCACCATGTTAGATATCTCTTTTCTTCAAATTCAAATTCAAATTCAAAAGTTTTTAATCAAAATAAGTTCCACTGGAGAACACTTTTTGAAGATATGACCTTCATGTAAGTTAGAATTAAATTTTTTACTTCCTATTCTATGTACACCGCTTCGCAACATGTTGATGCTGTAAAGGAGAAGAAGCGGCAAGAAAACTCCCCAGCAACACGTCTAGCTAAATATTGTGCCTCTTTATATTTCATATTCTATTTATATCTCAAATTCTTTTTTTTAATAAGCTTTGTACAGAAGTATGTTACAGAATCAATTTTTGAAGAATTAATAGAGTTGTAGCAAACAATGCATACTCAATAAGACCAAGACAATAAAAGGAAAGAAAAATAATTCTACCTTTTTCCAATTATATGAGTTGGCATGATATGTCTTTTCCTTCCATACTCCTCTATTCTGACATAAGTTCTCTGTCACACCACAAATTGTCATATATCATCCTTCACACAATCCATCCATCTCTCTTTTTCTGTCTACCTTTACATTTGTACCCATAAATCTTGCAGTTTAACCTTCTTTTCGTCACGTGACTCGTCCCTCCTCATTACAGGCCTACACCTTAGTTTTCTTCCTCTCAATTTCTCTATCCGTGCAGGAACGGAGAAAGAATACAATTTCCTGCACAGTCAGATGGCTACCACCCCTTGTCTACAGTATGTCGCCAAAACAACCTTGAGTTGTATTCCGGTATTAGTGACCAGGTTCCAGTCTCCCTTAAGAGAGCGGCAGCGCATTTGTAGCACCTTTGGTGTTGGAAATGTCCCTAGGCGTTGGTAACCGCTTTTCATCAAGGGGGCCGTCTGCCTGTCTGCGGAACTCCTGCAATAAAAAAAAATTCACAGGTGCTACTTTCGAAGATTCATTTCTTAACGTAACGTAACGTAACACCATACATCCATCTCAGCTGAGAGGCGATGATTTAGGTCTATCACTTTGTGGCCCAACATTTCTAGCTTCTGATAGATGAATGAATGAACAATAGTGATGATGGATGGTGAACAATAAAGTGATTCCATTCATTCATTCATTCATTCATTCGCGAATGTATAATTTCAGATGTAGAAGAATCAGATGTGTTAGATATCACAAATGAATTGAACGGTACAGAAAAGAATGAAAGACTGTCTAAACAGAAGTGTGTGTATGTTAAAGAGGAGTGTTCAGAGCTCGACGGAGATGAAAATGGTGGGTATTGTGGAAATTGTTATTTATAATATTATAAAATTTTAAAAATGCCGTGTCTGTGCATTGATACTATTAAAAAATGATGATAACAATTACTCGCCTCAGCTCCTATCTTATACTAATATATAAAGCTGAAGAGTTTGTTTGATGGCTTGAACGCCCTAACCTCAGGAACTACTGGTCTGATTTGAAAAATTCTTTCAGTGTTAGCCCATTTATCGAGGAAGGTTATTATAGGCTAGATATCATCACGCTACGACAAATAGGAGCGGAGCACCAATGAAGAATGTTTCAAAATCAGGGGGTTTTTTGTAACTTACTTTTTTTTTAGACTATTCCACGCAAGACGAAGTCGCGGGCAGAAGCTAGTTTTTGATATAACAATATTGTGTACACGACTCTCGTTTCCGACCACAATAGTTTGTATTTCAAGACACTTGACACATTTGTCTCCCTTGATCACGGCTACTAAAAAGTGGGCGAAATGTCGGAATGAAAATGGAAATAAAATACCGCGCTTAAAACCGTTAGAACATGGTTTTAACTATGTGTATTAATCGCTAAAATTTAAGAAAATAAGAATAACGTGTACAGGATTTTGATTTGTTTTCTTCAATTTTCAGAAGCGTTAGATGCTAAGCAATGTGAGTCTAATTTGGTGGGAGTAAAAGTTGGTCTGAAGTCGTTGGTAGAAGAAAAGAGAGACAGTAGGAGAAAAAAGAAGTCATACAGAGTCAAAGGGAAGAAGAGGGTTAAAAGTAATAAGGAGGTGAATAATCATTTTGATTTATGTAATAATTTTGGATTAAGACACTCATGGTCTTAAAATTTTATCTTTTGTCCATGCTAATGGAGAAAGAATACAATTTTCTGTGTTGGGGCGGCCTGTCGTAAAAGCCGACAAAACAACCCGTAGCCAGGTGGTAGGGTATTTGCCCGTTGGGATTGCTACCACCCTTGGTTTAGAATTTAGAGTATGTCGCCATAACTACCTTGAGTTATGTTCCAGCATTAGTGGTGTTACTAATGTGCATAAGCGATGGTAACTGCTTTCCATCAGGTGGGCCGTCTGCTGAACTCGTTCAATAAAAAGAATATGTAAAAATCAAGTTCCTTTGTCAATAAATTTTAATAGATTCGGTGCATATATATCGTTTACTAAAAATGTATGTTTGTTACAGAATCTGAAACAATGCCATCTAGTGGAAGACATGTGTTCCTTATTGAAAATCAATAAACACGAATCGAATGCAACGGAAACGAATGACCAGAATGTAAATGTGGAAGGTGTTTTTGTGTACGCAGATCTCAAAACTGAAGATGGGAGTCACTTAGGTATTTAATTGTTCTTCATAAATCAAGCAATTGTTGCGTTGAAGATTTGTTTATTTGTTGTTCTTGAGTTGTTGATAAGATGTTGTAGAAAACATTTATTTTTTAGTTTGAATAAATATTTCATAACCCACTGGGCGATTTGGATGAAATCTTAGCAGAAGGATGTATATTGTATGTCCTTTTAGAAATAACATATTAGGCTACTGCAGAAATTGTATTGCTGTCATGCATGTGTACGCGCCTTAGTTTGTCTTTCGGTGAGTGTAGGCGCTCTTCAAGGGTTGCTCTCGATTTCCCTGCTATCCACTCGTCAGATTCTGAATAGTGTCAATGTAATCACTTTAGGCGTAAGCTGTTTCGTAGAAAAAAAAAACGTGTGTGTCTCGGGACGCCCGACAGAAGTGATAACTTAGCCTGCCTACCGCTGCCGTATGCGTGAGAAAAAGGGAAGCTAGACAGACTGGCGTCATAACGCGTTACGTAACGAAGTGGTATACTCTCCCAAAAGAAGTTATCACTTCAGTGAGAGTGAAAGAGGAGGAGCCTGCATACCGCTGCCGTATGCGTGAGAGAAAGGGAAGCCAGACAGTCTGGCGCCGTAACGCGTTACGTAACGAAGCGGTATACTCTCCCAAAATAAGTTTATTTTTTATTTATTTTTTTATTGCAGGAGATCAGCAGACAGGCAAACGGCCCACTTGATGGAAAGCGGTTACCATCACCTATGGACATTTGCAACAGCAAACTTGCTACAAATGCGCTGCTGCTCTCTTAAGGGAAACTGGAACCTGGTCACTAATGCCGGAACACAACTCAAGGTTGTTTGGCGACATACTTTAGACCAGGGGTGGTAGCCATCCAGTCGGGCAAATGCCCTACCACCTGGCTGTGGGTTGTTAAGTCGCCTCTTACGACAGGCCGCCCCAACGCAGGAAATTGTATTCTTTCTCCGTTCCTGCACGGATAAAATGAGAGTGAAAGAGGAGGAGCCTGCATACCGCTGCCGTATGCGTGAGAGAAAGGGAAGCCAGACAGTCTGGCGCCGTAACGCGTTACGTAACGAAGCGGTTTACCCTCCCATAAGAAGTTATCATTTCTAAAAAATATATTTTAGAATTAATCCACAATTGACCAAGAAAACAAGTAACAACAAACAACAAAAGACGTACATTTCAATTTAGAACCTCCCCCTTTTGGAAGTTGGTTAAAAATGGCGAGAGAGAGAGAGAGAGAGCAAGACTCGATAAGGTGTTTTCCAGAGTAGCTATGAAAGCCTTAAAATACCTGTTTGTTTTTAGAAATGAACACATCAAACCAAAAAATGCACAAGAATGAGTCTTCCGATAATTTCGAGAGTCCAGTGAAAAACAAAGAGACGGATGAGTTTAAAAAGGAAATTCAAGATATATCCTTAGATGAGTTTGAAAATGGTATGACTTTGCTTTTTTATTATTATCAGTAGCGAAGCTAACGTATTTGGGATGGATGGGATTCAGATAAAGTTTCTTTTATATTTACCCCATATTCTATTATTTTTGACTTTTTTTTACTAATAACCAACCAACCAATAAAACGCGAAGATCGAAGGAGTGTATCAAATGTATGTAATTTATATTATTATAATCTAGTTATAATTATATTAATGCGTGAAGCAAAAACTTTGTATCCCTTTTTACGAGAATGCTAATATTATTTTTTTAAATTATGCATAAAAATACATTAGATCAATAAAAAAAATATTACACACATTACTATGTATTTGACACATTCACACACTTAGCTCGTAAACAATGTGGAGGGAAATCTTGAAATTGGAACGTACCTATTTCTAATTATAAGTAATCATATTTTTAAAATAGATTATAACTGGCCAGTTTCTCATACATAATAGTACATTATGGTACTAGTGTGTAACATTGGTGATTACCGCCGAGGCGCCATTGAGACTCGAGCCGTAGGCGAGGGTCTTAAGAGAGCCGAGGACGGTAATCATCAATACACACGTGTATCATACGACGTTTCTCAACACACTTGTGAATAAAATGACAACAAAAACTCATTTTATTTAGTAGATAAAAAAAAGTTATATATGAGTGAAAGTTTTATATATTAAACACGTACGAGTTAAAATTATCTATTTAAATAAGAAGTTGCATGAAATGAGCAAGCAATAGGAACATTAATTTATTTGTTCTATAGAACACGATCTTTTTTTTTTTGAATAAAAACTTTTTTAAGAACAAAGCAACTCAACCAATAAAATTAAAAAAAAAATCTATAACTCACTAGTGAGT